>PYHW01010723.1:1621091-1638458 GCA_013186435.1 Turdus rufiventris | reverse complement strand
CACCAGCACACACCCTCTCCCTGTCCCCTGTGCCACCAGCACACACTCCCTGTCCCCTGTGTGTCCCCTGGGCTGTGCCAGGAGCAGGCACTTTTGGGATCTGGGCTGTTCCCAGCATTTGGTGCAGCACACGTGGCTGTTGTGCCCTCTGGGATGTTTCCCAGCCAAGGGGGTTCCTCCGAGCAGGGAATCTCAGAGTTGAGGTTTTGGAGGTGGTTGGAACAGGGAATTCAGTTTGGAGTCCTCCCCAGCTTCATTTGAAATGTATTTTTGTAGAATCACAGAATCATCTAGGCTGGAAAAACCCTTTAGGATCATTGAGCCCAAGCATTCCCCCAGCACTGCCCAGCTCACCACAACCCTCCAGGAATGGTGGCTCCACACCTTCCCTGGCCTTGATAATCCTGCTGGTGAAGAAATTTTCCTTTTTATCCAACCTGAACCTCCCCTGGCACAAGCTGAGGCTGTTCCCTCTCCTCCTGATGGTTGTTAGCTGGAAAAAGGGAGCAATATTTTAATTAATTTAAGATAAGAAAGCGGCTGCTGCTCTTGACAGTGTGGCCAAGAGGGATCCCCAGCTCCCACACGAGCTTCCCAACACCAGAAACAGGGAATGGAGAGGTAAACTCAGGCAAGGAGGCAAGTTTGCAGAGGGAATGGACTTTGTGTAACTCCTGGGACTGATGGAGGGCTGTGTGAATGCAGGGAGACAGAGGCTGGAGAATCACCACGGGTTTCCAAGAGTGCTGGAAGAGCCATGCACGGCACGTTTTGCCCATATTCACCCTCCCCCTTTATCTTAATACATAAGAGAGAGCAAAAATACCCTGCTCTTCCCAGAGTTCTGTTCCCAAAGTGTTGTTCTGAACTAATCCATCCTCTAGTGGAGCTGGATGTTGCTATTCTGGTCCCTGCAGTAACAGGAACCCTTTGCGTGACTTGTCAGGACCTGCTTCACCCCAGACATGAGATCACAGCCTCATTTCTCGTTTATAAATAAAAACGGTCCTGGCAGGGCTGGAAACGTGAGGGAAGTCAAGAGGAACCGGTGTGATCTCCCTGAGGTGGTTCCAAAAGCTGGGCAAGGGGAGAAGGTGCTGCAGGAGAGGGTGAAATGTGCCCTCATCCCATCCTCTGCAGATGTTTCTGCAGAGCTTTGAGATTTTGGGCTCTTCCTCCAGGCCTGGTTTCTGTAGGACAGGGATTCATGGTCCTGGTGTGTCCCCCTGCCTGCCATGGGAAATGGAGAGGGCATAACATGAGACTTTAGAGTGTGTGGAATTTTTTACAATGAAGGTGCCACTAAGGAAAATCATAGAAAATCTTTTTTTCTCCACAAAACAAGGGAAGAGAAGATATGGGAACGCATCACCGATGCTTGCAAAGCACAGCCTCGACTGTGACCCTGCACAAACTGCAGCCACAGGGCCAGGTGAGGGACAAATCAAACATGAGCTGTGGATTGCAGAGGAAAACACGAGGGCAGGGGGATAAAGCAAAAGGAGACTGAGAAAGTGATGTAGAAAGTCAGAAGACCATGTGGGGAAAAAACCCAACCCCAGAGCAATAACGGGGAGAGGAAACATTTGGGAGAAAGCAAAGGGAAGTGAAGCCATTGCAGAGGGTTCATGGCTCTCACCTGGGGAATTTTATATCTTCCATTACCTGAGTCTCTCCCTGGGTGACTGCAGGGTTTCGTGAACTCCCTGTGTGACCCCCTCAGGGGTTTTATGGCTCAGGACAGACCCCAGTGGCCATCACCATTCAGAGCCAGTGGTCAGCAGCCCACAGATGTCCCCAAGCCCCAGCAGCACAGGGGCCCACCGTGTGTCCAGGCTGCAGGGCACGCTCAGAGGTGCTTGTGGGGTCCTGGGTGGTGTTTCCATTCCTCCCCTGGAAGCTGCTGCCCCTTCAGAGCAGAACCAGGGCACAGGAACATCCCTTAGGGCTGATTCTGCCATGCAGAATCGTGTCCCTTCCCACAGGCGGAGGGGAGGGAATGAGGAGGTGCTGGTGAGCTACTGAGGAGCTGGGACAGGGACATCTCCTGTCCACACCCTGTGCCCGCATTGGAATTTTTGTCTCCCAGGGAGAACAGGGGTGAGGAAGTCTCATTTCTGAAGCTGCAGGCTCTGGTTTTTGCCCCTCAGTGAACCCAGTGACACTTGGTGCTGTATTTTGTGCCTTCCAAAGTGAATGTGGATAACCCAGCTCCCCCCTCCCAGGCTGATCTCTCGCTCCCTGAGCAGCACCATCCCCCCTGGAGGCTTCCAGCCCCCAAACCCAGCTCCCCGCTGGTGCCCAAGGCTCTGCCCTGCACATCCCTCCTCCTCTGCAGTCCTGGCCTGGCTGAGGTGCCCTTTCCTGCTGCTCAAAGCCTGCTGTGATGCTGTGCCAGCCCTCCGAGCACAGCTCAGGGCACCTCTCCTGCCCACCAGCCTGGGGGGACCAGGAGCCAAGGCTGGAGCACAGAAGGGGCTGTGTGGCTGCTGTTCGCCCTCCAAGAGCTGGAGGAAACTTGGCAGGGAGAAAAAAGCCTTTAGAAGCCCCTGGGATGGCTGGGATTTACATGAAGCTGCTCTCAGGAATAAAGGGAATCTTGAGTGGAGGCAGGTATGGCAGAAGGGATGTGGGCAAAGGGGATTTGTCTCCATGTACCCAGGAGGAGCCATTCACTGTGCACAACTGCAGTTTGTCCTCCCAAATTGCCTTTGTCACCTGCAGCAGGCTGATCCTGCTCAACTGAGAAAACACCTTCGGTTTCTGAGGGGGTCTGGAAAAAACCACCTCAGCCACGTATTTTTGACATTAATCTCTTTAGATTGTGGAGAAGAGCAAGAAAAATCCCCAAAATCTCTGGGAAAGAGGGCATGCTGCATGTACCTGGGCTTCAGAGCTGGAGAACAAAAAGGTGACTGTTTGGAAAGAGGGCAGAAGTCGAGTGAGCTTGAAGGCACAGAACATGGAAAACCCTGGGAGAAAGGAAGGCTCTATCCCTGTGACATTGTCCCAGGACTCAGCAAGATGAACTTCCCTGGGGATGAAAAGCCTTGCTGTGGATTTATTCCGTGCAAAGGGTTCCTGTAGGCTTTGTGGTTAAGGGCAAAGAACAAAATCCATCTCCACCCTGGGCTGGCTGAGCGGGGCCTGAGCTGCTCTGGGGCTGGGACATGGCCAGCAGGGTGGTGCTGTGTGCTGGCCAGGCTAGCACAGACCTGGCTTTGAGAGCCAGGAGCCTGCCAGGCAATCCCTGGATCTCAGCTCCCCTCTGGGGATGCCTGTCCTGGTGGTCCAGCTCTCAGAGCCTCATTGTGAGCGCTCCCAGGCACAGAAAGGCACTTGCAGTGCTACAGAAAAGGCTGAGGAGGGTTTCCTACAGCATCTTGTAACTCTGACAGCTCTGTGGGGATTCTTCTTCTTGCTTAGGCTTTACACCTTTACATTTGAACCTGCTTTGCCCTTAGAGAGGGGTTTTTTTTCCCAGTCCTGATCTCAACTCATTAATTTGTTTCCCTCTCCTCTGCCCAACTATAGCAGCAAAGGGTAAATGAACAACTCCAGTGGGTGCTGGAGCCTCTCATAATGAAGATTCTCTCTGTCCTGCTGTCTCCCCACAGTCTTCAGCTCCATCCTGGTGCTTCTTCAAGGTGGTGGCTCAGGAAGCCGTGCTCTGAAGAGTGTTTGTGTGCTGGAGCTGTACAAAAGTGCTCTTCTTCTGCCTCGCTCCCTGCCTGGCCAATGCTGACGTTCTCCAGCTGTAACCTCAGCCCTGGCTCTGTGGGGGAAGGAATCCCAGCCTGTCCATCCTCAGCCCTGCAGTGACACAGCTCTGGGAGCCAGAGCCAGCCCAGCAGCCGGGAATGATGGGACCCCCATGAAAGGGCTCCTGTCTGAGTCCCTGGGAGCTCCAGGGAAAGCCTGAACACCAGCTGGCCATGGAACAGCTCTGCTCAAACCTCCTGGAGTGCTGGGGGACCCTGTGGGGCTGCTCTGGACATGGGTGCTGCCCATCTCCCCAGCCTCGCTGGCCAAGATCATTCCCTGGGGGTCACCAACTCCCTGCTGCTCTCCTGGCCCTTGCCTGCTGCCCAAATTCCCTTTGTCCCAAAAGCCCAGGGTGTCCCTTTGTCCCCAAACCCAGGGTGTCCCTTTGCCCCTTGCTTTCGGCCATTTGGCTCCTGTGCCAGCTCCCAACCTGCTGGAGCTGTGAAGCAAACCCAGCACGACACCATTCCCTGAAGAAAGCAGCTCGTGCCCCATGTTCTGTGCTCTCCCTCCTCCTCCTCCTCACTGCTCTCCAGGAAATCCCACCACTGCTGATTTATGGGCAGTGAAAGGGGGAAGGAACCTGACTTGGGACTTGCTTTTGCAAGGCCTCAGGGGAGTTTTGTGAGGCTCAGCTTGCCTGGAAGGTGTTTCTTGCTGCTGGTGCAGGTGGGTGAGCCCTGCCAAGCTAAGAGGGGCAGCAGAGGAGCGTGAAACCATGGAATCAGCTCAGGCACCTTCTGTGGGCAGAGCAAGAGCAAAACCAACTGATGAGAGCTTCTGAACTGAGGATGGTCCAAGCCCAGCTGGCCCAGCTGCAAACCATTCTCAGGACAAACTCCCTTTTGCCACCAAATGTCCATATAATTGTGTAGCTCTGGTCTATCCATCACGCCTGATACGTGGCTGTGTAAGCCAGGCTTAAGTAATGAGTTGTGACAGGCCGTACATTTCATGGTGATTATGGCATGTGTCATAAAGCAAAGAGCTGCAGGCAATAATCCCCTGGAAACACATTGCCCCAAGGTGTCCTGTTACCATTCTGAAATAAAATTACAAATCGGGAAATAATGAAAACAGTCAAGAGCTCGAGCCATAGGTGGGGCAGGACTGCCAAGGGATCAATCCTCCAGCCCCAAGCTTGGGGATTATTCAGAGCCAGTGTCAGCACCCACTCTCCCACTCTGATGCTGCAGTTTCTGCCTCTAGGATCCTGGGAAAAGCAGCTTTTCCTTGCTGTGAGGGTTCACCTGCACTCTGCTCACCCCTGGGGCATTTTCAGGTCCTGGGGAACACTGGAGAGCTCTGCACCCTAAATCCATTCAGTAAAACTCCCTGTTGAGTGAGCTGGGTTTGGATGGTCCAACTGAGTCCCCTCCAGCTCAGGAGATTCTGATTCCTCTTTTATTCCCTGCATTTAAGGTGGAGCATCTTGTGAATTGTTTGAGATAACAATAATAATAATCATAATCATCATCATAATCTCTGCTTTGCTAACTGGGCTCCAGGAATGGGAACTGAGAGATTTGGAATCTCAGAATGGAGAGGCTGGCACCTGGCTTTTCCTTGGTTCTCCCCTGGCCTCCACACCTTCATCTCCTCCTTTTCCAGGGTTTTTTTCCCAAGTTGGGAAGAAGCCAGGGAGCCTGGAAGCACAGGGACACGACTGTCCTGCCCTTAGGACAAAGCCAGGAGTGACCCAGTCTGAGCTCAGCCTGCACCTTGAGCACGAGGTCAAGCCTGAAACCTCCCAGGGTTCCTTCTGAGCCGGTATTTCTGTGGAAATTCCAGAGGAACTGGGGCCTTTTGGGCTGTTCAGGAGCACAAGTTGCCTCTTCTCCACGAAAAGGAAAACCCCTCCCACCAGCACAAGGCAGCGCTTGTTCCCTGGGCTTTTCTGTCTTTTCTCAGCACTCAAAAAGGGATGGAGCCACAGCCAGAGGTTTGGGGAGAATGTCACCACCACGTGTGTGACAGTAATAATCAATTCTGTAATAAATTCTGTGCAGAGAATTCCAGCTACCCACCATGAGCCCAGGAATGTCACCTGCCCCTGCTCTCCCAGCAGAAACAGAAGAAGATGCTGGGAAATTACAAGTTTATTTCTTCCTTCTTTTTCCTCTTTTTTTTCCTCTTTTCCCCCTTTTTGTTTTCCCCAAGGTGAAGAAAAACACCAAACAAATAAAACTTCTTTTTTTATCCCCCCTTCTCACATCATTTGGATTTGCCAAATAACGAGGGAGGACCAAGATGTGCCAAATGCCACCCCAGGAAGGTAAAATGGCTTCAATATTCCACAGCTCCAGGTCTGTTTGCAAATTTGGGGTTTTTCAGGAAAAAAATCTTTGTCACCATCTTGATTTCTTCAGCTTGCCAGGAGTAGAATGTTTTCTGTCAAGTTTTTGTTTAAGAGACAACTCAAAAATGTTGGTGGAAATGAGGAGCTTTTGCTCTTCTTTTCTTTCTGTGGGAAAAATACAAGTTGAGGAATTGCAGTGCCTTGAGAGCTGACTGAAAACTGCAGGTTCTTCAGTTTGAAAATGAAATTTTCCCCTTCTGCAAAGCATTTTTCATGCAGGAAAATTGGAGAAAAGCAGTGAAGTGTGGAGGAAGTCTAAAATGCTTCCTGACTCTGTTGTTTTTTTTTTTTTTAATTAATTTGTTTCAAGAAAAGTCTTGACGTTTTCATAGGAGAAATTGTTTGGTTTGGATTTTTGTATACATAGTTGAAATCTACCAGCATCAAAATGCATTGTGACATTTAATATATAATAATATGTCATGATATATTTTAATATCCTTTCAACAAAATGGTCCAGGGAAATAATGCCCAAAGTGAAATGAAATATTCCAGCGGTGCCTCTGCAAAACTGAGGAAAAGCTTTGTCCCTCTTCAAAAAATTCAGAGAAATGGAGAAGTTCTTGCAAAATATTCTGGTTTTAATCCAAATGTGGGTTTGGAAGAGGCAAGAACTTCACCTCCAGGAACTCTTTGATCAACTCCTTTGGATCCATGGCTCTCTAACTGCACTTGGAACTGCAAAATGGGCTTTTTTTTGTCATTTCCTTAAATCAAATTATCTCATCCCTCCAGAAGAAAAGGCAAGATTGGTCATTATCCTCATTTTAGTGCCCAGGAAGCCAAGTTTTGAGAACTTGGAGGGAGAGCTGGAGGGGAAGCCAAGAAGGAGGGGCCAGGGATGGGGCAGGACTGTGGGAATCCAGCTCCCTGCTAAAGCCACTGCTGGGCTTTGCTGAGCTGGATCCCAAATGAGCTGGGATTTGCACACTGAGCTGGGCTTCTCACTTCAGTTTAGGGACATCTCCCAGCTGAATCTGCCACTTCCCAGTCGAATTTTGCCATTTCTGGATTTAATTTTGCCATTTCTTGCTCTAATTTTGCCATTTCCCAGTTTAATTTTACCATTTCTTGATTGCATTTTTGCCGTTTCCCAATTTGATTTTGCCATTTCCCAGTTTGATTTTGCTACTTTCCAGTTGAATGTTTCCATTTCCTGACTGCATTTTTGCCACTTCCCTGTTTGATTTTCCCATTTCCCAGCTGAATTTTGCCATTTTCTGACTTCATTTTGCCATTTCCCAATTGAATTTTTGCCATTTCCTGACTTCATTTTGCCATTTCCCAGTCTAACCTCCCTGGAAAGGAGCTGCCCCCACCAAGAATTCCCAGACTATTCCCCAATTTTCTGTTTGTTTGCTCAGCCAGGGGAGGCTGCTCAGGGTTGAATGAAGGTTGTGTCCCCTTTCCTCAGGCTCTCCTTGATCCTGATTTTAGGAGAAGCTTCCTGCAAACAACATGACAAGTGTCATTTGTCCCGTCACACCCAGCCTTTGTCCCATCAAGTCACCTTCAACGCATCTGCAACCAGATTTGAGAGTTAAAACCTGTTCCTTTTTTATTTTTAAAGTGCCTGGTTTCCCCTGGAGGAGATCTCTGGAGTCCTTGGGAAGACTCAAGAGTGACTGAATAAATTTTTATTTTTTAATTCTGAAGTGTTAAAAACTGGTTCAGGCTGAAAGGGAACATTAGGAACATGATTAAATTTCCCCCCCCAAATTCCTATTAAAAACAAATAAATGGATTATGGATTAGCATCCATCAGGGTTTTTTTCCATGGAAACAAGTTTTAATAACCAAGATATTGATGTGTGAGCTCTCTGCATGTTAAAGAAAGGTCTCTAATGAGCCAGCTTTAGCTTGAAATTGATAATAAATATAATTTCCAAATGGCAGTTAATCCCAGCAGCTTTGCCCTTGCTGCATGAGGCCCCCAGACCCAAAACTTTGGTGGAGGTTTGAGATGAGCTGGGATTAAGGTCCCTGGAGCAGGATTAAGGTCCCACCTTCTGCATTCCAGGGTCTGTTCCTCTCCTTGGAGAAGCCAACAGGAGGAAATCTCCCCAAGGTCAGGTGAATTCAAATATTTCTGCATTTTTTGTCCTTTTGCTGCTGCTGCTGTGCAGCTGGAGTTGTGTTCCCATTGCTGATGAGGGATAATCTGTCCCTTCCCAAACCTTCAGCATCCCAGCCCTGTCCTGAGGAGGATCTGACCCCACAGCTTCCAGAAATGGGAATAACCAGGGCAGCTCTGAGGTCTCACCCAGCTGGAATTACATCAGAACCCTGGAGAAGTGACCCTGCAGGGATCCCTGGTGTCCTGGGGCAGGGACAGCCTCATTTCCAGCCAGTTCCAAAGGCACTGACAGTGCCTGAGTGGGAATGAGGGAAGCAATAAACTGAGTAATGAGGAATTAATTGAACACTTGCTTTTCATTTCCCCCCCTCCTTGCCCAAGACTGAGCCAAACTCAGATCCCTCTGGCAGTGGAGGAAAGGGGTGTGCTGACAAATTTCCCCTCTTGGTTGGGGTTTCCAGCATTTTCTGCTTGATTGAGACACTTTTCTGCCTGTTCTTTTTCCTCTTTTCCCACCAGCTCTCCTCTTTTTCCGAGTGTGGTGAGCTGGGAGGAAGATTTGGGATGCTGCCTTCAGGAAAAGATGTCCATGGTACCAGGGAGTGGCAATATTAAATCAATCCCAGAATTCCAGGATGGAATTTGGGTGGGAAGGGACCTCAGAACTCACCTTGTTCCACCCCCCAGGCTGCTCCAAGCCCGTCCAACCTGACCTTGGACACTCCCAGGGCCCCAGGGGCAGCCCCAGCTGCTCTCAATTCAATTCCTTGGTGCCACATCCTGGGCAGCACCTGCAGAGCATGGGCTGGGCATGGATTTAGGAGCATTTCCCATCACATCCCTGCTTGTCCTTTTGGATGCTGCAGGTCTGCAGTGATCTCAGAGAGCTGCTGTGATCAGGTAAATTGTGAGTGAGCCTCCTTTTCCCAGGGGATGTGTCCAGCTACAGAAAAATATCTGCAGCTGGGGGAAAATGAGATTTTATTCCTCAATTTTTGGTGTCCCTGGCGCTGGGAATTCCCCAGTTCTGATCCCCCCTGGTTTGCAGCATCTCTGTCACCTGCAAACACGGGAACCCTGCTGAAAATGATGGGAGCAATGTCCCTGTGCCCCAGGAGGAGCAGGAACGCTGTGCTCAGTCAGGGTTTGGCAGCAATGACCCCTCTGGGTCCCTGCCATGGATCTCCCCTTCCAGCTAAATTAAAATATTAAAATCTCTTTGCCCTCAGGACTGGCATTTCCTCCAGTGGGACCATCCCTGCAGGATCTGCCCTTTCCCTGTGCTCACCACATCGCTCCTGATTTCGGGGATCCCATTCCAGGAGCGCATTTTGCAGCGGAATATGGAATTGCAGAGGAGATCTGGCGCTTTCCTTGCCCTTTTTTTGTCTCTCCCTCTCTTCCCCCAGCATGGCCCGGCCCCAATTACAGCCCGGGGCTCTCTCGGAGGGGACAATCAAACCCAACAAAGCCCAGTCCCCCACCCTACAGAGGCGACATCTCCTGGCCTTGTGCCCTAATGAGAGCAAATTTTTTGTCCAAACATTTGAAGCGAGGAGGTGCCTTCTCCTGCCACCCCCTGCCGGGGTTAATATCATTATCCAGTGGGCTCTGGTTGGGAATTCAACCAAGGGCATTCCCTTCTTTTAATGAGAGCTGACAGTGGCTCCAGCACTTCAGAAGGGAATTAGGGAAGCAGGGATGGCTGGGGAGCCTGTCTCCCCGGAGCCTCACCCAGCAGCCCTGCTGCCCCTGGGATCAAAGGCCACTTACCTGCTGCTGAGCCCCAAATCCTTGGCGTCCCCGCTGGAATGGTGGCTTTGCCCTGCTAGAAACGACAATTCCAGCAGGGACGGCTACCCAAGGCTCCGCTTCCACAGGGCAGCGAGGCAGAGTGGAGCCCCTGGAGCTTTTGGGCGTCGTGGCCAGATCGAAAATGGGATTTTGGATTTTTAAACTTGGCCTGGTTTGGGTCAGGATTTGGTGGAAAGAGAAAATTTTTTGGTGTAGCCAGTGTAGCAAGCAAAATGTTGTGGAGAAAATAATGCACATACATCTAGTGGGTTTTCTGGTGGTTTTTTATTTTTTGGGGTTTATTTTTTTTTTGGTTTTTTTTTGTTTGTTTTTTGTTTGTTTGTTTGTTTGGTTTTTTTGTTTTTTTGGGGTTTTTGGTTTGTTTTTTTGGTTTTGTTTTTTTGGGTTTTTTGGGTTTTTTGTGGTTTTGGTTTTTGGGGGTTTTTTGGGGGTTTTTTTGTTTTTGTTTTTGTTTTTTTTTTTTTGGATTTAAAATAATTTCTTAAGAGAAGGGGTTTTATTTTTATAAATTAAAAAAAAAAAACAAAAACAAAAACCCAAAAACTGATTAAAATACCCACCAAAACCTCTCCATGTCTTATCACCGAAAAACAGCGAGTTCAGCTCTCAGGATAGGTTTGATTAGAAACGTCAAAAAAATGCGGGACAGAAATGTGAATTTTTAATCCCATTTTAAAGGACCTTTACCCATGCGTGAACTCTCCTTTTGAAGTGCTGCAGTGGCTCTTGCCCAGTCTGCTCCGAGGGAGAGATGCCCAAACAAAGGGAACCATTTGCAGTGATGGTTACTTGTGGCAGGATTCCAGGATTCCAGCGCTGGGACACGACCGGGAAATCATTTCCTGGGATGTCAGGGGAATTGCTGGAGGTGGGAGAAGACACTGAGCCACACAAAACTGCCCCCGGGGTGTGAAAATGGATTGAACAGGCTGATTGCAATGCTTGCAGGGGAGTTTTTTGGAGGGGTTTTTTTGCGTGCTGGAGCAGTTTATAGCTGCCCTGTGAAAGGGATTGGGAGGAAAAGGAATTCCTCCTTCACGGATCTCAGAGAGGATGCTCCTCTGCCCTGGAGCTCCAGGTGTAGCTGAACGATTCCAGGAGCTGATACAGGATAACTTCAGCCCAAATCCCATTTCATGGAATGCTGTTCTCCTTGGGAGCATCCCAGCTTGAAAGCCGTGCTCTAGCATTAATTTTTGTCCAGGGATTACAGGCATGGATCTGGGGAGGCAGGATGCTTGCTGGAAGAAAACGGGAGCGTTAATGGCTCTGGGGATGTTTCCTTTCTCACAAGGCCAGGTCAGAGGGGCTGCTGGGGACCTGGTGGTGCTTGCTGTCCCCTTGGTAGCACTGGGGACAAGGGACAGCAAATAACAGCTTTGGGACACTCACAACATGGGGAAAACCTGGACAAAATAACAGCTTTGGGACACTCACAACACTGGGAAAACTTGGATAAATGTGTTGCATTACAGCTGTGGTAGGGAAAAAAAAATCTCTTTTCCTGATGGCCATCACAGAGGAAAAATTCTGCTTTTTTCCTTCAATTGGAAAGCTGAAAATGAATAATTAATTTGAAAACAAATGCACTTTTAGGCTTCTGGATGAGAGGTTTTCAGTTTCCAATGGACAGGTGACAGAGTTAGCTCTGGGCACTCCTGGGGACAGCAGCACCTCCCTGGGGACAGCCAGAGCTGCTCCACCCTCTGCAGCATCCTGCTCCACCTCCCGGTGCAGTTACCACCCATCACCGGCTCCAACCCTCTGCAAACACCAAGTGTTGTTTAAATTCTTTCTCTGACCAA
The DNA here is from genome assembly GCA_013186435.1 of Turdus rufiventris. Classification (NCBI taxonomy): domain Eukaryota; kingdom Metazoa; phylum Chordata; class Aves; order Passeriformes; family Turdidae; genus Turdus; species Turdus rufiventris. The sequence continues at coordinate 1,626,637 of PYHW01010723.1, read as the reverse complement.
AAGCTGATGGACAGAACATCACACCATGCTCATTAAAATCCAGCTACCAAATCTACCTCAGCTGCTTTGAATCATCTGGACATCCCCTGAGCTCCCAGATGCCAGGCTTGTGTTTATTCCCCTGCAGGAACTTGTTAGGCTGTCAGCTCTAAATGTTCCAATGTCCCAGGTGAGGCACCTTCCATCTTCATTTAATTATCTATCTCCCCTCCTACACATAGATCCCAGCTTGTAGGGGAAAATAGATGGCTTGGAAAGAGATGGATGGAGGAGAGTTTGCTTTGTCTTTTGTTCTCCAACCATCAGGTCTGGGTTTGAAACCACAGGCTGACAAAAAGTCTCACTCTGAGTGCATCTGCTGCTTGCATGTCTGACCTGCTCAGGGCTGTGTTGGGCCAGTTAAACCTGTGGTTTTCTGCCCTGTTAACAAGGCTGATGTTGGGAAAGGAAATGTCATCCTGGCTCATCATTTCAGGGAGGGGATGGAAGGGAATGGCTTGGGCAAAGGGGCATTTTTCTCTTTTTTTTTTCTGGATTTCATTTGGATTCTGCAGAAGGAAACTGCAGTCTTGTTCAAGCCAAACCTAAATGGAAACATTATCTGTAGAAGGCTTCAGAATGCTGTGGATTGGGGTTTTTCTGTCTGCCTGCACATGATGTCACCTTTTAACACTTGTTTGTGTCAGGCCCATATCTGCCCTCGGTGGCCCCAGCGCTGTTCTGTAGCTCATGCTCAGCTCGTTGTGTCCCCAGCTCAGCCCCTGGGAAGCAAAGATAAGGCCCCAAGCTGTGTCTTTACCTCTTGGCTGTGTTTCCTGCTCCCCCCAAACTAACTGGAAACAGGGAGGAAGATTCTCCAGGGATTTTCCTGTGAGCAGAGACTGTGCCAGGCTGGAGCATCCTCACTGCAGAGCCCAGGAGGTGACAGGGAGAGGCAGGCTTTGGAACACCAGCCCATTTCTCCCTGCTGCAGAGCCCAGGAGGTGCCCCTGGCTCTGGCAGGGACGGGCAGGCTTTGGAACAGCAGCCCCTTTCTCTGTGCTGCTCCTGCAGCCCGTCCCGCTCCAGCCCCCAGCCCTGCGCTCTGGTTTCAGCAATCAGCTGCAAGACAAACCAGCTGGCCCCTGCCGAGGTGTGGAAAGTCCACCGGGGGATTAAGCCGGTCTTACCATCAGTCCTCACTTGTGAAAATACAACCTACTAAGTTTTCCTAGATGATGCAGTTTTCAATTGCTTTTGTTTGCTTTCCAGGCAGGTCTTAAATCAGGCTGTCGCTCAGGCTCCCCTCTCCCCCTGCTCGCCTCCGAGGCGGCTCCCAGGCGCTGCTGCAAGACTGCCATCTCCTTTCTATTCCATTTATTTATGGGGCTTTCCCTTCCTTGCTGGGCTGTGTCTGCACAGCCGAGCTGAGCTCTGCAGCTCATCCTCCGGGCGGTGACACTGCCAGGGGTGCAGGGGACACTGGGGACACTGCCAGGGGTGCAGGGGACACTGGGGACACTGCAGTGGTACAGGTATCTCCAGCTTTCCCCTTCACCATCCCCGATGCTCCAGACTCTGAAGGGAGGGTGTGGAGATGGCAATCAGCATCCCACATCTCTCATGCCTCTCTTCACAGAGGAGGATTTCTCTGGAAAGCTGAGGGAGAGGCTTTATCCGCCTTTCCTCCCCTGCCTGGGCTGCTGCATCCCTCTCTCGGCTGCCAAACGTGTTTGTGCAGGGTCCCGTGCCTGGAGAAGAGCTGAAGTTTGTTCCAGCTCGTTGCTAGAGTTCCAAAATAGGGTGCCACAGTTTTTTGGAGGATGAAGGAGTGGCTGAGAGGTGCAGGGAGCAGCTCGGAAAGGTGCAAGCTGCGAGTTCAGGAGGAGTCAGCTCCATCCCACCAGGCACATTTTTATATCTTTAGGTGCTTGAGTACAGCCCTGTCAACACATGGCAAACGAGGTGGTCCTGCCTGAGCGTGTGCAGCAAATCCAACACATCCCAGGCAGAGGTGGGCTCTGCTTGACATCTGGGGCAGGTCGGTGCCCCCAGGATGCAGGTCCAGGATTTCTGGCCATCCAGATCTCTGGGCATTAAGTTACCACGGGTCCCTCTGATCTCCAAGGACTCTACAAATCTGGCCCAAATCTCACAAGCAGCCACATCTCACCCCCACCCCGGCCTCAGTGCTCCAGGTGTTTTCTTCCGCCTTTGTCTCATAACACAATTCACAAAGGACACGGCTCTTCCAGATATGGGAATCTGGGCGCCAAGTCTGCTCCCAGCAGCCCTCTAAATCCTAGCCCTCCATGTAATTTAAATTGCAGGGGCTGTGCCTAGGGGAAGCTGGGGGAGGTGGCTGGATTTGAATGTCACCTGGTTAACGAGCGCACCGTGATCCCTTCTCCCCCGTATGGCCAGCTCAAGGCAGGGATGGAGGGGCTGCATCAGCCCCAGAAGCTGATCCCTGTGCTGTGACTGGTATAACACAGAGCTGGTGGAGCTGGGATGATGGCTGCAGTCAGGGCTCGCAGCTCTCCCCAGCTCCTGGGGGAGCACCGTGCTGAGCTGCTGGCAACTCTCACCTCTGATAAGGGAGAAGGCAGAGAAAACCCAGGGCCTGTCTCATGCTGGAGGAGCTGAATTTCTGTGCACAGCAAGGCAGAATGGTCCCTTCCTGGTAGAGAGGTGTGTCCTTACCCTTAACCTACAGAAAAATGCAAATCCTGCTCTAACACACTCCATTGTTGCCACAGACAGGCAAGGAATCATCATCAAATATTTTTCTTAGTGAAAAGTGTGGCTACCTGGGCAGATATCCTAAAGCTGCTTGATGCCAGAGGAAGGTTTGGCAGTGCTGGTATCCAAGTGAATGGTGGTTTTCTGGCTGGCTGGAGGATGGGAGGAAGGGCTTCCCAGGCTTTTTCCTGCTCTTGGCTTGGCCAACTGAAGAGCCACCATGCAAACATGGTCCCAGCAACAAGGCTGACAGTGTGGCTGCTCCTGACTCCAGCAGCTAAATCCACAGGAGCTCCTCACTCCAAGCCCTCAGCAGGTTTTATATCTGATTTTAGCCAAACCTGAACAATGTTGGCATTTTGATAAAGCTTTGTTTTCCTTCTCTTCTTTGCATCTCCCCCCAAGCAGCCTGGAGATGATTGGGGAAAGCTGCATCTCCCAGAGCTCCAGAGAGTCAAGGAGGACCCAAATTCCTGGTGTTAATGTTACCTTGTCTAGTGTTAGACTGGTTTTGTTCTGTGCAGCAAGAATAAGAAAAATTCCAACTGAAACATGAAAGTGGCTGTGCTCTTAGAGTCCAGCCCACAGAAGGAGGGGAAATACATTTCCCCTGTGCCAAAGGGAGCTGAAACACCAAAATGCCCTCCTCACACAGCCCCAGTGTGAGAGCCAGGTTGCGTGGGAATCCTTTGAGGGATGCTCTGGCTGAGAGCTGCATTGTTGCCCCCTTAGCAGCATGGCTGGAATGGCTTCATTCCCAGCAGCTTGAGCAGGGGTTTATCCAATTCCCAAACTTCCCAGAGATGTGGCTCACTCAGCTGGCTCAGCTCGAGGAGGGAAAAGCATCTGGCTGGTGTCAGGGCAGGCTGTGGCTGGATTGGTGTCCCTGTAATGCTGCTGCATTCATTGCTGATGTTACTTGGAAAATGCTGTTCAAGAGGCTTTACCTGTGAGCTTGGCCGTGATTAAAACTTGAACATCGCAAAGATAAAAATCCTTTTTATCTTCCTGAAAGAGCTCCAAAATACTTGCTGTGGGATGGCAAAGGGTTAATGCTTAACTGAACTCCTCTTTCCATGCCCCAGCTTCCCTGATACATAAAAATGGGGAAATGACAAAGGTTTTCTGTTTGATCTGGATGAACCAGGAGCATCCAGAGCCAGCACCTTTCCTCAGGGGGGCTCTGCTGGGGACAGCTGGAGGCAAACCAGGCTGTGGGAGACACATGGCACTGCTATCCCAGTCATTGGAACAGACCTTGCAAGGAGATTTTGGAGCCCCTGGGAGCAGAACTGGCTGGGAATCTTTCTGACAAAGCAAATGTTGTAAAGCACCTGGTCAGATGAAACTTCTCACAGCAGTGTGTGACACCTGCCAAAGCTGAAGCTGGGGATTCCTCCTTCCGTCAGAAGGAGGAAAAATGGGATCCAGGAGGAGCGGTGGATTTGTGGAAGCACATCCAGGCTGAGTGTTGGCTCCAGCTCTCTGCAGTGGCCAGAGGCACAAGGAGTGGCTGTCACTGACACCTCCCTGGCCACCCAAGACCCCTGGTGTGGTGCCAGGACCCACCATGGCGTGGGTGTCCTCACTGAGTGCCACTTGTTCCATGCAGGGTGTCTTGGATTAAAGAATTTAGGCTGGAAGGGACTTTTAAAAGTCAGTGAATCCAATCCCCTGGCAGGGGCAGGGTTATCTTCAACCCAGAGCCCCATCCAGGCTGGCTTGGATGTTTCCAGGCATGGGATGAGCAGTCAGTGGGCAGCACTCTGTAATCCCCACCTCAAAGCAAACTCCTGAGCCCAAGCCAGTAATGCCTCCACCCCCCGTGCTCTCCTTTCCCTTTCTTTTTGAGAAAAATTTTGGAGGAAGCCACTTCTGTGAGGCAAGAAACAGGAACATTTTGGGAATTTTTCAGCAGCCATCAGAGTTCCTGCTGCCCTGGGCATAGAGAGGCTGTGCTGAGGGTGAGCTGCTCCTTGGTGTAAATCTGACCACAAGCTCGGTTCATAGACACTGCCTGTTGAAAAGGCAGTAAATCAGCTAAACCCCTCAGTCAGAGCTGGCTTGGGAATGTTTTATGGTGGAATTAGAATAACGAATGAGGAGCCTGCTGTTTGTGTTAGTTTTGGCTTGCAAGCCGCAGAAAAGGTCTGGTACTGAACTTGTTGATAAGCTCTCCTCCATCTGAGGTGGGAAACAACTTTTTAAAGCCCACAAGACCCAGGAGGGTGAGAGGCTGGCTCAGCACGAGCTGAGTGAACATTAAGGCTGAGATAAGAGGTGTGGGTGTGTTTTGGGGCACAAGGAGGATCCAAGTTCTCCATTTTCCTCCTTGAGGAGGAGCGTGCTGGAGGAGCAAAGTGAGCTGACCAAACCTGTAAGAATGCAGCTATTTCCATGCTCTGAGTGCCAAAACTCACTGGGATGCTTTGGGGTTTCTCCACACCTAGTGGCAGGTCACCCAGCATTGTCCTTGGCAGGTTCCTTTCCAGATTTGCTCTCAGATCCCTGCTTGAGCTCATGGGTATAAATCACCTTTGTTCTCTGATTCTGCCACAGCTGCAGGGGCTGCAGAGAGCCTGGTGTGGTTTTGCCAAGCTTTGACGTGGGTCTTGATGGCTCCTGGTGGAGCTGGGCCAGTTCTCTTCTGGCTGGGGGAAGATACTCTGGAAAAACCTGAGAAGCTGCTGGTTAGTGAGACACATTCCAGATGGATGGAAGGATGGATGGATCTATGGATGGATGGATGATGGATGGATGATGGATGGATGGATGGATGGATGGATGGATGATGGATGGATGGATGATGGATGGATGGATGATGG
>PYHW01010723.1:1581964-1619939 GCA_013186435.1 Turdus rufiventris | reverse complement strand
TGGATGGATGATGGATGATGGATGGATGATGGATGGATGGATGGATGATGGATGATGGATGGATGATGGATGATGGATGGATGGATGGGGAGCATTTCTGTGTTAGAAGGAATGATCCAATAATGCAGTTCTGATGCATGATCCCTAACCCACGCATGCTGTAGCAAATCCCAATTTTTCTGGAGCACTCTGTGCCCAGGCACCCCTCTGATGGCACTGGGAGGAGTGAGCTGGATGTGCTCAGCTCCCTGCACTTCAGAACTCAGAGCTGGAATTAACTCCCTTTTCTGGATCCAGGGGTTTCTTTCCCGGTGGTCCTTTTGCCCCCTGACAATTCCTGCTGCTTCTTCCACTGGGTTAACGGTGAAATACAGATGGGAGATGGAGCCTCCCCTTTGGATAAACTGAAGCCTTTGTGGGGGGCTGCTTAAAGGGTGGAGTTTGAATTTCCAAAATTTGGAAAGGACAGGACTTTCTGCCCTGCTTGTCCTGTGAGTGACCACAGGGGAAGGGCCCAAGGACAGGAGAGCCCCTCCCAATCTGTGGCACACCCATGGGCTTTGCTCACCCCTTTTGAGCTCAGAACTGTGCTCAAGTCCCAGCCCAGCTGTCCTGGCTCATCCAAGCCTGGTCTGTGTTCCCCAGGCAGGGAAATCCCAGAGGGGTGCATGGGGAGCAGCACTGGGGGTCAGCTCTGTCCCAGCTGGGGATGGAATTCACCACTCAGGATTTGTGTCCCATTTGGAGCTGGTTCAAGGCTGGTTGGAGGGCTTGGAGGAAGGAGGACACCACGAGGGATAATTCAGTGTCCCCTGCTGCCACCCCAGCCCTGCCTCACCGTGTCCCTCCCTGCCCCTCCTCTGTCACCCCCTGAGCCCACCAGTCTGGGTTCAAGGTGATCCCAAGTTTATTTTGGAGCTGGATCAGCCTCCCCTGAGGCCAGGCCCGTGGCTGCCTCCTGCCCAAGTGGCTCTCTGGGGGCAGCCTTTATCTCTTTGAAGATTAGGGGGCTTTAACATGTCTTTAAAGTGAATTTCATCCCCCCCACCACTCCTCTGTTTTATTATGATAATTGATGACCAGCAAACTTTTCTTTTCCTTTATCTCTTAAATATGTTTCTTTACCCTTAAAAATGCAATATTTCTTTTAACTGGGAATATGGATGGGTCTGTGCAGAGCGGGGCTGCCTTGGAATCATCTGTCAATTTGATCGTGTAAAGCCTCTGTTTTCAGCTGGCATCCAGTGCAGATTTCAAAGCTGTGACTCACCCCTTTTTGCAGAGTTAGAAGTTAAAAAAAAAAAATAGGTAATAAAAAAATTAAAAATAAACATTTTCCAAGTGGTCAATTACTGAGTTTTTTATTTTTGAGCCTCTGTATCAGGGAGTTTTGGGTGTGTGTGCTCAGGAAGGATTAAAAGCACTAAAAGATTTCAGTAGCAAGGGCTACAAAATGAATGGTTGGCCTTGGAAAGAGGAGGTTGGAAGAAATTAAATGATTGTAAATGGAAGGCCAAAATTCAAAGTTTTTTAACAAAGGATAAGGCAGGAAAGAGGAAGTAATGGTAATAATTTAATATATAGTCAAAACATTGCATTTGAGTATAATGTAGATAAACTCATGTAGCAAAAGCTTGGAACTGAAACTGCCTTTTCCCTCCCTGCAATTACTGTATAAATAACTAAATAAATCCATATCTAATGGAGAAATACATAACTATAAATCTAAATAACTAAAATAAACCCACTCTCAGACTCAAAGGACACGTTGGACTAAAACCCAGAAACTGACTCTGAAAAGGTGAATATGAATTTTTTTTTAAAGCAAATTAACAATTTATTTATGTCAGTTGACCTAAAATGCCATTTTCATCAGTGTGATCACCCTGGGAGTGGAGCTGTGTTTGCTGGGCCCAGGCTCTGGAGGCTCCCTGAAGTGATAGTGGCTCTGTGCTCCTGCCACCAGTGCCTTCTGCCCCAGAATCCCAGGATTTGCCCCAGCCAGGTCTCCCAGTGGTGTCAGGGGAGAGGCTGAACAGCAGCTCGGGGTTTTCTGGGCACCTTAAATCCAGGTGTGGGGAAGGAGGCATTAAAAAGTGACATTTGGAAAGCCTGGGGAGGGCTGGGATGGCTCTGGGGCAGGAGGATTCCAGCAGCAGGGGAGGTTCCCCAGGGCTCAGGGATGGCATGCTGCTTCCAGTGCCTTATTCCAGAATATCCCACTGCAGCATGGGCTGGGCACAGCTCCCTGCAGGCTTTGGGACGTGGAGATGGGGTGAATCCCACAGATGTTTGTGTTTGCAAAATCCCACTGGGATCACCCTGCACTGGGACCCACCAAGGCAGAGTCACCTCGTGGTTAAACCACAGAATTGTTTGGATTTAAAGGGACTTTAAAAACCATCTCCTTCCCCCCCTGCCATGGCAGGGACACCTTGTGCTCCAAGGCCCATCCAAGCTGCTTTGAGGCCTCCAAGGATGGCACAAACAACCTCAAACACCTCCAAAGACCCCAGCAGGACTGTGGGGCAGCAGAGCTGTGGTGGAGCTGGGGCTCAGGAGGTGGGTGGGATGCAGAAGCTCTCAGAGCACAAATTAGGAGGTTTTAACCCCAAATTTGCAAGCAGCTGCTGATGGGAAGCCCTTCAGGATGCTGAGAAGAGCTGGGATGTGATGGTTGCTCAACCTCTGCAGTCAAGAGTGAGAGGGATGTGAAATGCAAAGCTCCCGCTCTCTTTTACTGAATTTACCATTCCTGGCACCAGGCAGTGTCTGGAATTCTTCCTTTCCTCAAGCACTGCTGTTTTCCCAAGTGTTTTGCAGGTTGGCACCTCCAGCCTCTCTTTTCCCATGTGGGGAGTGCTCCTGCCCAGCTCTGCTGGCTCCTCAGCCCACTGTGATCCCCTGAAAGGAGCCACATCCACCTCCCCTTTGCCACCTCCATGCCAAAGGCTGCTGGCTCAAAAATTCCCACCAAGCCCCACTCAGACGTGGCTTCAATGTTTTCTGAGCCTCTGAAGACCAAGAGCTGGTCACCAGATATGTGCCAGGAGTTCCTACACCCTCTGAACACAGCCTAGACCTGCTGAGAGCTTGAAATGATTTTTCAAGATATGGTTCACCCAAAGTGAAATAGGAGATGAGAAGTGAACATTGGAAGGAGATGGTGGGATAGGCAGAGAGCAAGGAGAGCAGAACTGCCAGGCTGAGCCCAGAACACCCCAGAGGTTGGGTCTAAGGACAGGATCTTCATGCTGACTCTGCTCTCTCTGACTGCTTTCAATGAGTGAACTGTTGGTGCTGATGTGCTGCCCACATCCATCTCCTCCGGGAAAGGTGATGGAGATGGAATGAGAAGCTGGAAAAGCAGAGCCTGAGTCAGGCAGGGCTGGGGGAGGCTCTGCTGAAGTGCCCCTTGAGCAGCACCCCCTGCTCTCGGGGTGCAGCAGTAGCAGCTGGGTCTGAGCTGTGGAATTAGGGATGCAAAGCTGCATTACAGGTCCAGGAGCCCACCCAGGGCCCTCCAGCCGGCCCAGTGCCAGCATGAGGATGGATCCAGGGGCCACTGAGAGCCCTCATCCAGCGTATATTTGGTTTGTCTTGTGTGACACAGAGAACCTGAGTTATTATTTGATCCTGCTCTGAGTAATAACCAGATAAATGGGCCTGCGGATTTCCAAATAAACATTTTAATAAATGAGGGGGGAATTAAAGGAGAGCTGCTCCCCCCCCTCTGCCCTGCTGCCAATATTAATGTTCAAATGAAGGCAGGCAGTGTCTAACAGAGCCCCGTGTACTGTAAATACATTTCTTGCACTGTCACGTATAAACACAGCAGAGACGGAGATCAAAAGGTCTGGCTGTGCCGAGCAGAGCCGTGTGATGGAGTGAGCGTGGTGCTTTGTGCCTGCCCGGGGTGATGGGACCCTGAGAATAACAGACTGCCTGGAGACGGAGCAGCCCAGAAGGCCTGGGGGGCCTCAAAGGGGAAAAAAAAAAAAAATCCCCACTAGCAGCAGGAAAAATAAATAATTCCGTTATCTCTGATGAATTTCTGCCTTTGATCTGGCTTTTCCTCTCCCTCGCGCTGCCTTTGCGTTCCCTCTCCCCCCACCCAGCTCCCCCTGGCCACTTTTCCCCTTCCCCCCCGGGTTTGATTTATCCCCCCCGGCCCAGGGAGCCTGATGGGCGCTGATGGATGGGCAGAGCTCGTCTGCCCAGCGCTGTCTGCCAGGACAGCCCGGCTGCCTTTCATTGCTGTTTGCCCCGTGTGCCTCAGCATCCCCCAGGAGATGCTTTTGTGCCTCTCCCAAAGCCCAGCCTTCCCCACGCCGGGGTTATTCAGCTTAACCCTGACAGCTGGTAAATAATTGGGTGTTTCTTCCACGGCCAGTGCCTCCTTTCTGAGCCACATGGGTGCCTCTGATATTTCCCTGCAGCGTTGGCGGCAGGGAAGGAAGAAAGGTGGGGTTTGGAAGCAGCAGAGAGAGGTTGGGGTGGTGGAAGGGATGCTGAGGGATGGGTGGGGAGCAGGGATGGGATGTGTTGGGATTCATCCTCCTCCACCGAGCCACTGGGATGATCCCTGCAAGGAGAGGACGGAGGAGTAACACCAAAATATTGTTTTCCTGCGCCTTAGGCTCAGCTCAGCTCTGAAATTCAGGCCCAGCTCATGGGAAAAGTCAGCAAAAGGGAATGACTCCAGGAGCTCTCGGTGCCCAGGTGAAGATGTCCTTTCAAAACCTGAATTTTTGTCTCTCCATGCTTGATATCAAAACCCCCACCCGTCCTCTGCAGCTCCAGAGGCAACAAAATCCTGTGGTCCAGGCTGGAAAAAGCTCTCAGATGGAACAACCTCCCTGGACACATCCCTGCTGCTCCATCCCCTGCCCTGGCACTCCTCTTGATGCATCCCCTGTTTCCTACAACCCAAAACCAAAATTCACACAGTGCCTTGAACACTGGGTTTATAAAAAGTCCATTAAAAAGAAAGCTTTAACATCCCCTGTCTCCCAGCCCAGCTGGTTAGAACTTCTGCTCTACATCACATTTAATATTAACCATTCTCCTCCAAATGCCTGTGAAACACAGGGCATTTCTGATTCCGGATTCACAGATCCTGGCCTGCTTCTTCAGATGTTCCCCCTCTCCATTTCTTCATGCCTGTGGTGCTGTCATTGCTGATTTCCCATCCCCTGGAGAAGTCTCAGCCATGGCAATCTCTCCCTTTGGGTTCTTTGGCCCTAAATGAACTCATCCTTTTTCCAGAAGATTATAACTTGAAAATGGATGCTCCACCTTTGGTCTGTATTTTAAGGTGTTTACATCAATACAGAGTTCTCTTATCCACTCCCTTTTGCAAAATCCTCTGTGCTCTGATCCTTTTCTTTGTGCATTTCCCTATTTTTGCAACCCATGAAGTTTTTGCATGGAAGAATTTTAAGGATTTTTGTACAGCTCATAGAACCTGCTGGCAGTGAAATCCCCCCAGACTTCTTATCATCACCAAAAACTACATAACCCTCAAAAATTCCTACATCACCAGTGTTATAAAACCCTTAAATCAGCCTCACTGATCCTGCTGAGCACTGTGCAGGGAATTCCTGCCCTTAACCCTCCCAGCAAGAGTGAAAATCTGATAGCAAAAATCCCAAGGAGAAGAAATAACCCCCATAAGGGCCCAGAGCAGGTCGGAAGCAGAGCTGGGAGGAGAAATTGAGTCTCTCCAAGTATTTTTTGCGGAGCTGCAAGGTGAACAGTAGCAATTCCAGTGCCAGGGAAGGTCACATGCAGCCCCTGGAATCATCCAGATGTGCTTTGAAGACATCCAGAGATGGCAAATCCATCACTTCCCATGGAGAGCTGTGCCAGCGTTAATCACCCTCACTCAGATATGCGTGCCTTGGCTCTGCTTGGAATTTGCAGCTTTTGATTTCAGTTTTCCTTGCAGAACCGCAGAACCTTCCTGGCCTGACACCCTGGGCTTGGAGAGCTTTTCTGGGCTGCTTATCTTGGATGCTTGATTAATTCACTTTGTTTTTTTTTTTTTTCTCTACAGCTCAATGCAAAGCTCTGTCCTCCCATCATGACCTCCTTTTATTAATGAGGAATAAAGAATTGTCATTCTGATTTAAATAGATGTATTTCCTTACTCATGAATAGGAATTTGGCATAAAAAAAAATCTGCTTTAAATAGATTTCCCTAAAATTATCATTTGCAAAAAAACCCACCCAACAATGAACAATCATAGAGGTGATTGTTTCTGGGGCATCATTTTGGTTCTTTGGGTTTCACTTGTCCATGTTTCCATGGTAAATACTACATCATTTAGGGAAAATATTTTTTAAAGTATTGAAAGTGATTTTATTTCCAGCCATGCACCACAGACCAACTGTAGGATTCCACACAGTGGAGAGACACAAGGAAGTTGATCACCACTCTGATTTTAACAAAGAATGGGATGTCCTGATGAGCACAGCTGGTGAAACACCCAGGAGGGAAGGAGAGAGGATTAATTAGCTGGACAAACTGCCAGTAATTAGAGAAAGGGCAGGACTTTCCCTCCTTGGGCTGGTAAATCCTATATAAAGCCCTGGGACTGCATTGGGGGCTGTAGGGTGAGCATTCCCTGGGGTGGCTGGCAGGGATTGATCCTTTCCTGCAGGGGGAAGGGCTGGGAGATGTTGTTTGCTTGTTTGTGTTATTTTGGGGGTAGAAATGTCCTGCTCTGGGTGCTGCTGTGTTTGGGGAGCAGCATTTCGAGGGATGCCCTGGGGTGAGCCAGGGGACAGAGTGAAGTCATTCCCTGTCCTGTGGAGCTGATTCCATGGAGTCCCTTCCCCAGGCAGAGGCTGCTTTGTGCTTTTCCAAGGTTTGTGCTCCGGCTGGGGCGGGAGCTAACACATGAAACCAGCTGGGTAACCCCTGAAACTCCTGACACTGGGGCTTGGCTGGCTCCAGAACTGCAAGTAGGGAGGTAATGGATGTGTTGAGTACTGGTTTTGGGGCATTTGTTTTCTTGTTCTCCTGAATAGAGGTGGAGAAGCAGGTTCCAGGGACCAGTGAGGTCTGCTGAGTCTGGGTCTGGTCCCTGAGCCCTGCTGGGGACAAGGGGTGACAGACACCACTGTGAAGGTTTCTGCCTTCCCTCCCCACCTTCAGAGGCCTCTTGGTTCTGGGAAAAGCCCTCAAACCCTGGGTGTAGCAGCCCTTGGTGAGCAGAACACTGAGCAGCAGTGGAAGCCACTCCTGCTCTGTAGAAGAAATCCTTTAACACAGATTTCTTGGAAAGTGATTAGAACCCTGGGAGGTTTTAACTCTGGCAGGTTTTTTCTGTGCTTTAACTCCCTGAATCTGACGGAGACTTTGCTGCCCCTCATTTTCAGGTGTTGAAGCTCTGGGAGATGCTGGGGATCAGCTGAGCAGCCTGGGGCTCCCTCCCAGCAGCTGAGCAGGAGGCTGCTGCGCCAAAATCTGGGCAGGAGCAGCTTGGTGTGCACTTCAAGAGACTCTCAGAAAGAACCCAGGCCCTCGTGCCGGCTCCTTATCTCTCCCCCAAACATCAGAGACCTGATCTCGCTCCTGAGGCCAGGACCTGACAGCCTTGTGCATTAGCACTTTTTTAAAGTGATGTCCACTTTTGAAATAGTACCTGTCCCGAGAGTGGTCACTTCATTTGACAAATGCCAGTGATGACAGCTGGACATTACAAACTGCAGCCCAGCTCCCACAGGGTGAGGGGGGAGAGCCGTGCTCCCCTTGGCTCTGTGGAGTTATTTGGATGTGGTGCCCACCCTGAGCCCCCAGCCATAGTCCAAGGCCGTTGGGTTTGGGCTGTCCCCATGGGATGGGTGCCTGGATCCCTCCAGCAGCACAGTGCATCATCAAATGGGGCAGCTGAAGGCAGGCAGAGAAGCTAAATAGGGATTTTCCCAAAAGAACAATGAGGTTTTGCCACCCTCTGTCTGCCCAGAGCAAGGAGTGAAGCCAGGAAGAAAAACCCCTCATCTCCTCCTTGCACAGCAAGGTTTGAGCTGAAAGCTTCTGGGTGAGGCTCCAGCTCCAAAGCTGCCCCTGGATGTGTTTGGCTCTGGTGGCCAGAGGGACTTGCCTGGCTCCATGGGGCTGCTGTGGGCACTGTGCTGAAGGGCAGGGAAGAGGACACAGGGCTGGGACACCCCAGAGCTGAGAGTTCCCCCTCCCTGCTCTGCTGAGCCTGCCAGGAGCCCTTGTGCTGTTGCTGGCCTGTCCAAGTCACCACTAAAAGCTGCACTGAAACAGCACAACTGAAGTGACAAATGAAGAAAGCTGGGAAACACCACAATTTGAGGGGTTGCTTGATTAATTTTTCTGCCTTTTATTTAACTAGGAGGTTAAGTACGTTCACTCTCTTGGATTGTGGTGTCCTGCTGAGGATTTCTCTGACAGATGCCTGGGGGTGCTGCAGTGATGTTTGTGCTGTGTTTGGTGTGAGCTGGCCACTCACAGCCCCTGGCTGAGGGGTGCTGTGAGCAGCTGGGCTTTTCTGGCCACTTGCCTGCACTGTGGGATGCCCACCCACAGCTGGAAAAGTCAGCTCAGCCCTGGAACTCAGAGGGAACAGGCTGTGGGTGGGAGCAGAGGGAGCACCTGGCTGGCAGCAGAGCTTGTTGGGGTCTTCACTCTTTTCTGTGGCTACTGAGCATCTCCCCAAAGTTTCCCATGTTATTCCCAGCAGGATTTTCCTAGAGAACAAGATGTGGCTGAGTGTGTGAATGCTGTGCTCTGGGAAACACCAGCTTTGCCCAAAATCCAGCGTGTCTTGCACTCCTCAGTGTGTTTGGCTCCTCACTGTGGCTCATGGGCAGTGCCCAGCTGGGCATTGCACACCTCAAGGCAGCCAGGACTCCTCCCAAAACCCCTGAGCATGGAAACATGTCCAGGCAGATGTAGAAAAAATATATTTTTTGGGGAATTTGTGCATAGTTGCACTCTCCTGCTGATGGGCAAAAGAAAAGGATTTCAGTGCTCCTCAGGCATCTCCTCGGCCACTGTCTCTGCTCTGTGGGTTGATGTTCCTCTCTTCCCTGCTCCTCTGGCTCTCCATAGTTTGGTCCCACACCCTTTCTCCTCTGCCAGCCCTCTCTACCCTTAAAAAATGCTCATAAAGAATATCAGAAGCTGAAAGGGAACAAACCCCCCTTTTCCTGTTCAGGGTGGAGCAGCTGCATGGAGAAGGGGGTACCCTGGGGTACTGGGGTGTCTCTGCTCCCAGCTGGCCCAGGAAAGTGCTCCAGGCTCCTCCGTGCCCCTGGCAAATGGAGCTCTCAGCAACTCGTCCCCAACCCATCAGCTTTTGGCCAATTGTGGGTGGGAGTGGAAATGGGAGGAATTTTTCCTCCCTTTACAGGCTCTTAGATGTTTCCCCAAGCACCAAGTGGAGTCCTGTAGCCATCCCTGCATCTATGGTGCCCACCTTCCCACATCTCCCTCCACCTCCTCACCTCCACCGAGACCCACGTTATGATGTGAAACCTGAACACTTCTGGACAACTGGCACAGCCCAAGCTGAGCCTGCAATTTCCTGGCTCATAAAAACATGAGCTTCCTTCAGGCCCAGGTCTCTGCCAGGTCACACTGATCCAAGTCCCACACCACCTCCCCAAGGCCTCCCCACCCCCAAAATATTTTGTGACACTGGCTATGAGCTTGATTTTTTTATTTTTTTTTTTTTTATTTTTTTTATTTTTTTTTTTCTTTTTATTGTTCCATATGTTGGAGACACATGGAAAAATGCATAGGAGAAATCCCCTCAGCCAGGGAGCAAAAAGCCCCTGAGTTTACAGGGTGTTGCAAATAATCCGAGGCAAAACAAATGTTTAAGGCTGCCTCAACTGCCAATTTTGAGTGCATTGTTTTAAATCTGGGAAAACAGGCCAAGGGGCAGTTGTTAATGGGCCAGTAATTTTCTTCCTTTCTAGGCACCCCAGAGCAACAAATACCAAATATTCCTTGGGAAAGGAATCAAGTGTGGGGGCCTTTTTATTGAACATCTCCAAAGCCTTCATTGCCTCGCCCTCGGAGCGCTGCCGCTTCCAGCGAGGAGCTTTTACAAGCAATAACCTGTTTGGGAAGCAGAGCAGGGAAGCCACACGGCCCAGTTTGCAGCTCATTGTTGGGGCTGGCTTTTACAAGCCACAGTGGGGGCTCCCAACAGCCGAGCTTTTTGTAGCCCAGTCCATTAAACGTGGCAAGCAGAGCTAAAGAGCGGCGGGGGACGGAGCCCCCGGGGATCCTGCTGAGCTCAGCGCTGTGCTCCTGCAATAAACTCAGCAGCATCCCTCTCAGAATTGCAGCAGCAAACAGCCTGGGCACAGAGGCTAATGTATGGCTGAAGGGAAGGTCAGGTGTGAAAAGAGCCGGGGCTGGGATTATCCCACAGGGTTTGGTTGTTGCTACAGGAGCAGTTGGCCGAAGCGCTGCTGGTTCTGATAATGAGCCAAAGGCTGTGTGTGCAACTTTGGGTCCTTGTTGAGGTTTCTCTTTCTGAGATCTTGTGGATGTTGTGTTGGTGTGCAGTCCAGGAGATGTGGCAGGAGCCAGGGAAGGGCTGGAGCTGTGTCACAGAGGTTTGGGATGGATTTCAGGAAAGGTTCTGCTGGGCACTGCCCAGGCTCCCCAGGAACAGAGCTCCAGGAGCACTGGGACACCCAGGGACAGGGTGGGGCTGTGGGGTGTCTGTGCAGGGCCAGCTGGGTTTGGTGACTTTTGAAAGTCCCTTTTTACTCAGGATATTCTGTGTGTGCTGGGCAATGTCCCCAACCCCTGGCTCCCATGGACCCACTTTTCCCTGGCCATGGTGTGGCTGGGCTGGCCCTAGACAGTGAGGAACACCAACATTTGCCTCAAACAAAGCCGACCTGAATTTTGGGGATCTATTCTTTCTCTTTTGGGCTGCAGAAGGAAGGGCTGTTGCTCCCAGCATCAAGTGAGGGGCTCTCACTCCGTGGTGCTGTTGGTGCTGTGAAAGGGGGTGGTACAGGAAAAAAGGGAGACAAAGGGATTAAGCACTTGGATTTTACAACCCCCAGCCACCCTCCCTGTGTGCCAAGGGCACAGGGACTCCCTGCCTCGTTCACTTGCTGGATTTGCTGGTGTTTTCCTGAGAAGCAGCCACCCAGAGCACTGAAATTCTTCCCTCATCTCCAGCCCTTCCCCTCTCGGGCAGCACTGTGGAAATCCTGCAGGGCTGAGCCTGCTGCATGCGGGCCTTGGAGATCACCTGGCTGGGACAAAACTGACGGGGACTTAGTGGGGGGCAGAAAAAACAAACAAACCACTGCTTTTCACATTAAATTTGGCCTGGCTGAACCCTCTGGTGTCCTTCCTCTGCAGGGGCTGCCCTTGGTTCTCAGCTGCTGTCACTTGAGCTGAACATCTTGGTGTCATCTGAAGGGGACCTGTGGCTTCTTGTCCTACCCCCAGTGCTTTCAGGGTCTCACTTGGAGGCTTTTACCTGTTGGCAGCTCCTCTTCTCCCTGACAGGGCTGGGGGAGGGAAAGGAGTTGTTAGTCAATGCTCAAGGACTCTGGGCTAACCCCAAGCTGCAGTTTTCACCAGTGTTTTTGGTCAGAAAAAACAGAGATCTGATAATCTGGGAATGCTGTGGGAGCTCCAGGCTGCAGCATGTTGGTGGAGAAAAGTAAATTCCACTTGAATCCAAACTGTTCACCTGTAGTGTTTGCAGAATTGTCCTGTCATTTGTCTGCTTTGGAGCAACCTTGTCATTTAATCGTTTTTTATCTTTGATTTTGAGGGGTTTGTTTAAATCAGTTTAATTTCTTTGGAGCAAAATATCTTGAGTCAGTGCTGTAAATAAATTTAAGATTTATTTAGTTGCAAGCCCAGGGTGTTCTGATGTAAACGTGATCATTGTGGTAATTGAGCTGCACATTTTCCTGAGCAGGTACCTGCTATTGTCCCATCCCTGGAAGTGTTCAAGGCCAAGCTGGACAGGGTTTGGAGCACACTGGGGTAGTGGAAGTGTCGATGGCAGGGGTGGAATGAGCTATTTAAGGTCCTTTCCAACCCTCTGTTGCACTCCTGAGGTAGAAAACTTAAAATTACAAGTCTGAAAACAACTTATTTTTTACCTGAAAAGCCTGGGCGGCCGTTCTCTGGGCATAAGAAGATTTAAGGAGCAATAATTCCCCTTCACCGTGAGGTTCAGGACTGGGACAGGGACTTCAGGGCTGGGCTGTGCCGAGCATCCCGTGCTCCAGCGCTGGTCCCTGAGGGATGCTGCAGCCATGGTTGCCATGGAGATGGGACAACAGCGAGCCTGGGATGCGGTTCGGTCCCCAGCGATGGAGGGGACGTGGCCGGGGACCCCTCTGGAGCGATGGCCCCGCAGGCTCTCGGGGCGAAGGGGCCGGGTGACACCTTGTGGTGGCGGCTCCTGCCGGGGCTGTGCCAGCAGAGCAGAGGAGAGCGGGATGGGGATGGGGATGGGGATGGGGAGATGCTCTCGGGGAGTTTTCCTGCCCTAGGCACCCGCACAGCTCGGGCTCAGCCGCGGTGGGAGGATGGAGCTAAGCCAGGCATCTTGCAGGAGGCTAAAAGGCAGGTTTTGTCTCCTTGTGCCCATCAGGATCTGTGCCAGAGAGTGAAAATTTCTGGCACCCTGAGCTGTGCATGGGTTTTCTTGGGGTGCTCAATTTGGCCCATCCTGGATCCAGACCTGGTGCAGGCTCTGGGATCCAATGTGAACTCACTGCTGTGGGATGCAGGGAAGGCAGAAATCCAGGCTCTGGGAATGCTCAGGAGGCACAAGGCTGTCTGTCAGGGGGTGTTAAACACCAGGGCTTGGAGATAACTGGGGATGAGATGTCCCTGGATCACCAGCTAGGCTGGAATAACTCTGTGCAGCTCTTGCTGAATGCCTGATGCCGGCTGGTGCGAGGAGGATGCTGAGCTCTCTCCGTGTCCACACTGGACCCTTGCTGCTGGTGTTTCTGGGCTTTGTGTCTTTTGGGAATCTCTTTCATTTCCAGGTGTTGAGATAAAACATTTGAGGTCTGAAAATTCCTCAGATTGCAGGGAATTCCCTTCCCTGTGCTCCAGCACAGGGAGGAGGGACAAGCACCCTGCTTTCCTGGGAAATGGGGAGGTTTGGAAGTCTATGGCTTTTTGGGGTGCAGGAAAAGGTTCATCCCTGGGCAGGGAGGATGGTTGGGATTGGGATTTTCTTATTCCCCTTGAGTGTGCCTTGGCTCCTGGCTCCCAGCACCTTCCTGCCACTGTCCTGGTCCCTGGGAGTGACAGGGACCTGCCTCCTCTGGGATGCTGAGGGAGCAATTCCTGGTTGTCCATCCCTGCAGCTGCAGAGAATTCCAGCAGCGGTCCAGGAATAAAGAAGCCTGGGGGGTTTGGTACCTGGAGGTCACGGGACTCCTGTCCTTTGGCTCAGACATCCCTTCCCTGGCTGCCAGCAGGTCCCTCCCCTGCCCTTTGAGTGTTTGGTGACACAAGGTCCCTGGCTTGAGTCTCTTTTTGGGGTGGGATCTTCTGGGAGCAGGACTTGGAGTGCAGCTGGGATTTTGTACTCCATGGGGGCTGCAGCTGGAGGTACTTCAGTGCTGAATTAATCAAGTGGATTTTGTAGTGCTGCAGTGAGACCCCACTTTGGGGCTCGTGGTTCTCCTTGCCCTCCTGACCCCCTGGTGGGGGGCGGGCTGTCCCCACAGAGGCTTTTGAGAGCTCCTCTCTGGGCAGCTGAGTTGATGGGCACTTAATGATTCGAGAAGGATGGAAAGGTTTAACTCCACCCTGCCTCAGCCACCATTTTTCTGGTCGGGTGGGCAGCAGGCTTAAAATGCCACTTTGGCTGGCAGAGAGATGGGGGCCAGAGGAAGGGCGAAGAAAAAAGCTTTTACTTCCAAAAATAACTCCGGAACAAAACGAAGGGGGCGGAGGGCAAGCAGGGAAACGGAGAAGTGCCTTCTCCAGGGACCAGCCCTGGAGTTCTCATCCTCTGAGCAGGAAAGCTTGGCTGTATTAAAGACAGTCCCCAGGTGCAGAGCTAAAACAGGCACGTGTGAGAGCAGCAGGGACGGTGGCACGGGGGCACCGAGCTGCCCTTCCTCCACATCCTCCCAACAAACTCTTCTTTTCGGGCTGGACACACTGGGAATGGCCATGGCACCTCTCCTTGCCCTGTCTCTGGTGATGCTGCAGCTGCTGCCCAGTCCCAGCACTGCTGTGACCCTGGCACGGGGCAGAAGAGGGGACTGAAGGGCTCCTGTGGTCCCTTACCCGTGGGTGTGCTGCTCCATGCCTGTGGGTGTGTGCTGGGGATGAAGGATGGCTGGGAAGGGTTGTGGTGCTCACCAGGCTCTGCCTGCAGGGAGGGAGCAAGGGCTGGGCACAGACACAAGCAGAGCTGAGGAAATCTGAGGGCTGGGGACCTCTGGGGACATCTGAGCATTGGGAACATCTGAGGACTGGGGATCTCTGGGGACATGTGAGGGCTGGGGACACATCTGCAGCCCCCTCCCAGAGCAGGGTTTAATTTAGAGGGAGATGCCGGTGGTGATCGTGTGGAGCTCTGGCTGGAAGTGTTGCAGGTGGCAATGGAGGAACCTGCTGCTTTATTGGTTTTTTTTTCTGTCCCACCCCACTTGATCTAAACACCCATTTCCTGCCACCAGGAACTCAGGGCTCCTTGAAGAACTTGTTGCCTCCAGCTTTGCACTGATCCTGGCAGGTCCCTCCTGTCAGAGGGAGCAATCCCTGACCCATGAGACCCAGGAGCTGGCAGCTTTTGAGCACCAGGACACTGGGGAAAATGGAAAAAAATCCTGTGCCAAAATGGCCAAAAATCAGAGTAACACCCCAAAGAGGATTTCCTGGCCAAGAGCAGCGTCCCTGCAGGGCACTGGGGCCTGGGGAGCTCAGGGGCTGTCCTTGCTCCCCAGGTCCTGCTCCATGAGTGTCCCTGCATGTATGTCCCAGTGCCTGATGCTGCAAAAGCCTCCTCTCTGTGTGCAGAGCCCTCCCACCCAAAGTGGAATTTTCAAAGGCAGATGCAGGGGGTATTTCTCAGAGCAAGAGTTGGTTGGGTATGGAATTGTCAGTGGCGGCCAGGAAATGCTGCTATTCCTTCCCTTCCCAGAGCTGGGAGATGATAAACACCGGGGGCTGCCTCCATTCAGCTGTGATCCATCAAGGAGGGGGGGCTGGCCCCAGAGAGGGGGTGAGGGGAGGTCAGTGATTGTGTAAACAGGCACTTCAGAGTTCACCCCGAGCTGGTATTACTGTAATTCATTAGAGGTGTCAGCCTGCTTTGTAGTTCCTTGCTTGGAGTGCCCCTTGCCTGGCAGCTTCCAGCATCCAGCCTTGCCAGCAGAAAAATAAACCTTTGCAGGAGGCAAAGTTGCGGTTGCAGCACCACCCTTAAGTAAAATAAAGTTAAAATTAAAAAGTGAGGTTTGGTGTCTCTGCTCATTTCCTGGCCAGGCTTTAGTGCAGCCACAGAGGCTCCTCCTGCAGGGGGATCTGGGCTTGGAGAAGGCTCTTTATCCTGCCAAACACATGGAAGTGAGGTGCCTGCCCACCACTGCTGCAATGAAAGCATTTGTTTAGGGAGCACAGCATGAGGGCACAGAACACACCATGCTCTCCCACAGCCAGCCTTTGCTTCTAGGAATTCCAAACCCTTTCTAGGCAGAAAGGGACCACTGGAACTTCTCCCTGCGGGCTGATCCACCTGCGGGGAGCATCTTTTCCACCTTGGAGCAAACCAAACCTCACCAAATTGACACCTTTGTTCTGCCCAGGGCAGTGTGGGGAGCTTCCTCTGCAGCCCCCTGCATGCTGGGCTGGGCATGGAGTTTGGTGCCACTTGTCAGCAGCTGGGGATGGAGTAGGGAGCCTGCCAAGTGTGGGGTGCTTGTCCAGAGCAGGAAAAGGTTCATCCCTGGGCAGGGAGGATGGTTAGGATTGGGATTTTCTTGTTCCCCTTGAGTGAGTTTTGGCTCCTGGCTCCCAGCACCTTCCTGCCACTGTCCTGGTCCCTGGGAGTGACAGGGACCTGCCCCCTCTGGGATGCTGAGGGAGCAATTCCTGGTTGTCCATCCCTGCAGCTGCAGAGAATTCCAGCAGCAGTCCAGGAATAAAGAGGCCTGGGGGGTTTTGGTGCCTGGAGATCACAGGGCTCCTGTCCTTTGGCTCAGACATCCCTTCCCTGGTTGCCAGCAGGTCCCTCCCCTGCTCTGTGTGTGTCTGGTGGCACAAAGTCCCTGGTTTGAGTCTCTTTTTGGGGTGGGAAGAGGAGAAGGGGTCAGAGCTCTCTCCCCTGCTGGAACAGCTCGTTCTGCTCCTCTTGCCAGCTCGCTCTGCTGCAATGCTTCACCCAACACAAAAGGACTCCAATTCCCCCTCCCCGCGGTGAGGAAGCCCAGCATGGGCTATGAACTGCCAGAGGAGTCCAAGGAGAGGCTCATGTGGAGGCTACAAACCCTGCGGAGGATGGAGCACTGTGGGGGCAGCCCCACTCAGCTGGGTGCTCTGGTACGGGGGATGCTGAAGGCAAAGGGAAAGAGAGGGAGAAAAGTGATGTTCCACTCTGCCCAGAGGGTCCCCTTGCAACCAAACTATCCCTGCAGGTGTGGAGGGTACAGCAGGGGAAGGGACTCTGTTTTGGAGGCGCTGGCTGGCTGCTCCTCCCTGGATGCTGCATCTGTGCCCAGGCTGCAGCACACTCCCCAGGAGGGGTTTGGCTGACACCAGATCAGCTAAGGACTGGGAGTCCTTTGTGGCTCCTGCTGTGCTCTCCAGCTTGGAGGCTGGATCCTTGTGTGGATCCTGGTCAAGTCCAAGGTCACCTCCCAGTGCTGGTGCAAAGATCTGAGAGGAACAGGCAAAAAAAATGCAGAGAATTCAGCTCTGTTTGCAAATGTGGCAAATCCCTCTGCAGAACTGGACTTCATCATCATCCTCCAGGTGACACAGCAGCTTTAGGCTTGCAGTTTTTCAGGCACTAATGAGCTGCACTAATGAAGGTTTCCCCTCCCCTGGGTGCCTGCTGCTAGGTCCTGTTTGCTCTCACCAAGCCCATGCTAAGGGAGATGCAATGGGGTGCCCAACCACGCTGGTGTGGCCAAAGAGAACAGAGGCCCCCAGTGCTGAAATTCCAGAATTGGCTTGATTGAAGGCTGGATTTGATGATCTTGGAGGTGTTTTCCCACCTTAATGACTCCATAATTCCAAACAAATGACTATTAAGCCAGGTGACAATTTCCATTTCTCCTTTATCTGCCTCTTAAATGCCACAATCTGCTCTGATCCCATCTCTCCACTCACCAAACTCACTGCTGTGGTATCAGAGTGCTGCATTCCCAAATAAATCCAAACTCTCCTGCCTCACTGGCAGGGAGTATGTGTGAAACACTCTGAGATGAACCCGTTCCTGATGCCTCAGAGCTGGAACGAGAAAAGTGGCAGCTCCCAGCTTTGTAATTGCTAATAAACCATCTGGCCTTGCTCGTTTTAATTGTGTGCTGCTCCCAGGGAGGGTCACTGAGGAGAGAGGGTGCCCTACATTCCCACACGTGGCATTTCCCCAGGGATAATTGTGCCGTGCAGGGATCCCAGCACCCTTTGATTCCTGGCCAAGGCAGGCAGGTGCTTCCAACATTCCCCTGCTCAGCCTCTCAAAGCATTTGTAAGGTGCATCTGGTGTAGGGGAGGTGGAGGAGAGAGTTCAGCCGGGGTAGGTGGCAAGTCCTTGGTGGGGGCTGCCCTGTGGCCTTGTGTCACATCTGTCCCCTGTCACATCGGGCCCTCCCTGTGCTGCTGTCACCAAGTGTAGCCCTGCCGAGGTGTCAGTGGTGGCCTGTCACCCTGTGCTGCTTCAGAGCAGTGCCCAGTGCTGTCCCCTCCCCTCCCACTGCTGTCTGTCCCTCACTGCTGCCTCCCAAATTCCCCCTGCAGCCTGGGTGTCAGAGGGATGGGATGGGATGGGATGGGATGGGATGGGATGGGATGGGATGGGATGGGGCTGCATCCCTGTGCTCAGGGTTGATTTCACAGCTCAGGAAGCATCTGGCCACTCCCATAATCCCCACAAAAGTGAGGCTCCTTGGGCTGTCCTTAGTGCTGGAGCACAAATAGTCCAGGTGTGGTAAGGGGAGGCTGTGGTGGCACCCTGGCTGTGTCACCAGGCTTTTCCCTGTGCCTCAGTTTCCTTCCCTGCTCTGGTGCAGGACATGGCTGCAGTGGGGCTGTGGATCTTGGTTTGTGTGGGATATTTTGGCAGGTGAACCCTTAGGGACTTGTATGACGTGGCAGTGCTGATCACACCATCCCTCCTGCCTTATGCACACTTTCTGGGACCTCATTTTGCTGGCAAATCATTCCAAGGAGTCTTCAAGTTCACTTGCTTCCTGGGAAGACCCAGCACCTCCTCAGGCCCGTATTCTGTGGGTCTGGCACAGGGGCACCCTATTCATTCCCTGCCTGCTGCCTATCCTGGTCTGGAATGGGCCACCTGCAGCCTGGAGAAAAGGAACCTCAAGAGGAGCTCTCTGCTCTCCACAACCCCCAGAGCAGAGGCTGGAGCCAGGTGGAGGTTGGTCTTTTCTCCCAGGTAATAACTGACAGAGAGGAAACAGCCTCAAGTTGCACTGGAGGAGATTTAGATTGGATATTGAGGAAAATTTCTTCATGGGATGAGCTGTCAAGCACTGGCTCAGGGCAGTGGTGGAGTCACCAAAGCTGGAGGAATTTAAAAGATGGGGGAATGTGGCACTGAAGGATGGGGTTGGATAATCTTGTAGAGTTTTTCCAATCTAAATGATCCCACGAGCTCAGCCATCCCCACTCGCCCTGGCAGCCTCAGGCAGGGCTGGAGCAGCACTCTGGGGTTATGTGGGATCCCAGCCCTCAGCTGCTCTGTTCCCACTCCCTGCTCCCCAATTTCCCCCACCCCTTCCCTCTCTGCCACCCCCATCAGCACCTCTCCATCCATCCCCGCCACAAAAAGGCTCATCCCAGCCAGACTCCCAGCCTGGTGCAGGAGCATTTTCATGTCTTTATTTTCCCAGGCTTTGCTGATAAATGCTGTCTCCGTCCCCCCGGCCGTGATGGGCTCATTATCAGGCACCGCACGGCGAGGAAGCGACCTGTGACCCTGCCTGGGGACACGGGGTGACCCGGGGGAGCCGCCCTTATCGGCCCTTCCTAAAAGCTTCCCTTCCCAACATGACAGAGGAGCCTGGCCAAGCCTGCATGGGCACGGGGAGGAGGAAGGTGTGTCCGGGCAGGACGGGGGGTGCAGGAAGCATCAGGCACATGGCTGGGATTATTCCCGCTGGGAACGGAGGATGTTCCTGAGGCTGGGAAGCGCTGCAGTGAAAGCCGAGCGCTGCATGGAGAAGGGCTGGGTGTAACTCGGGGGGCTGAGCTGACAGAATTTGCCTGGCTCCACCTGCTCCTGCAGCCAGCCTTCCCACCGGGATTATCGGGAGAAAGCGCACCGGGAGATAAGGGGAAAGGTGACATGGGACATTGTGGCACCGGGCTCCAGCCCACACATCGGGGCTGTCCTGCACCGCCACCCACACACCTGGGGCTGCGAGCTGTGTCCCGCTGTCCCCAAAGCCCGGCTGGCTGTCAGGAGGGGCCGATTTGTCTTCCCTTTTCCTCCCAGCTGTTTTTACAGCAAATGACCTTTCCATCCATCTTTTGGGAGGTGATAAAAGTCTCAGGGCATCACTGCCCCTCTTTTCCTTCAGCTCCCTCTCCAGGAGAGCTGTAGGATTTGGAGGGAGAACCGAGGAAGAGCTGGGAATCCCATTTCTTGTTGCAGAAGGGACAACGCCCTGCTCAGGACAGAGCCCTGGGGCAGACGGAGCAGCCCTCACCCTGCCGGGGCACGGATCCATCCCTCTGATGGGCTCTGCCTGTGTGGGTCCCTGAGCGACCCCCCAGCTCCCCAGCCGGGATTAGCCAGGATGGGTTTTTGCCAAGTCCCGGCTGTCACTGTGTTCCCACCTTTGATCAGGAGTCGGCATTCCTGAAGTGCTCCATCTCCCACATGTTGCACTGATCAAAGGCAGCTGTTGTCTGGACCCTCCCCTGAGCCCATTTGCGCACACACACACACACCCGAAAATGCAGAAATAAAGGAAACTCAAGGCGGTGGAAGGGGTGAAGGAGAGACCGGGCAAGGGCAAAAGCAGGAAAATCCCTCTCCTTGGTCTCCTCATGGAGGGTCCCATCCACACCCAGCAGGAAGGCTGGTGGGGAGTCTGTCAAGGTCTGAAGGGAAACGCTGCTTGGGGCAGCTTGGAAAATGAGTTGGACCTTATGTGTCACCTGGAGGAAACAGTGTGCTGGGTGGGTGACAGCAGCCGGGGCCAGCTGCAGCTGTGGCAGAACACAGCCAGCATCTCCCCCAGCTTTAGGTGGGGTCAGGAGAGAGCCTGGATCCACCTTTCCTGTAATCCCACCTCAATTTTGGCAGCCTGCATGTGCTCAGTGCCAAAGGCCAGCCCATCCCCTCTGGACAACCATGGAAGGCTGGGAGACACATGGGCTGTGATGGGTGGAGTGATGCCAGGAGGGATTTGACCTCATGGATCATCCCCTTCAGCTCTGGCAGCCACCATCCACTGCTCCAGAGGAACAGGAGGAAGGTCTGAGCCCTGCTCTGGTCGTGGCTCCTCTCCCAGGCAGGTGTGGTCCCATTAACTCTTCTGGCAGGTGAATGAATTATTGCTCATGGACAGGGTTAAACCCCTGCTCCCCAGCTGCTGTAATGCAAAGCACTTGGATTATCTGGATTTCCAAGTCCTTTGTGAATCCTCCTCCGTGGCAAGGCAGCTTGTTTGTGCCCCATGTGAGGGGGAAAATCCCTCCTGCCCTTCCTCATCCTCTCCCCCATCTGCTGACATTCAGCATTGCAGTTTAGCTGGAAGGCTTTGAAAAGACACAATCTCCACAAAAACCTGCAGGTAAAAAGAGGGCAGAGAGCATGGACACACGTCCAGCCTGTCCCTTAGCTGCAGGTTCAGGTGAGGGTAGGTGTGGTTGGAAGCCAAATCGTGCTGCCCACAGTGACACAGTCACACCCCCAGGCAAGGACAGGATCCTTGCAGCATCCTGTCCCTCTAGCACAGGGTCTGGCAGGCCAGGCTGGGCAGAGTCCCAGGGATGAAGCCCTTCAGAAGGGCAATTCTCCTCCTCCTCCCTTGGCTCCATCCCATTGTGCAGTAGGGACAAGTGTCCTGGGCACTGCCTTTCTAAGCACCAGCTGTACCATTAAAAGCAGCCTTTTATCTCCTTCAGGAGTGTCAGGATAATTTGCTCATACAAGGAGGCTCTGGCCATCTCCTCTCCCAAAATTTAATGTCTCCAGTAGCAAAACTGAGGAGGTTCAGGCAGCATTTCCTATGGTGCTGTTATTAAAATAATGGTAGCCACTGTAGCAGGGTCAGCACCCCAAAAGCTGTGAGTGTTGCTGGGTCCCATTCACCCCTGTCCACGCTGCTATCCATGAGTTAATCTAGTCAGTAGAAGGTCCTCAGCCAGGTGACAGCCCTCTGCAGCAACCCCTGAGGCTGAATTGTGCTCATTTCCCACATCTAAAAGAAAAGAGAAGGACTCAAGGTCGGGGTGCCAAGGAAACCGAGCCCCTCAAGTGCTTTCTGCCATAGAGGGGTGTGGGTACACTCAGAACCCCCCCAGCCCCCAGAGCTGCTCAGCAGCATCCTGTGAGCACCAGAGAGGCTGCCTGGCGTGGGGGAATCTGTCACAGCCAAGGTGACCCTGGCTCAGAGGGATCTTTTACCTTCCCTGTCCACCTCCAGGAGCGTCCAGCGGTGGCCAAGGCTCTTCTGATCTGACAGGCATGAAGGGCACCCCGGGGCTGTGCTCGTCCTTCTGGGCTGGGCTGTCCAGGGCAGGACACCACAGCACAGGAGCTGCTCTGGCTCAGGGTCACAGCTCTGCCTGCCTGGCATCCTGAGTGGCACCTGGAGAAGTCAGAGAAATCTCCGGTGTCCCTCTGGACTCCGTGAGTGCCACAGAGCAAGAGCAGCACCTCTCCAAACACCACAGCAGCCTTTGCATCTGACCTCTGCCTTCTCATACCCAGGGGCGCACAGGCTCTGCAGCAGCTTCTTTCTTTTCTTTCTCTTCTCCTCTGTAGCACTTTTTGCCCTGCTGCCCTCACACCCCAGAGCACAAAGTCCCTTTGTCCCTCTGCCCACACCTGCCTCTCCCCACAGAGAGATGGCCTTGACACCATGGTCCCCTGCTTTCCAAAGTTCAGTTCCTTGGCTGCAGGCAGCCCATAATACCACCTCACAGCCAGCTGACCCCTGCTCTTTGGCTGGGCTCAGCCCTGTCCGGCCGGCTGAAGGGCTGGGTGTGTAACGCGCTCCGACAGCTTCCCTGGCTGGAGCTCATAGGGACCTCGTCCTGTCCCTCCTCCTGGCCGATGGGTGTCCCCCTGTGCCCAGCACGGATCTGGAGGGTGAGGGAGAAGGGACAGTTATCACCTGGACCCTGCCACCAGTCTGTGGGCACCCCCAGAGTGGGGGGACAGCAGACAAACATGGGGCTCTCCGGACAGCACCCGGCTGGGGGGGATGTGTCACCTTTGCTGGGCCTGTCACCTCCCAGTCACCCTCTGCCTCCTGCTGCTCTAAGGCAGTTCAGGAAACAAAGCCTTTTCCTTTCCTGCCCCACCTGCATCCAGCCCAGCACTGCAGTGGGGACAGGTGACACACAGTGACACTGGGACATGGAGCGTCTCATAGTGCTACCATCAAAGACAATCGTTTCCATGGGGAAAAACATCCCTAAGGATTGATTTTTATTTATTTATTTATTTTATATATATCTTCCCCTGCCTCTGTTTCAGAGCATGTGCTGGGTGACCTGTCCCCAGTGAACCATCCTCACTGGCTCTACAGTGCCTGCTCTGTCCCCTGCCCATGCTCTGTGCCAGCAGCAGAGGGGGTAAGGATGATTTTCAGAGCAGCCATTCAAGCACTGGGAGCTTTCTAAAATGTCCTGTGAGCCTACTCAGGACAAAGCCTCAGTTTCCCATCATCTGCCCAGGGCTGGGATCTCAGGGTGGAACTGAGCCTACCTTGGGGAAGGACCTTCCATGGTGCAGCACAACCACCTGCTGAAGGGGCAGCTCTCTTATCTCTCTGATCCCCTTAAAATCCCCAGACTTCCAGAAAAAAGGATGTTCCCAGTCTTACATTTGCAAACTTAAAACCTTGACCCACCCTGAGGAGCAGAACCCACAAAGGAAATCAAATCTGAATCAGTGTGTGTAAATCTTGTGCTTCTGTACTGAAGCTTTGCATCCAGGGAGGGATAAAATCAGTTGTTTTCAATTAAGTGAGACCAGCAGAGCTGAACATCTCCATGGACTTTGCCAAACCCACGTTCCTGCATGGCCACTGGAACCAAGAGTCAGCTGGGTGCCTGGCCTGGTCTCAGTTAAGCACTGTCCCCCCAAGCTCCCCTGGAGAAGAGGTTCTTTCTGATCCCAGGCATCCTTAGGGGTCACTCCTGTAGCAACTGAGCACTGGGGCCATGCTCCCACCTGGGTAAAATCACCCCTGAGAGCAGAAAAGGCAATGAGGAGGCAAACTGCAGCTGTGCTGGGAGGTGAGGACACACAGGGAGGAGAAGGGTCGGATACAGGCAGGTTCCATCCCTGGGCAGCCTCAGGAGGCAGGAGCAGGCAGGGTCAGGGCTGGCGTGGACAGGAGCTGGACGCTGCTGCCAGCTGCACACAGCGGGTGAGGGGGACATGGGCAGGGAGACAGGGGGACAAGTGTCTCAGAGAGGACAGGAGTGACAAGGGCAAGGTCTGGATGCGTTAGTAATGGTGTGAGGGTGCTGTCAGTGCCAGCCTTCATCCCGGGTGACAGCTCTGACAAGGACAAGGCAGGAGCAGAGGGCGAGGGGGGGAGGGAGCTCAGTCCCCGTGTGTGACACCTCATGGAGACTCCTGTGAAGGGACAGAGGAGCAGCTCCCCTGAGAGCCCCCAGGCAGGACTGGAAGTGAGAGGGGGCTGTGCTGTGCACCTTCCCTCGGAGCAGGGCACTGATGGCATTCCCAGAGCATCCCGCTCTCTCCTGCTCCCCCTGGCCATTGGCTCTGCCCTGCCTCCCTGGGAAATGCATTTCCCTCGCTGTTCACCCAGGGGACAGAGGGGCTGCACCCCAGTCCTGCCAGGACACTGGGATGTGCTGGGTTGGGGTTGCCTCCCCCAGACAGTTCCTGCCCTGTCTCCCTGCTGCCTTCAGCCTTTGGGATGGGCTCAGCCAGCTGGACCAGCCTCAAAGGGGCATTAGGAGATGGTGTGAGAGGGGTGGAATTGCTCAAAGTTATCTCTGGGTAACTCCAAACTGTGGGGAGAGTGGATGAGGGCTGGTGCTGAAGCTCAGAGCTGTCCCGAGAATCTTCCTCTGGGAATAACGGTGTAAAATCAGATTTCCAGCTGGTGTGAGACAGGCAGAGCAGGGCTGAGGGGCTGCAAGCAGGAGCAGGCGCTGGAAGAACCCCCAGATATGCTCAGCCTCCAGCAATGGATCATGGAAGCATAAAATATCCTGAGATGAAAGGGAGCTGTGAGGATCATGGAGTCCTGGTCCTTCTCTGGGAGGAAGAGCCTTTTTCTGATGCCCCAGCTAATTTTCCTTGGCACAGCTCCAGATGTTCCCACAGCAGATTGGAGCTGCCCCTCATGAGGAAGCTGGAGATGGATGTTCAGCTAGGAAAGGACCTGCAGTATTTAGTAACGTTCAAGGGGTCTTTTTTTATTCTGTGATTTTTGCTCTCTTTTATCCTTTGGAGCTCTCACAAAACAACATACCCTGGCTGTGGGTTATTTAACCATTCCTTGGAGGGAAGCCACTTTTATTTATACTCTTAGAATGGTTTGGAATTGAAGGGACCTTGAAGACCACCTCATTCCATCCCCTGCCATGGGCAGGGACACCTTCCACTCTCCCAGGTTGCTCCAAGCCTCAATGTCCAACCTGGCACCTCGAACAGATCCAGAGGTCCAGACTTCCCCTGGACCAAACCCTCTGTCCCCCTTCCCTCCTCGCTCCCGCACGACTTTAAGCCGTGCCATGGAGGCGCAGTGCGCCATGCCCCCACACAAACTCCACATCCCTGGCAGCCCTTTGGCTCAGCGGGCGGCCGGAGCCGGGAGCGGCGGGCGCGGAGCTCCCTCCTGCGGCCCCGCCGAGCAGCGCTGCCGGGCCGGGGAGTTGCAGCCGCGCTCTGCGGGGTAACCCGGGGGTTGTCACCCCTCCTCATGGTGGCCCTGCTCCCTCCCGGCCCCGCCGCTCCCTGCCCGCGCTGTCCCCGCGATGCCCCCCAGGCCCCGTTGCTAAGGGGCCGTTGCTAAGGACCAACATCCGGGTCCTGCCCCGCGCATGCGCGGTTCCCCCCAACAGACCACGTGACCTTGGGAATATGGCGGCGCCCATAGGGCGGCGTGCGCGGTGCTGAGCGTTCCTTCTTTGGCGCGTGTCGCTGCCATGTCGCGGCTTATCGTGAAGAATCTCCCCAATGGGGTGAGGAGTCTGTGCGGTGTCGGGGGTGCAGGGGGTGTGCCGGGCCTAGGAAGGGTCTGAGGGGACGCTGCGGGGGGAAGCGGGATACCGGGAAGGGAGAGGCACCGGGAGGGGAGCGGGKAGASTCCCACGGAGAAGTTTGAAGTGGTGGGAGGATGAGGTTTTGGAGGAGGGACGGTGAGATATCCCCGGGGAAGGGGCTGTGAGGGAATAAGGGGTGGTGGTCAGTGCTGGGATGGGGAACGTGGGGACGCTTGGCATGGTGCGAGAGCTCCTGGAGGAGTCAGGAAGGTGCAGGAAGCAGCAGGAGGGGCACGGGCTGGGCAGGCCCTCGCGGGAGGCAGTGAGTCTTGTTGTGGTCACTGTGCCTCTCTCGCTGTCCGGGAGTTGGGAGCAGATGCTCTCGGTGCTGCTGTGCCCGGCAGGATCCCGCCCTGTTCCCCGTCCCCATGTATGGATTCGTGGGGCAGATGAGCGGCTCTGGAGGCTGAAGTGGGGGCTTAGTTCACAAAGTGGTTCCTGCAGCCTTCCAGAAGCCCTTTGAGGCAGAATAGTTTGGGTTGGAGTTGTGCTCAGAGCCTCCCTGTGGCTGATGTCCCTTCCTGCTGCCCTCCCTCCCTTCCCAGATGAAGGAGGAGCGCTTCAGGAAGCTCTTTGGTGCCTTTGGCACCCTCACTGACTGCTGCCTGAAGTACACCAAGGATGGAAGGTTCCGGAAATTCGGCTTCATTGGCTACAAATCTGAGGATGAAGCTCAAACAGCCTTGAACCACTTCAACAAAAGCTTCATAGACACTTCCAGAGTCACGGTGAGCTGATCTCACAAATAGCTCCCTGAGGTTCTTAAGGAGTGGGATCTTAGGAAGAGATTCTGCCCTGGGAGGGTTGGGAGGCTCTGGCACAGAGAAGCTGAGGCTGCCCATGGATTCCTGGAAGTGTCCAAGGCCAGGCTGGATGGGGCTGGGAGCACCCTGGGATGGTGGGAGGTGTCCCTGCCCATGGCAGGGGGTGGCACTTTGCAATCCAGACCATTCTGGCATTCTGTGCCAGTTGACTCCTGACTTTCCCATGGTGATTTAAAGTGTAACTCTGTGCTTTTAAAATAATAATCTTCTTTAAAAAGTTGTTCCTGCACATGCCCTGCATCCCATCAGGGTTACAATAATTCCTGAGTGAAGTTACCCAGCAGTTACAACCCAGGCTGTTGACGTGTGTTTAATTAAAGACCTGACTCGTTCCAGGTGGAGCTGTGCAAGTCTTTTGGCGACCCTACAAAACCCAAAGCCTGGAGCAAGTACTCTCAGAAAGCCCCTGCCTCAGAAAAGCAGACCAAGGAGCCCTTGGCAAGTGCAGCTCCTGCAGGCACGAAGAAAGTGAGTCTTGCCTGAGTGCTGGAGGCTCTGATGTGTTTCAGTGCCAGAGAAGGGTGGCCTGGGCTGTGGGGAAGGGGACAGAGCAGCTGGGGCATCAAATGCTGGTGTTTTCTGCCTCAGGATCTCTGTCCCCTGTGCTCTTGGGTTTCCTGGAATTGCCTGTGCTTCTAATAAACCTTTCTGGTTTTTTTTTTTTTTTTTTTTTTTTTTTTTTTTTTCCCAAGGATAAAAAGAAGAAAGATCCAGTGGATAACTTAAAGAAGGTGAGTTGAGGTTGGATTGATGTCCTTGCATTCTTGCTGCTGAGTAGTTCTTTTCTGTCCTACTTCCCATGCTGTTAATTCAGGTGGGACAGCCCAGTTTTATTGTAAAAAATCATTTTCACAACCCCAGCATGGAGCTCCAACTTTTTAATGTGTCCTGTGAGCCCACACTGCATCCAGGTCAGTTCTGCGTCAGCAGTTCTGGGGCTTAACCATATGTGAGTTTTGTCACATTTAACCTGTCTGGTTTTTTTCTCTTTTTATTGTTATGTTTTCCTCTTTAAAGTACTTTCTAAACACTAATCATTAAAGAAGAGTATGAATGAGACACCTTGAGAAGACTTTAATCACCTTGTCAGTGTAAATTGAGCTCCCCTTAAGGGATTTTTGGTTTTAATTGCTAGAAATGAGGTGACATCTTAGATTTCAGATTCACTGAGTCTCTCTTCACAGCTTGGTTTTTTTTTTTTTTTTCCCCCCCACAGTTAGAGGAAGATAAAACATTCCAGGAGTTCTTGGTGGTTCACCAGAAGCGATCCCAGGTGGCCACTTGGGCTAATGACACTTTGGCAGAGGAGCCCAAGAAGGAAAAAGCAGCAGCAGCTGATTACCTGAACTTTGATTCAGATGAGTCTGAGGAGCTCAGTGAGGCTGGGGATGACCCCTCTGAGGATGAGGAGGAGATTAAAGGTACCCAAGGGAGCTGTTACCCTTTGCTTGCCTCAGTCACAGTGACTGTGAGAGGGAGTGACAGGATTGGACTCAGTGTCACCTCTCTGTGTGCTGGGAATGTCTGGTGGCTTCCCCAGATTTGGGGAGATGTGGCAAATGCTGTGTCTGGTATTGAGGGGTGCCATTTGTGCTTTCCCTGTGTCATTAGGGAGGAGTAACAAACATCTGCAGCTTTCCTTGAAGTGCTTTCCTATTGCAGCCCCTTTCATCTCCAGCATTTCCACGGCTGGATGTGGTTGCTGTTGGTTTAGGGATCTCTGTGAACTTGTCTGCTCTGTCTTTGATGCACGTTTCTGGAAATTGGGCCTGCCAGGGTTGATGGGAAGGGACAGGGTTCAGTATCTTGGCTCCTGAGAGGAAATCTGGAGTTGTGGGTTCATTCTGGAGACTCACCAGTCTGGGCTGCAGACTGCTGTGTGTATTTTGGAATCCAGTGTCCCTGCAGCAGGGATGGGTGTGTGTTTGGAGCTTTTCTCTCTCCCTCCCTCCCTCCCTCCCTCCATGGGATTTCCTCAGGCTGTTCTGGTGGAGTAGTGGTGTTTTCCCTGCTGCTCCTCGTCTCTCATTGGGTAACTCAAATGCAGGTGTGATTGTGTCCTTTTCCCTGTAAAACTAAACACTTGAAACCCTTCTCTGAGGCCTGCTTGGGGTATTGAGTTAAAATTGTGACAAAATACTTCATCCTGGAGTACCTCAAACCCCTAACATGTTTTATATGCAAGCTGTTGCTTTGAAATCCAGGCTGTCAGTCTGGAAGTGCTGAGATAAAGTTGCTCTGCTGTTCCCAAGCCTTTGCCATGGAAAAGGTAGAGGACAGAGGACAAGGAGGTGATTGTGTCAGTTCTCTGATTTTTCCTGGCCTGGGGGCAGAGCAGCAGCATCTTCTGTGTGAAAAAACTTCTCTGCTCTCTCCTCTTTGCCAGGAAAGAAAGAAGGGAAGAAGGCAGCTACCAGCAAAGACCTCTCAGATATGGATTACCTGAAATCTAAAGTGGTGAAGGATTCTTCCTCCTCATCCAGTACAGATGAGGAAACAGAGACTGAGGAGGAAGAAGAGGAAAGTGAGACTGAGGAGGATTCAGACATTGCAGAAGCCCACACAGAGAAAAGGGGGAAGCCAAAAGCCCAACAAACAGAGCCAAAAACAGCAGTGGGGAAGAAGAAAAAAGGATCCACGCTGGAGGTACAGCTGAATTAGGTTTCAGTCTTTGCAGCAGCAGCAGCTTCATGGATAGCAGGTGTCTGTCAATCCCTGCAGGGGCTGGGAAAGCTGCAGCCCCCACTGGGTACCAGCTTTCTTGGCATTCTTGGTGTGACCCATTTAAAAACGTTGAATCTCCTCAGGGCTTACTAAATTCCCAAAGATGGGGCTTCCAGGTGAGTGCTGCTAGTGTCCTTGTCAGAGGCTTTTTTCCAGGAAATGCTGTCCTGGAAAGAGCAGAACTCCATTTTTCATGGCAGTGTACCTTCAGCTGGCACCTCCTGCCCCAGGCTGCTGCAGCTGTGGGAATCTCCTGATATTCCCTCCCAGCCTCAGTTTGTTGGCCAAGCCCAGGTTGTGCTGTGATTTTTGTTCTTTCATTCAGCTTTTTCTCCCTTTTCTCCCCCCTCCTCTGTGCAGAGCCAGGGCAGCTCAGGGGAAGCCAGCACTCCTTTCACAGTGAAACTCCGTGGGGCCCCCTCGAACATCACTGAGGCAAGTTTGCTTTCCCAGCTGGGGAGGGAGGCTCAGGGGCATCTTCCAGGGTACCTCTGCAGAAACTTTGCACTTTACACCCTTTTGAGGGTTGTGTGGGTGATCAGAGGACCTTCTGGGCTGTCTTTGTGCAGAGATCTGTTTGTTGAGCAGTGTGTTTTGTATGTAAAAACCTAAGCCTGCAGCTTTCTGCTTCCTCTATCTGAGAACTTACTCAAACAATTCTAATTCTTCCTACAGGAAAAAATTCGGGAATTTTTCTTCCCTCTGAAGCCAGTGGCAGTCCGGATGGGAAAAAAGGCTCAGGGGAAGAATTCAGGTAAGAGCTTTGTGTGGAAGGGGGTGGGCTCTGGGAGTCTTGACCACCCCTCTGCTCTTTCAGTCTGCAGTTCCAAATCCCTGGCTTGTGGCCTGATTCTTTGGGACCTTTCTGTGACTTTGCAGCTCTCCTGCCCTACTTGCTGCCCACAGGATGCCGTGGGCAGA
The DNA here is from genome assembly GCA_013186435.1 of Turdus rufiventris. NCBI lineage: Eukaryota > Metazoa > Chordata > Aves > Passeriformes > Turdidae > Turdus > Turdus rufiventris. The sequence continues at coordinate 1,589,792 of PYHW01010723.1, read as the reverse complement.
GTAATGTTGGCTGGGCTCCCTTAGGAGTAGCAGCAGGAGCCTGNGCCCCAAACTATGCCAAGGAAAAGCCTGTTCCTCTGGGATAGCTGCAGCAACCAAGGCACTGCTGATTTGTGGGAGCAGGTCCTTGGAGCTTTGCTGTGTGCTCTTTACTTTAATAGTTCAACAAGGATGCAGCTTTTATTTGTTCTGAGAGGCACCTGTGAAAGCTTCCTCCAGCTGCTAAGTCAAGTTTTTTTGATTTGTGTATAGAGAATAAGCATTGAAAAGGCAGCCTTCCAGTCTGACATGCCATTTCCAGGCTGGATTGAAACTTTTCATGGGAGCTGAATGCTTTGTCTATAGGAATCTATATTAAAGCAAGCCCAATTCACCCTTAATTACCCAATTAGTGGCTGTGTGTGTTCCCCACATGATGCTCAGTTGAACCTTCCTTTCCTCCAAGGTTACATCTTTGTTGACTTGAAGAGTGAAGCAGAAATGCAAAGGGCCTTGAAGCGGAAAAAAGAATTCCTGGGTAAGGGCTGTTTGTTCCTGCTCCTTCCAGCCATGGGAGCTCAGCTGCTCGAGTGTTCCCTGCACAAGTAGCTCCTGTGATTGGAGTTTTTCCCTGGCAGATGGGGGGTTTGTTCCTTGGGATAAACCAGGTGCTGTGGCAGCAGTGGGGTTTGGAGGCCCTCGTGTTTTGCTGTGCGCTTGAGGTGGTTCTTGTTGGGGTAAAAATAACACTGCTTGAGTCCAGCTTTGTACAGACAGTGCTGCAAGGCTGGGTTGGAGCCCTGGGCTTGGCCTAACCCTGGGAGTAATTTCTGAAATGCTGTTTGCAAATATTGTGTAGGCTGACGCAGCCAGGCTGGGGCTCTCTGAAAGGGAAGATTTTTATAAGGCCTGACTCTTACAGCCCCCACCTCCCCCTTAGTTTTGAGTCCTGCTCAGATCCTGTGGGGCTGTAGTTGTGTCTGACCCTGAGCTCTTTGTGAGGCCTTCAGTTTTAGCTGTTATATTATCCAGATTATTAGTATGGAACTCTGAACTTCATATAAAGTGTTAGCAAATTCTCCTCACAAATTAGACAAAACAATCCTTTTCCAGTTCAAGCCCAAAAAAACATAACAGCAAGTTGAGGAGAGCAGTCTGAGAGATGGGACTTCATAACCTGGAGCTGTAATTGGGCAATTAACCCCAGTACATAAATGAAGCAAAAGTGTGAAAACCTGTGACCCATCATCCATCTTGGGTGCAGCCTCAGCCAGGCTCTTGTACTGCCCAAGGTGTCTCCTTTGAATAAATATCTCCTTTGTTCCTTTAGCTCTGTCTAGCCTATGTTCTAGGCAGCCCCTCTGGGCAGCACTTACCCATGGGTGCTGTTTGCTCGTGGCCCTGGGAGGTGTCCAAGGTGCCTCTGTGTTCTTTGGGGGTCAGGTGGACGCTGTGTGGAGGTGTCCCGGTGCAGGAGCACTGCAAAAGAAACTGCTCCAGCAAAACCTGAGCACCAGCCCTGGCAAAGGACCCTGAGGGATGATGAGGAGGAAGAGGACTTGTCTGAGTCGGGGAGACTCTTTGTCAGGAATCTGCCTTTCACCAGCACTGAGGAGGACTTGGAGAAGATCTTTTCAAAGTATGGTGAGTGTTTGTCATGGGGCTGGAGCATGCAGGGCAACATCTTTCCTTTGTCCAGAGGTTTTCCTGCTAGTGGGAATGGACAAAGCTCTGTGTCCCCCATCTGGACATGGCCCAGCTTCCATCCTGTTCATTTTCTGGTGTGATAATGTGAGCCTGTTGGCAGGAGGCCTGCAGGTGAGAAGTGAACCCTTAAGATCCATTTGACATTCCAAACTCGGGGTGTAAGTTGAAGTTTTCCTCTTCTACCTCCAAATTTAACACATTTAGGGTTATTTTGGCATCCTGGGGCAGAGAGGTGAGGTTGTGGAAATCTGTATCCCTGACTGGAGGTGAAGGCAGCTGCTCAGAGCTTGCCGGGTTTGTGTCACCTGTCAGAGCCCGTGAGCTGCCACACCTGGACTTGGGGTGTTTGTGCCTTGTCCCTGTGCACTCCTGGCCCAGGCTGGTGGCTCAGCACACATCCAGAGCTGCTCCCCTCATCGCTGACTGTGGGTGGGAGCTGCCAGTCAGAGCTGTGCAGGGCCATGTGTGAGCACCAAGCCTTGCCTCCTGCAGGACCCATCTCGGAGATCCACTTCCCCATAGACAGCTTCACCAAGAAACCCAAAGGATTTGCTTTCATCACCTACATGATCCCTGAGCACGCTGTGAAGGCCCTGGCTGAGCTGGATGGGCAGGTGTTCCAGGTACAGCAGCTGAGGCTTTCCCTGTGCTTTGGGCTGCAGCTGGTGGGAGTGCTTGTTGGAAATGTGGCTGAGAGTTTGCTTCTGGGCTTTGTTCAAAAGGTTGAGGCTCTCCTGCAGGTTGTTTTGGTAGAGTAGCTGGGTTTGAACAGCTTTGCAGGCACCAAAATCCTGGAAGGGGTGGGGAAGGAGCTCTGAGTTTCTCGTGCTGTGTGGTCACTTTGACTTGCAGTTGTGGCTCCTTTGGGAAGAAAGATTCCCTCCTTCCACCAAGGCTGTCTGACTAGGAAAGGTGTCCATGTGGACATCTGTGGGTTATTCCAGAGCTGCTGGATCTCTTCCTGTCTTGCAGGGCAGAATGATGCATATTTTACCCTCCACGATCAGAAAGGACAAAATGGAAGAGGAAGATGCAGAGGAATCTTCCTCCTACAAAAAGCGCAAAGAGGCCAAGGACAAAGCCAACAGTGCCAGGTACAATATGAGCTGCCAGATGCCCAGAAGTGGCAGGAATGCATGTGGGATCCTCACAGGAGCTGCAGACATTCCCAGAGTTGATAAGCATTTGCTGTGCAGCTCTGTTTCGTTTCTCTCTTACCTACCTGACTCCTGTGCCCAGGTAGCTGCAGTAGCTCAGTGAGCAGCAGAAATTGAGAGCAGCAGGGCTTTGGTATGAGTTCCTTCTCTAAAAAAATTCTGTAATTCTTCTGGGGGTGATTTCAGATCAGTTGAGCCTTTCTCTTCTGCTTGGCCACCTGTAATTCTAAAGCTTGTAGCAGCTTTCTTGCTGGGTTACAAATCAGTTTGCAAGAAGTGGCTGATAATTTCTGTCTTGAAGGGAAAAAGGTGCAGCCTTGCTTGCATGGGGTTTGTGGGTTTAGGAAACCAGTTGGAAAGGTGTGTTCCTGTGAGGCAGTTCCTGAACTTCAGCTGCAGGGCTGTGACCAGTCAGGTCTGGGGAAGCAGAGCTCAGCTGCACTGCTTTCTGTTTGCTCTCCAGTCACACCTGCCCCATCCTTTCCCTTCTCTAGGGATCTTCCACCCTTCTTTCCATCTCTCTTCACCCTGCCTGCTTATGGTGGTGCTCAGAGCTGCTGTTTCCCAGGATTATTGACTGGAGGGAGCCCATGACTGACCCTGGCTGTGTCTTCTCTTGCCAGCTCCCACAACTGGAACTCGCTGTTCGTGGGGACGAACGCTGTGGCTGATGCCATGGCCCAGAAGTACAATGCTTCCAAAAGCCAAGTGCTGGATGCTGTGAGTTGGGTTGGGATGGATCAGCTGGGGTGGGACATCACTTTCCTGCCTGTTTCTTTGTGGCCAGGGCCTTCCTGATTTTGTACAGGACAAGTCTCTGCGCATCCTTGGCACCACACAGCTGTGGGGCACCTCTGTGGGGTCTGAGCCTGTTGATCCCTTGATTCCCAGCCTTCCTTCCCACTCTGCTTCCCTGTGGCTGAGTTTTGCATTTCCACGTAACTAGAAGTTGATGGGAATTTGCATCCTAAAGCTCAGAGTCTTCCTGGAAATTATATTTTACTTTGAATCATGTTCAAATTCCAACAGTAAAATTTCCAGTAGCTCCAGAGGAGCTGGAGCATTTTACCCTCAAGCTGCCTGCCGCATTCCCTTTGCATGAGCTTCTGGGAGCAGCAGGAGCGGCAGGTGACTGAATTCTTGCCTACAGGAGAGCAAAGACAGCGTGGCAGTGAGAGTGGCTCTGGGAGAAACGGAGCTGGTCCAGGAAATCCGCCGGTTCCTCGTGGAAAACGGAGTCAGCCTTGATTCCTTCAGCCAGGTGAGAGGCTCAGCTGGAGGTACCAGTAGGGATCCACCTTTTCTAGTCCTGGTGTTCTCAGCTCTCTTGGGAACTGGTAATTGAATCCTCAGCATCTTGCAGGGTTGAACCCTCCCTGGTGAGTTAGGGATGTGTCCATGTGAAAGTGCAGCTGCCCTCGGGATGGGTGAAATCCATATATGATGCTTTAGGATGGTGGGCAGGGAAGGAGCCCTGTGGATCTGCAGCTGAAAACTCCATCCAGGAGATGTGGTTGTAGTGGGACATGGATTTCCAGGGAGGGTTTTCTACACAACCCTTTTGGATCCTGGAAAGGAGTGACACAGAGAGAGAGAGCACAGCCTGTCGAATCTGGAATCTCCAGTTAGAAAATTGCTGGATTCTCTCTTAAATCCCATATTCTTTCTCTCCCTGCTGGCTGTGTCAGGCTGCTGGTGAGAGGAGCAAGACAGTGATCCTGGTGAAGAACCTGCCAGCCAGCACGAGCGCCATGGAGCTGGAGGAGCTCTTTGGCAAACACGGCAGCCTGGGCAGGGTGCTGCTGCCAGAGGGAGGCATCACAGCCATCGTGGAGTTCCTGGAGCCCACAGAGGCCAAGCAAGCCTTCACCAGGCTGGCCTACTCCAAGGTGGGGGCACTGCCTGGGGAGTGGGATCTTGGTGGGTTGGGAGGCTGCACAGGGGCTCAGTCTGAGCATGGGAAGGGTGTAATCCCAGAGCCGCTGGTGTTCCAGCCTGTGCCCTTTGGATTTAGGGAGATGCCTGGTACAGCAGAGCAGGGCTCAGCCTGCAGAGGATGCTGGAGAAGGAGGCTGGGACACAGCTAGAGGGTTTCTTTTCCCTTTTACAATCCAGGAGTGACCCATGGAGGCTCTGGTCCTGTAAGGCTGGATCCTTTTGTGTCAGAGTTTGGCCACTTGAAAATATTACTCAGCTTTTCCGCTGCTGTTTGCCATTACAGAGCAAGGTGAAAATGAAGCTGAGAGCAAAGATTTTCTTTCAGGCTTTCCCCTTCACTCCTCATTTCTCTCCTGTCTTCTCACAGTTCCGTTCTGCGCCCTTATATCTGGAATGGGCTCCAATGGGGGTTTTCCTCAGCCCAGCCCTTCAGAAAAGAAAAGCTGGGGTTCCAGGAAAGGAGGATGAAGCAGGGCTGGTACCAGGTGAGAACTGTGGCTGACTTGCTGGGAGTCTCTGTGCTTCTCTGCTGTTGTGTCAAGCCCCAGGATATGTCTGGTCTGGGTCACTTCCTGCTGTGAGGGCTGATCTTCCCTCCCTAAATAAATCACCTTTCTCCTCATTCCCCTTATTTGAGTGGGCAACTCCCCCAAAATTTGACTTTGTTGCGTCTTACAAAGTTGGGTTTATTCTATTTTCAGGTGAAGCTATAAAAGACTCAGGGGAAGCAGCAGCACAGGAAGAAGAGGAGGAGGAAGAAGATGAGGAGGAGGAAGAAGAAAATATTCCTGGGTGTACTTTATTCATCAAAAACCTGAACTTTGCCACCACAGAAGATACACTGAAGGAGGTGAGCAATAAGGACACAGTCTTTAAAGGATTTCAGCTGCAGCCAGTGTGACCTAGTGGGAGATGAGAGAGCACTGGGTTTTGCTGGGACTGGGAACATCACTCCAGGTGTCAGTTAAGATAAATGCATCTGGAACTGCTTTGGTGGGGTTTAATTCCACCTAGAGACAGGTGGAGGCAGTAGGAAATCTAACATTGCTGATTTCCCGTGTTTTCTGTAATGCTCCTCCTTGGGACAGGCACTGCTGCAGCTCTGCCACTGCTTCGTGTGTGAGAGGCAGTGAATAAATAAATGATGATTTCTGGATGTGCTTTTCCTCCCAGCTTCTGCTGACATTGTGCTGCTTCACCTCAGCAAAGCACTTGGGAGAGAGCCTGGCATTCCTGAACTTCTGTGGGCTGTTAATGCCAAAATAAGGAAAAGCAGCTGGAATTTCCCATCTCTGGCACTTGTTACAGCCATGTAAAATCCCACATTCCATGGCCAGGGATCCTGGACCTGTGAGACTGTGGAGAGACTCTGGTCCAGCTGGGGACAAACATCCAGAGGAGGGCTGGCACTTGTCCCCTCTTCTTTTTCTGGCTTTACAAGGGAATCAAATAAATAGTTGGCTACCCTCTAGCCCCCCATTTTTGGGAAGAGCTATGTTCTAGAGACATCACAGGCACCACCCACCCTCAAGGCCTCTGCCTGGCTGAGGGCATCTTGTAATCCAGAGTGTTCCTCCAGAGCCAAGTCAGATCTGTGCACTGTTCCTGAGGGGCGGTGGAGGATTTCTGAGAATATCTTTAAGACTCTGTGTGTGTGTATATTTGCACAGAAATAATTGGATGAGGAGAGGCTCAGCTGCAGTGCCTGGCAGGTGTGTGCTGGGGGAGCTGAGGGCCACCTTGGCAGTTGAGTTGCAAGCCTGTGACAAAGGGAACTGAATCACGTGTCCAAATTCCTTGCAGACATTTTCCAAAGTGGGAGCCCTGAAGAGCTGCACAATATCCAAGAAGAAAGACAAAGCAGGTACTCTAGATGTTGCTGTTCAATTCCTTCCCTCAGCTGGTTGCTGAGGGCTCAGGTGTGGCATTGCTTCAGCATTCATCTGGCTGAGCATTTGTGTTCCTGCTGGCAAAATCCTCAGTGCTTCCAGAAGTGTTCGCATTGAAATGGCTGCAAGCAGCACCGAAACCTTCCCCCAGGGTTCAGTCTAGAAGCTTAAACTCCATTGTGGGGTTTGGGAGATGTGGCCTTCTCTTGAGATCTTGAGATGGGGAAGCCAAACTCCTTCAGGATGACAGAGGAGAGTGGGATGCAGGCTGAGAGGAACTGGTGCCCCGTGATGATTAAACCCTGCGTTATCCTGGAAATGCCAGATCCTCAAGGATGCCTGGCTGAGAGCTGTGCTGAGTGGGCTTGGTTTGCCTTCTCCCTGCCAGCCTTGAGCCCCCCAGGCTGCAGGGATGAGTGGCTGTGCCTGTTGTTGGCTGCTCTTGCTTCCCGAGGAGTTGGATTAAGGCAGGTGCTGGTTGGAGGCTTCTCTCTGGGAGTGCCCAGCTCTGTGGCATGTCCCCTTGACAGAGCTTCCCTGTTTTGTGATATTTGAAAACTCAGATCCCCTGGGAGATCAAGAAATAAAGTGAAATCTTGCTGGTGGGTCTGGCTGGAGGTCTGAGCAGGCAGCACCAAGTCTGAGCTGATCTTGTGGCACCTGATCCCTTCTGGCACTGGGGGTGACCTCTACACTCTGCCACTACTGAGGTTCTGAAGTTGAAAAGGGTGTGTTGTTTTCTCCCCTCACCATTAATTATCCCTTAATTATGGCTCCTGTATCAGGCAGTGAGTTCCTCAGGGGAGTGGTGTGACTGCAGGTGCTGCAAACCTTTGCTGTGCAGGAGGGGAAGTGATGTCACTTTGTGGTGGAAGTGGCAGCTGCCCACCCCAGCTTATGGGATGTGTCCTCACAAGGGGGTCACTGCCCCTGAATATGACCAGCAGCTGCTTTGCACAGTTTTGTTAAAGGAAGTTGCACTGAAAACAGATGTTGCACATAAACTGATGTTATCCCCTCTTCACATCAGCACAAGACGCAGCTGGTTCAGAGCAGTGCCTTGCTCAAAAATCTCAGTGAGGAGTGCTCATGAGGAGCATCCAAGCCCAGCCATGGACAGGCTGGCCCTTTTCATGGGATATTAAGCTTTTGTCCCCC
>PYHW01010723.1:1538572-1581327 GCA_013186435.1 Turdus rufiventris | reverse complement strand
CCTTGGGTGAGCCTGGCAGCTCCAAATGGAGCTGGGGATGTCAGAGCTGGGGGTTGCACAGTCTAAAATGGGCCAGCATTTTGAGGGAAGAGGAGAGATTTTGTAAAAGGACAGAACTGTGGAAAAGTGTGTTTCTTAGGGTTGATCCAACGTGGAAATCCCAGGAAAATGCACAAGGATTGAATTTTCATGGGTTTTCCTGTCAGGTGCCCCTTGCAGGGGGCAGAGACCCAGATGTCCCCTCACAGGACAAATACTGATTAATGTTAATTTAGTGCTGCTTTGACTTCTAATGCTTTTATTTATTTCTATTATTATATTATTTTTGTATATGTTATTATATTATTTCTATTATTACATATTTTACTTATTTATATTAGGTTAATACTTTATATATACAATATTATTTCTATTATTATATATATTATTACTTACTTCTATTATTATAATTATCTGCTTTTTTCCTGCCGTTTCTTTGTTTGAACTCCCAGGGCTGCTCTGTGGATGGCCATAAGCTGGAAGTGAAGCTCTCAGAGAGGGCTGTCAGGTAAGGCTCACCTCTCTCACCTCATGAACATTTCAGCTGCAGTCATCCTTGGGAGCTTCTTCCCCAGCATCTGCATCCTGGGGGATGTGACCAGGAGTGCTCCAGCTGTTGAACACATCAGCCTTTGCTCTGCTGTACTCAGCTTTGCTTGAAAAGGAAAAAAAAAAATGAGGAATGAGCTGAAGTGGGGCCCCAAAAATGAGCCCAAAGTGAGAACCAGAGAATTTTCTTCCCTGCTCAAGGAAAAATTCTCTGCTTTGGTGACAATTCAGGCAGCATTGCAAGTTCCCAGGGGTTTGAAAAATTATTGGAGAGAAATCACTGGGTAATGAAGTTTTTTACCCGTTCATCTGAGAGAACAGGAGCTCCAGAATAATATTCTGATCAAATCAAGACAAAACCAGGTTTCTTGCTTGATAAAAAATTTGGATTTACCTCCTGTTGTCTGGACAATCAGCACAGAGGAGATGGTCCTTTGTGGGTGAATTTACCTGGAGTCAACCTCTGATTTTAGGGATTCCTTCCTACTTATTCAGCACAGAATATTCTAACTGCAAAGTTGCAAATTAATCCAGGTATTTGAATGTTGGCACCTAAACAGTGTCCCTCAGACACTCTGGAAACCCTGCTGCAAGTGATATCTGTTAAATGTCAAAATTTGTTTGAAAATCTGGTTCCTGGGGACCACAAGCAGTCGTGACAGCTCCCTGTGTCTGCACTTTGTATTTCAATTCTTTCATGAACCATTTTTATCCAGTTTGATTTTGAAAATCCCTTCAGCAGGTATCCAGACCACAATGGGAAGTGCTTTGCTTCGTGGAATAAGCTGCTGTCTTTTGTGTTAGGTAAATTCTGACCTTGTCTAAATGCAATACAATTCCAGAGGTAAAAGAACTTAATACTCTGTCACAACATTTCATTTACTGTTTTATAAGCCATAAGAATCAAAATTAGCTTACAATAAGCTAATTTTTAGAAATATATTCATTAATGCATTCTCCTGACAATTAAAAGGCAAGATTTGGTGACAAAACAGGAGTTGGTGGCAAATGTGAGATGAGGACCTCAAATGGAGGAAGATGGGCTATTGAATTTTTAGATGTAGGATTTGAGGGTGTTTGGAATTTGATCCTTCTTGGTGCCCTGTGTGACACTGCCACTGTCACAGCCAAGGGTGCTGTGAGCTGGTGCCTCAATTTTCCTCATTCCAAATCCTGAGGGAGCCACAGTTGAGAGGGACTTTGCTGCTCCATGGTCTTTACCTGCCCTTCCTGTTGGCTTGCAGGCCTGCTGTGAAATCAGCCCGAAAGAAGCAGACTGCCAAGAAACAGAAAACTTCCAAGATCCTGGTGCGAAACATCCCCTTCCAGGCCACTGCCAGGGAGATCAGGGAGCTCTTCAGGTAGGAAAGTGCTTTCTTGGATCTGTGCCTTGCTGGGATTTGCATACAGGGTCTTTCTCAGATTGTAAATATTGGGCATTTTCTGTCGTTGGGATTTTGGGATCACCTCTGTGTTCTTTTGTGCTGGGATTTAAGCCTTGTTCCATCCTGACAACAAGTGAGACTTTGTAAAAGGAAAACCATCCGTGCTGCTCCCAGGACGGGAGTGTTTTCCTGGCTGCTCCCAGGACAGGAGTGTTTTCCTGGCTGCTCCCAGGACAGGAGTGTTTTCCTTGCTGCCCCAGGCTGTGCTCCCTGCTCTGCTGTTGGTTTGCAGGGTGCTATGTTGGGTTGGTGGCCCCTGGGGCCTGTCCTAGCAGAACTTGGGGTGCTTTTGTCACAGTTGGGCCATTTCTTTCCAAAGGAGAAATTTGAGGTATTGCTTAACCCTTTAAAACCTTCTCAGACCATGCAGTGCTGAGCCCCTGGCAGTGATCTGTTTGTGTTTCCCTGTGTTCATGGAATTATTTGTGTGAAGATGTGGTTCCTGTGTGGCTGGGAGGAAAGCTCTGTGTTGCAGCACTCATTTGGGATGAATTCCAGGGATTTAATCAAAGGCAAAGCACGATTTAGCTTTTGGACAGGGGTGTGATGATGGTCACAACAAGAAGATGCCTCTAGAAGAGCAAAAGATTTTTGGATGCTTTTGCTTCAGTTCTACCCTGAGAATCCAGGCAGAGCCCCTGGGCTCAGTCCCCATGCTGAGTTTCCTCAGCACGTGGAGCTCTGCTAATTTAAATCCAACACTCTGAGCTGCAGATGTGACCCTTGTAAAGCTGGAGCCAGCAAAGCTGGGACTAAGGTGAAGTTCAAGGCGCTGGGAGGGTTTGTACATCACAAGCACAGAGCCTGTGGGGGGTTTTTGGTGTGGGTTTTTTCCTCCTGTCTTGTCTAGCACCTCAGAGCTGTGGAGGGGAGGGGCAGGGGAACATCTGATGAATGTTGCAGGGAATGTGCAGCTTCCAGCTGGTGACAGCTCTCAGAGCATCCCTTTCATTTACCTGGGATAGTCAGAGCTGGGGGTTTATCCTCAAAACAAAAACCAGCAGCTTGGGGGGACACATTCCTTTCACTCCTGCCTCCCCTGCTTTCCTCTGGAGCAGACACAAGAGAGCCCTGCCCAGCACCTCACCCTCCTGGACTGCTTTCTTTGTGCCTTTAAATCAGCTGCGTTTGCCTGGAGCTCTGGGCTTGCTCTGCCTTTAGGAACCTGCCATAGTTTGCCTTTTGTTAGGGATTGATTGGGAATGGCAGGCAGTCCTGTGGCAGTGGAAGGGCTGGCAGGGCTGCAGGGGGCACTCTTAGCCTGCCCAGGACAGCCAGCCTGGGGAGCACCAGGCCACTCAGCCAGGCATCCCCACACAGGGTGACAGCCCCAGGTTTTACATCTTCCCTATTGTTTCACCTGCTCCAGAGCCTCCTTCCAGCTCTGCAGCAGGAGGAAAATCAAGAAATGTTAATTTAAAAATAAAGAAATATTAATTTAGAAATAAATACACACATAAATTCATATTTATTTTATGTACACACACATATATATCCTCATAGAATCTATATATATGTATTACCCCAGAAAAATACAGAGATTATGCCAATATTGTTCAAAAAAAACCTAGATCACATTATATATGTGTAGATATATTTAATTTTTCCTCCCAAACAAATATTTCCATGTCTTGAGCTTTGTCAAGGACTTCATCCCTTCTCAAATGGCCCCACAGAAGGTGTTGATAACACTGGGACAGCAAACCCAGGGAGCTGGCTGCTCTGAAGGGTGAATTTCTCAGCACTGGCACTTCAGGGTCCCTGCCCCGGCTGCTTTGGGATCTTGTTTATGAATCCATCACTGGAATGCTCAGCCTTGCCCTGCACCATTCCTGTGTTCCTACAGCAGCCTGCAGAACTTCAAATTTCAGAATTTAGGGACACCAGCTTGTGTTTCTTGGATTGGAGGAAGGTGGTGCTTAATTAAAGTGTTTGAAGGGAGTCAGGAATGCTCTGATCAACAGCTCAGGTCCCCTGCCTGAAAAATAATCTTTTAGCAGTTCCACAAGCCTCAGGTGCTGCCCTCCTCCCACCCCAGTGGCTTTGCTGGGCTGTGACACTGGTTCAGAGCATGTCCTGCCACGTTCTCCTGGAGATTGTGGCCTCTCTTGCACCCTCAAGGGATTTATTTATCTTTTTTTTTTTTTTTTTTTTTTTAAAGATAGGTGTTATCTTCTTCAGAGGTAGAAATGCTGTTCAATTATAGGGGCTGCTTTTGGGCGAGGTGTGAAGATTTAGCTTTTGTGGGTGTGTTTTTTTTCACCCATTTTTGTTCTTGATTAGATCCTACTCTTCTCTTTACTACCTGGAAAAATAACAAAAGGTAAATGGTGCTTTAGTTCTTTGCAAAGAGCCACAGTTAGGGGAGGAGAGACAAAGGGATTGCTATCCCATGAAGGCTGCTAATTTTTGCTGCCAAACTGTGGGGCTTCTATGGCAAGACTTTTTTTTTTTTTTTTTTTTTTCCAAAAGGAACTCTAGATGTGGCAAGCTGAATTGGAGGTCTGTGAAAGGCCACACTTTCACAGATTGGAGCCCTGGCAATTTCTGAAAATTGGGCTCCTTTAAGAATCTATCACATGAGATCCATGCAGCCTTCATTGGGAGTTCCAATTAACTCTTTGTTTCAGAGCATCCCCTTCCATCCTCCTTCCCTCTGGCTGCACCAACTCCACGAAGATTGACAATCAGGCTGTTTTGCAAGTGGTTTATAATGTTTTGAGGAGATGGGAGTTTCATTTTCCTCAAACAGGGAATGATAACATTTAGAAAAAAAACTTTTTAAGTTTTAGAAATTTAGAAGAACACTTCTTGCTGCTCATCCCACCAAAGGATGCAGTTCTTGGAGTTGTGTGTTTGGGGCATGAAGTTGTTTCTTCTTTTCTGTGTAGAATATATCTGAGAACTTAGCATTGTGGTTTTGTCTTTGATTTCTGTGGAATTGGCAGCAATTGTTAGTTCCAGCCCTGCCCTGCCAATTAGCTGTGGGAGACCAGGTTCAGGGGAGATCAGGACTCAGTGTGGAAGGTGTTTGTTGTCCCTCTGGCCATCCCTTGCCTTGCACCTGCAGGAACTGCACTCAAACAGCTGCAGAAAGCTGTCAAATCACAAATTATTATCAGCTGGGAGACTGGACTTTAGTTTAACTGAAGAAGCAGTGAGCAGAAAAGCAATTGGAAGGTATTGCAGAGCAAAGAACAGGTTATCAGGTGCATTTATCTCCATAGTCTGATTTTCCTACAGAGAAAGTAGCACTGCTTCTTGCAGAGACCTTTGGGGGTGGGTGTCTCTTTTAATTTTAACTCCTTTGCTGACTGTTTTCTCTGTCTTGACAAAGACATGGCATTTATTGCATCTGGCAAAGCAAGTGTCTGGGCCTGATTAGGAGGAAAAAGAACTATTCCCTCTGATGGAGGGGAAAAGTGAAGTGGGACAAGACTTAAGAGTCAGCCCCTTCTGGGGGAAGGAAAAAATCTCTGCAGGGAGATGCAGTGGATAAACTGGCAGAGGTGGTTTTTTTTAAAGCAGTCTTTATGAAGTTAATTTTATAAGATGATGCCTTTCACTTCTTCTGACCTATTATAATAAAGTGTAGTTACCAGAATGGGCTTTTCATTTCCCATTATAAAGGACACGGTGGGATAATGAATCCGTCTGCCAGACATGCTTGCTGTTCACACCTTTCTCCCAGTAATGGAGTCTACATGACTGGAGACAATTTCTCCTTCCCCTGTTGAAGATGTGGAAAATCTGTGCTGGTGAAAGACACAGGAGGAGAAAAAAAAAATTGAGGAAATACATGTGAGTTTGTTAAGCAAGTGCTGGGCAGAGTTAATTAGAGCCTTCCATGCAAACAGAATGTCCAGTGCTGGCAGGATTGCTGGGTTTCACTTTTAAAACCTTGGATGTTGTGCTAGAAATGGCTCAAAAACCAATTGCTGCTGCTCCTTAGCTGCTTGAATTTTGTCTCCATGCTGTCAGATGGCCCAGGGGCTTGGGGACAGCTGGGAGCATCTCCCTGGGCTGTGAGGGACTGCTGGGGAGTAGCAGAGGGGTAGATGATGTTTGGGAGGAGCCATCTGAGCCAGGACACAGCTGCTGAGGTGCTGGGCTGGCAGAAGGAGCAGGCAGAGCAGGGGAATCACTGAAACACCCCTGCAATGCTGATAACTCTGCTTGTAAGAAGGGAGAGCCCAAAAATGAGTCCTGGAGAAGCAGAAAAGCCCTGGGGAAGCAGCTGAGCAGGATCCCACCTTCCTGGCTCCCCTGAGGACTGGAAGGACTCTGGGATGTGCCCCTGGGCTGGAGGCACAGCTCAAGTGCAGTCTGTTCCCCCCAGAGCAGGGAGCAGAAGGTGTTTGAGTGTTCAGCTCTGAGCTGGATGTGGTGGTGAGGAGGATCTCCACATCACCTTCTCCAGCATACAGGTGGGGCCATGAGCCCTCCAGAGCCTCCCCAGGCTCCTGCTCCAGGGTGGTGCTGGGCATCCCAGCACAAGGCTATATTCCCAAGCCTTGCTGTGGCATTTCCTTTGGGATAACAGCATTGAAGGCTGCATTCCCAGGGTGCAGCCTGTGCTGGGAGCTCTGGGCCAGGGCTGCTCCTGAGGCACTGGTGATGGCTCAGGGGACAGTGGTGGCTCAGGGGGCAGTGGTGGCACAAAGGACGGTGATGGCTCAGGACGTGGTTCCTGCATTAACGCCGGGTTCCAGCTCCTCATTGCAATGCAGGGGCTGTGCTGGGCTGCTCAGTGTCTGAGGAGGAGCCTGCCTGGCTCTGGGGGCTGCTCTGGATTGAGGTTTGGATTGAGGTTTTCCTCCCTGGCATGCCTCTGTCCCTGTCCCCATTGGCTGTGGGGTCCCAGCCACGCTGTTTGGAGGCTCACACAAGAATTGCACCTTTGGATGTGTTGAGTTTGTTTTTGGGGAAAAGGAAGCTGCCTGGTTGGTGGCTCCCTCTGTCCTGGCTGCAGAGCTGGGCCCCACTGTTTGCTTTTAGAGTGTCTTTGGTTTGCAAGGGGAGCACAGGACAGATGTGGAGCTCTTGGAGTCCAGAGGAGGCACAGGGTTGGTGGAAGGGCTGGAGCCAGGCTGGGAGATGCAGGAGAGAAGGCTCCAGGGAGAGCTCAGAGCTCCTTGCAGGGCCTAAAGGAATCCAGGAGAGCTGGAGAGGGACTGGGGACAAAGCATGGAGGAACAGGACACAGAGAATGGCTCCCACTGCCAGAGGGCAGGGATGGATGGGATATTGGGAAGGAGTTCCCCCCATGAGGATGGGGAGACCCTGGCACAGGCTGCCCCCTGAAGCAGCCCATGCCCTGTGCCCTTCCACACCTTGCACTGTGTGCCCTGCACAGCTGCTCCCAGCTGCATCTTGCAGCCTTTTACCAATCCTGATGTTTCCGTGCCCAAACTGCAGTGCCAGGGGGTGTTGCACAGGAAAATACAAGGTGCAGGAGCTTTTTGGGAAGCAGCTTGCAGGAATGAGCTGCTGGGCTGCTTTATTTCTCTCACTCTTTCAAACAGCATAAATTAAACTCATTTTATTTTATTGCCCTCTTCAAGTCTCCTCCCTGTGTGCTAGAAACCCAAACACAGCAGAATTGGGTTGATATTCAGAGCCCAGAAATGGAACTGGCCACTTTAATTTGGCCACTCTCCAAAGCAAGCCATGGGGTGGGGGAGAGGGAAATGGGTTTGCAGTGCTGTTTTTCAGTTTGAATCATAAAGGTGTTTAACATAGATAAGGAAATGTTTAACTCTGTGTTATCTTAACAAAGTTGCTTTAAAAGGTGGCTCTTCCCAAGAGCAGAAGGAAGATTTTTTTTTTTCCTAGCACATATCCTTCCTGGGTTTGAATATTCATTACATACTTGATTTTTATATTTACTTTTTCCCCTTTTCTGCTCTCCACGTACTCCATACTCCTTTCTGCTCACCCAAATCCTGCATTTCTGCTGTGCAAAAAAGGGAATTTCTGGGCTGCTTTCTCCTGACTCCTCTCTCCAGGGTATCCAGCCGAGCTTCCCCAGGGAACTTTAATTAGTTTTCCACACAAATTCCGCTGCTCAGCAGCGTGGAGGGGCTCAGGGAGGTGGAGTCAGGTGGGGAAGGGGCTGCTTTTGGAATGTCTTGTTCAAATGCCACTCTGGGGTTCTGCTTTGGGGTTTTTTGCCATTTTTTTAGTGCAAAAAAAAAATTTCAGATGTGGTCAGGTGGTTCTCCATAGGGAGCAAAAGCAAAGCCTGCTTGTGCTGGCTCCTGGAAATAACCCACTCGGGGTTCTTAGTGTTAGGAGGTCTCTTTTTGTCTGAATTAAGGAGTGTGTGTGTGTCTAAGAAAGGAAAAACATGAGATTTCTTTTGTTTTTGCCTCATATTGTGGCCAGCTCTTGTTCATTCTCAGAACTGGCCCTTTGGGGGCTGGCAGCTGGGGAATTGCACAATCTAGAATGTTGAAATTACACCAGACTAAGTTCTGAGCTTGTGTCTCAGCTTTTCATCAAGGTACAGGCAAGATGATTATTTCCTTGCTCTTAAAATTCCTCTGTCTGTTGGGTTTCTTGACTGCAGCTCTTCCCTGGTGATGCTGATCCATCCACCCCCCCTGTCTTTCACTTGTGTGGGTATTTTTCAGTCTCACTTCACGAGAAGGTCCTGAACAAGCCTCTAATGAATCACAGCTTTCTCCTCACGGTGACATCGTGTCCTTTATTTGCATCTCTGTTTGCATCATTATTTTTTTAACCTCATGCCTGCTGCAGCCTCTCTCCCTCTCCCAATGCAGGAGATTTTCAGCCTTGGGATGTGATTGCAATTAAAGCCCTTCCATTGCAGAGTGTCTCAGCTCCCCTGAGGCAGTCCCTGTGCCCAAGGCCTTTGAACTGTGCTGCCTTCTGCAGCTGCTGGCACCAGCACCATTCCTGTCTGTGCCTTGTTTGTCCTGAAGAAAGCAAGTTAAGGCAGATCAGGATGACCATCTGTCTTCTCACCTCTCTTTCCTCCTCCCCCAGCATATCCTGAGCACTTCCAGGCATCTGGCAGAGGACAGGAGCTCTTAAATTTGCTGCAGTTAAGCCCAGGAGGACGCAGCTGAGCCTTGTCCTCTCAGGAAGGTGCTGCTGTGGGACTGACCCTTCCCAGCACCCAGGGATTACATCAGCTGCCTGTGAAGATGGGATGTTTTTCTGCCCACATTCCCATTTATTAGCTACCAGGGAAACCAGAAAAGCATTTTTTGTTCCATCAGAAGTCTGTGCACATCAGGCTGTCCCCTCATGGCTGGGCTCTGGCCTTGCCCAGGGGAGTTTGCAGGACAGGTCTGCACCTCCTCCAGCCCCTCATCTTCTTCATTTTTTTGACATCTCTTTGTGAAACCTCACTTGGAAAAGCAGCAATGTTGACTTTTCTAAGCCAGTCTCAGTATCTCAACAGGCTGGGGCTGCTCACAAGCAGCACCACTGAGATTTGAGCCAAAATTCACCCTGTAAATCCCATTTCAGGTGGGGCTGCACGGCCCTTGGCTGCTTCCCTGTAACCCAGCTCTGGCTCTTCCCACTCTTTGATCCTGTGCCAGCAGCTGAGGGGTTAAAAGAGTCTGGGGGGTGAGGGGGTGGGGACGAGGTGTTTGAGCTGCTCATTACTCACTGCCAACTTCCCCCAAAATCATATTAATTTCACGCTGTCACGCAGGACTGCGCTGTCTGTGCCGTCAGCAGCCGCGAGGGTGACGGGGCTGGGGGGAGCGTGGCTGCCCCTCATCCCCCTGTGGGTGCCCCTCCTCATCATCATCCCCAGTGTGGGTGCCCCTCCTCATCATCATCCCCACTGTGGGTGCCCCTCCTCATCATCATCCCCACTGTGGGTGCCCCTCCTCATCATCATCCCCAGTGTGGGTGCCCCTCCTCATCATCATCCCCACTGTGGCTGTCCCCATCCCCCTGTGGCTGTCCCCATCCCCCTATGGGTACTCCCATCCCCCTGTGGGTGCCATTTGGGATCTCTGTGTCCTCTTTCCTTGCCCAGGTGCCTGCCCAGGTGGGGCTGGGGCCGCTCACCTTGCTGAGGGATCCGTGCACTGCCTCCCCCACGATCATTTTCCACCCTGCTGCCTGTGCAAGAACCCCATGAAATTGGGTCTGCTGCAGCAGGGAGGGAGGGAGGCAGGGGAGCTGCCAGCCTGCCCTGCCCTACCTGTGCTCAGCAAGGATGCTGCTTAAAAGTTGCTTTTTAACCACTTGCCTCCCTTTTGGAATGCCAGCCAGCACAGCCCAGCTCTGCCTGTGAAGATGGAGCTGCCTTTGCCTCCTGTCTGATTTCTCCCCCTTTTCTGCTGTTTGCTCACTGCATCTGCCAGAGCTGTCACCTCTGCAGGGACTTACTGCCATCAGCTGGGCCTCTGACAGCTCCCACACAAGCTCAGCCTTGCTGAGCCCGTCCTGGCTGAAGCTCACTCTCCATGGCAGGCATTCTGCTCTTCCCCTGCCATTTTATTTGCTCTTACCCTAGAGTGTGTCTCACTTTTTTTTTGCATTTTTTGTGGGTTGTGACTGGAAGGATGATCCCATTTTCTCTCATTGTGGCCACACTTCTTGGAGCTCTTGGCAGGGGGGTTGGACTAGATCTCCATCCCAAACCATTGAGTGATCCTGTGCAATCCCTGTCCTCTTCATCCATTTCTGAGACAGGAGAGCGATGAGCTTTCCATGAAATGGAGAAGGAACATCACTGAATCCCACCGTGCCTCAGGCAGTGCTTGCACCAGTCACTCCCTGCCCTGTCTTTTGGGACTTTCCTAGGAGACCTGGAGAGACAAATCCCACTGTGCAAAGTGGCCTCTGAGCTTTGCTGTGGTCATGGCAGGTGACAGCAGCCACACCTCCAGTTTTTGTCCGGGATGGACAAATTGGAAACACAGCTCTGCTCCCATGGCTTTTCCAGCACGAGCAGAAAATGGGATGTTCTCTCTGGAGTGTGGTGCCTCCCAACCTGCCTCACCAAGGAGCTCTCTGTGCCTGCTTTTAACGTTCTGAGCCCTGGCAGATGTCACTTGTGGCCAGCTGGGCTCTTGGGGACGAGCTGAGCCCAGGAGAGCTCGGCAGCCTGGTGTTTGAGGCACCAGCACAGCTCCCACGTCCCCGCTGTGCTTGCATGCATTTGATCTCCCCTCTGGTTTCTCTGTTCTCCTGATGAAAATAATTAATCAGGTTCTTTTTCTAAGTCATCCTGCAGCTTTACAGGGACAAGACTTAAATAAGGATTCTCTTTAAAGCAGAGCTGTGTTAAAATAGCTGTGTGCCTATAAATATCGCATTGCTTCTATATTTATTCTCAGCTCGGTGCAGGAGGTTCTACAGTTGAATATGAGATACATTTTTATTTTTTGGGTTGTTGATGCAGCTGGTATCTTAACAGCAGGGCTGCCTTCTCCAAAGGATGCCCTGGGTACACCTTTGGGTTCCTTCTGTGTTTCCTAGTTGCTAGTTGTACAAATTTCCTCTTGTCTTTGAAAGGAGCTGACTCAGAAGAATCCTCCAGGAGCAGATTTGCACCAGACCCTCCTGTGAGCACTATTTTTAGCATAACTTATTTTTTTGACCAGAGCTGCACTCTGATCAGGATTTTCAAAGGAGCCCAGGAGAGATAAATCCCCAAATCTCAGCGCTGTGGGAGCTGCGGGGTCCTTTGAAATCCTGACCCTCTGGTGATTAGGGCAGTGACTTGGTGCCTCCTAAGCCCTGGTCCTGCAAGGTGCTGCGTGCTGGGAGAATTGTGGCTTAGGAGTGTGAGCTCTGAGAAAGGCTTTGCAGGCATAGGAGGCTCTTGTTGAAGGCTGTGCAAGGATTGAGATTTCAGGAGGGTTGGGATTTAGGGGTCGTGGCTGCTGTGTTTGTGCATCTCAGGGCAGCTGCCAGGGGAGCGTGGATTGGTCCTGGTGTGCTCCAGGGAGGGGATGTGGGGCAAGGTGTCCTGAGAGAGCTGGTCCTTTCTCCACCAGGCTTGTATGCCTTTTGTCTCCCCCAGAAAAAAAAAAAAGCAAGTATTATTAGGAGTAATTAGTATTGCTAGTAGGATTGAGAAGGAAGATGTTGGACAGGTGAAAGGGATAGATGAATTTGGACATGGCTGGCCCCTGACAGCAGAGGGGACAGGAGCCCTGCTGTGACCAGAACCAGCTCAGAGCTCCAGGAGATGGCCCAAGAGAAGAGAAGCAACAACAGAACCTGAATAATAAGTGGGATTTTCCCCCTCTATTCTGGTTTGGGGTGCCCTCTTCCATCACACATCCACCAGTTATCTTTAAATCCTCTGAGTCACCAGCTCAAACTCTTTTGGGGTGGCTTTGAACTCCCAAACTCATGTCAGTGTTCAAGTTCAGCAGTGCTGCTTAAACCTAGGGCTTCCTAAAGCTTGTGGTGTTCTCTGTGCCAGCTCTGCACCTTCCCCTGGCCCTTAGGAGCTGGAAATTGTGGGCACTGAGGTGTAAAATTTCAGGAGGAAATCTGTTCCTGCTTTCATTAAACAGTGAATCATCATCTTTAAAGCATGGAAATAAATGTGGAGAATAGGCAGGTGTCTTCTCCAGGAGGTGTCAGTGAGTCCTGGCTGCTTTTCCTTGATGTCATCAAGTCTAAAATAGATTTATAGCAATAAGTGGATTTAAAAAATACTTCCCATCCCAGTGGTGCAGGCTCTCCCATCAGCAAGGAGCAGGAAACAAAGCAGGAGCTGTGCAGTACCCCATGGGCAGGCACAGGTGGGAAGGGCCATCCTGGGCTCTTGCTTTGCAAGAAGAAAGATGGGAGCACGTCAGGAGCTGCCCACATCCATCCCTCTGTCCTGAAGGCTTGTGAGGCTGCTGTGTGGGGCTGTGCACATCCCCTCTGCTGCTGCAGGGGCTCCAGAGCTCTCCTTCCTTTCTTCCACACTCAAATTCCAGCGTGGGAGCCGGCTCTGGAGGGTGAAGTGACAGTCACACCATAGCAACTGTACCTGGCTGCCTCCAGGAGCTGGAACATCTGCATGGCTTGGGAGGAGCTGCAGGGACTCTGCTCCCACCAGCACAGCAAATCCAGGCCAGGGAAAGGCCCCTTTTCCCACCAGCCTTTAAATCGTTCTCTCCTAGTGTTAAAACCTCCCAAAGTCAGATTAAACACGGCAAAATTAAGAAACCAAACCTGGTTGCAGCACCTGCTTAGAGATGACTTAAGTGGAGGGATATTAAAATTTTAAGGCTTGCTGCTGTGCTGCTGATGGAGGATTTTTAAAAATAATAATTACTGTTGTGGGTTTGGTTTTTTTTCCTTTCTGCTTGGTTTTCAGGATTGGTTTCTGTTTAGCGTGCGGCCTAATTGCGTAATTACACGATAGACTGGAGTAGAATTTAGTGTGTGTAATACCAGTTATAAAGAAGAGCCCTAATTATGTAGATCTTCTCAGGTAAATAATACATCAGGGGCATGGAGTGGCCTAATTACTGTTCTGAAAACCTGCCTAATGACTAATTTACTTGGAATTTCAGAACGCTTTTGATAAGGTCTCTCATAAGCAACTGTTAAGGAAAATAAATCGAGAAGGGATAAAATGTTTTGCTGTGTTTTTAAACAAGCCAGTTAAGCCACGGGAAGCAGCCACTGCCTCCTGCTCCAGCATCTTGAGGAGAGGGAAGAGCCTCTGGCTGCCTCTTGCTCTGGGGCCAAAGCTGTTGTGTTCCTGATGCTGCTCTGCCGCGAGCTCCAAAGGAGGCTGCTGCCACTGTCCCCTAAAAATGGTATTCGTGGGTCAATTCCCAGCTCCTTGGAAGAAGCACATCCATGTCCCTGTCATCCCTGGCACTTGCAGTAGTTGTGCTGTTGGGCATCTAAATAATTTCTGAAGATGTATGCCAAAATTCAGGAAGAACTAAACTTGGAGTTTTCCACAGGGACTGAAGGCAGCCCAGGAGCTGAAGCAGCTTCCCCAGGACTGTTTTGAGTGGATCTCATTCCTCCAGCAGAAGGAAGGTCAGAGCTGCCCCAGCGGTGTTATTCAGGGAGGATGTGAGATGCTGCAGCTCTGACTGCCCCAGGAGGCTCTGGCAGCAGGGCCAGGTCTTCCCAGAACACTGGGCTTGGGCAGGGATCCAAGGCAGCAGCACAAGGCAAAAAGGAATCCCGTAAAGTAAAACCCACTTGTGCTGCAGCAGCAGCTCCAGGGGCCTCCAAACAAAGCCAATGCTCCTGGGCAAAGAGAGAGGGAGCTGGAATAACTGCTGCTGCATGGAGGGGAGAACAAGGCACAGCCAGGGCTGTCCCGTGTCCTGCTGGCTTTTCACACGGGTTTTGCAGGTGCTTTGATTATCCAGGAATACCCAGGGAATGAGGGATCAGCACGGGGGACATGGTTCCTGTTGTCGTTTCATCTGGGGCCAGGGGGACACTGCGACCCCTGCTCTGCTGCCCAGACCCCTCCACAGTGCTGGAGCTGACTTGGCTCTGGGATCCAGAGCTTTTCCTCCCACCTTGTCTTTCTGTGCCTTCATTTGCTGATTTTCAGAGGTGAAGGAGACATTATTGATGCTGCTGCTGATAATGGTAATGGGGGAGATGGGTGCCAGATAATTCCTGAACTCTCTAACAGGATTTAAACTAACAAGAGAGGAAGGCTTTTTTTTCCTCCCTCCTTCCCTTTCCCTTCCTCCTTTTCAGATATTTCCTGTGCTGGGGATAACAACACCAAGGAGTGTTAAATTGGCTCTGAATGTCCACCCCTGGCTGTCCACATTCTTGTAACGATTTCATTAGCTTGAATTATCCACGTTATTTTCTTGTAATGGGATTAGCCGTCCTGGAGTCAGCTGAAGTCCTGGAGGGAGGCGGGAGGGCCCTTCTGCTGCTATTCCATTAACTCCCTCATGCAGGGGGTGGAACTGGCCATGGCTCAGCCCAGGGGCAAAACCATTTGCCAGGGTCCTGCCTTCCTCAAGGAGGAAGAAAGAAAAAAAGGACCATTACTGTATTTTTTTTTCCCTCCCCCTTTTAATCAGCAAATGGGTGCAGAGGCAGAGCCTGGCAGGGGCATGGTTTTCTGAGGGGGGGGAAAGTCCTGTTTGGGGGGAAAAGGAATAAAAGGAAGAGGAGCATTGCAAAGGGATTGAGTGAATTGTGCGTGGCTGCAGCCTGCTCCTGGGGCTGAGGCTGTGCAGGGAGGGGAGGGAAGGAAGGGCTTGTGTCTCTTTTGGGCTCCTCATCCCTGCCCAGAGCCATTTGGGATGAGCGGTCACGGTCACAATGCCTGGCTCATCCATCCCAGCTCCGGCCTGGGGGTCTGGGCAGAGCTTGGCACACAAGAGCAGAGGAGGAGGAGATGGTGGCAGTAGATGGCAACCCAGGAGAAGGTTGGCAGCCTTGGTAAAGGGTTTCATATTCAGTTTTTCAGCATGGTTTTGCTGGGTTTTTTTTCTTGAAGGAATATAAACCAGAGAAGCGGTTTTAGGGCTGCTCTGTGCAGTGGGAACTCTGTACACGTGTGCAGAACGCTCAGGGTGGTTTTTGTGGTTGTTTTCCAAGGTGTTCTGAATTTCTGGCAGTGGACAGGTTCGTGGTGTCAGTTGTGCTTTCTCCCTCAGAACGTGGCAGCCCCAGAGTCCTTGATCAGCTCATGGCTTGGGGTGCACCAGGATCAAGTCAGATGAAAACATCTGTGTGTTTGGGACTTGAAAATACCCATCAGGGATGGACAGGTCTGGCCTGTCCCAAGGATTTTGCACTTTAAATGTTGCTCTTTGAGACAGGAAAGGAGTTGAAAAGCAGGCAGAACTTCCCAGCTGGGGAGATGCTTAGAAATTCTTTGGAAGAAACTGTTCCCTGTGAGGATGGGAGGCCCCTGGATCCCTGGGAGTGTCCAAGGCCAGGCTGGACAGGGCTGGGAGCACCCTGGGGTAGTGGAAGGTGTCCGTGCCATGGCAGGGATGGAACTAGATGGGCTTTAAGGGTTCTTCCAACCTCTGACTCTACATTTACCCTGCTCTGAGGTACCTGTCCCATGAACCTGCTGCCTGAAGCTGGGGGGCTTTCTGGAGACCAGGAAGGAAGGAAGGGGAGGGAAGAGGTTTTCTGGAGCCCATCTGTATGCCCATTCTCCTCTGTCCCATGGCTGTGTTGTGAAGGATGTGCAGGCTCCTTCTGGTGACCAGGCACAGCCAAGTGCTCCGTGTGTTGTCTCCTGAGCTGGAATGTGCTGTTTAATAGCAATATAATGTCCTATAATTAGCAGGCAAAGGACTTGCCTCCCAGCTGGCCTGTGCCAGAAGGATATAATTACAATCCCAAGGAGTGATGTTCCTCTGACCTGCAGCCAGCTTGCAGTGAGGAGGAGGAGAAATCTCCTTTTCCTCCCTGTCTTCAGCCAGGGAAGCAGGATGGCAGCTGGAAGAGCTGCCAGAGCAGCTGATAGCCAGCACTGCCATGGAGAAATGCTGCAGCTCTTGTGGGTGGGAGGGAGGGGATGTCCCTGCTGGCATCTCTGGGGTGCACCCTGTGTTTCTGCTGAGCTGGGAATGGGTGACTTGTCAAGGGAGAGCTCAGGGCTGTCTCTGTTCTGCAGCCCCGTGGATTGTGGCTCAGCCAGGGCCAGCACAGGCTGTTTCTGGTTTCCCAGCAAATCTGGATGGGTTCAAAACAAAGGTTCTCATTTAGGAAATAGGAGTTGCAGTGTTTGTGGAGGCTGTCATCTCTCCCAGCCAACAGCAGGAAAACTGCCAAGCCTGGAGAGCGAGGACAGATCTGCCAGCCTGGCTGGCAGGGCCTGCAGGGACAGGGGAGCCCAGGCAGAGCCACATCCTCTGCACCTCTGCCCTCCCCTCCTGGTCCTGATTGCAGCTGGGAGCTCAGAGAAGAGCTGTTGGACACTGTTTTCCATGGATCTGCAGGAAGGAAGGCAGGAGGAGCTGGGGCAGCCTTGTGCATGGCAGTCACCGGGGGCTCTGCCATCCTGCTGCCTCTGCAGCAAAACTCCTCGCTTTTGGCACCCCCAAACCTTCCTGTACTAATTGTCAGCAGCTCCGTGGGGGTTTCACAAGAGGTTTGGGATTGCTGCACACCTTGGCCACACTGAAATCCCATCCCACTGTGGTGCCATCAGGAGCTGTTGGGGTGTCCTGCCAGAAATGCAGCTCCAGGCCAGGCACAGGGCTCACCAGGGCTGAGGTTCAAGTCTTGTGCAAAGTTAAGCCAGGCTGACTGCAAACAGTGTCTCAAACCTGAAAGGGCTCTGCTCCCACAACCAGCAGGTCCTTCAGCCCTGCTGCAGGGGCTCAGGAGCACTTGGAGAAGGCATGGATGGGTGGGTGAGTATAAATCCAGAAGGCACTCTGATTTGACACTCTCTGATGCTGGAAACTTCCCTGTAAACCATCCTGCTTGAGGGAAGGAGCCCAGCCTGGTGCTCTGCTGTGTGCTGGCAGCAGGATTGCTGATTCTACCCACTTGGAGAGGAGAGGGGAGCCCTACCCTGGGCTGCCTGGGGGTGTTTTTGGCTCTATCTGTGCTGGAAGGGGAAGGAGCTGGCAGTGCCACCAGGTCTGTCTTGCTGTGACCCCCCTGCCTGCCCAGCCATCCCAGCCCTGGGAGCACTTTTCCAAACAGCTCCAAAAGATCTTATGGAAAAGCTGCTTTCTGCCCTCCCTTGCCATTATGCTCTGGTGTCACTTGGGTGATGTGCTCCATGCTTTTCCTCCTCCCATCTCCACAGCACCATCCATGCATGGCCATCCTGGAGCCTGGCTGCAGCTGGGGTGGGAGCAAACCTGTCAGCTCTGCCTTCCCTGGGTACAGGAGCCTGGCACTGCAGGGGTAATTGGGTTTCCTTCTGCCTCTGCCTCTCTCTCCCCCCAAAGCCAGGAGAAATAATTGGAATAGAGAGGTGTGAGTCTGTGCCTGGCACCGGAGAGGAGAACATTAAAGGCCGGAGCGCTGCGCTTCATTCGCAGCTCCCGGACTGGTAATTGCTGTGTTGTGCTTTCTAATTAGC
This sequence comes from Turdus rufiventris, assembly GCA_013186435.1. NCBI lineage: Eukaryota > Metazoa > Chordata > Aves > Passeriformes > Turdidae > Turdus > Turdus rufiventris. The sequence continues at coordinate 1,563,288 of PYHW01010723.1, read as the reverse complement.
GCCGCAGTGGGGGGGACACTGTTCCCCTGCATGGCCCCACTGGGGTCAGCCCTGTCCCCTCACCCCTCCACCTCGCCTATTCCCTGCATCCATCCCTCTGGAAGGCTCCCACTGCCCAGGAAGAGCCTGTGGCCAGCCCTGCTCTGGGCTGGATCAGCTCTCCATTCCTTCCACACCTCTCCGTGTGCGGGTGGCTTGGACAGCTCTGAGCTGGGGAGGAAGGAACAGCCAGTTTCTGCAGCTCTGCCCAGGCTGCTGTGGGTCAGCACAGCTTCCCTGGGGCCCTGAATCCGGAGCCATCCTGCTCCTGTGGGTACCTCTGGCCCATCCTGGGCGCTGGTGTCAGAAGGACACGTTGGTGTTTCAGTGCACAGACTGAGCGTTGTCTGAGACCTCCCTTTGAGCAGCACCTCTGCTCCTGTTCCTTCAGCAAATGTTCTGCTGCCCCCAGGCAATGTCCTTGATATTTTTCATGGAGAGGGAGACTGGAGCATGCCCATGGCTCTCACCTCCCATTTTCTCTAGCTAGATGGGCACCTCCATGGCTCAGGAGCTCTCTCCCTTCACCCAACCGCAGCGTTTGAGATGCTCCAGGCATCTTGGGAGTCCCTGTCACCCCCACCCCATTGCAGGAGGACCTCTGGAACCCCCAGGCTGGGAGCATTCCCAGCAGCTGAGGCTGCTCCCTCTCCTGTGCTGGGGTTTGTTTGTTTGTTTGCGTAGCTCCAGCTCGGAGGGGGCAGGAGGGAGAGAGGGAGGGAAAGCACCGAGCGGGAGACGTGCGGATTCATTTTGAAGCTTCATAATGGTGCATTTACACACCACGTTGCCTAAGGAAATTGGGTGGATGAATGCCTGGTCATGCTGCCAGTGCAGCAGGTTAACTCCCAGGATTTAGCTTATATCATTTCACGAGAGCGTTTATGGCCTTTACTGTGTTTATTCCCAGGTGCTCTTTGGCACTGCTGTATCCCAGGCTCCTTTTGTGTATGCACGCCTGTGTGGAGATTTTCAAATAAAATAACGCATCTCTTCAGACCTGGGCCACATTAAATATTTATTGCCTGCAGTTTGTGCATATGTGTTTGATAAATGGGTGTGAGGGGAGGAGAAGGGGAAGCGGGAGCTTGGCAGCAGGGAAAGCGTCGGCTTTGTCCTGGAATTTCTCCAGGGGATGGCACTGGAGAGGGGTGGCTGCCTTTGGGGCTGTTTTTAGGGATGTTGGACAAAGTGGGGTGGCTGCATGCTTTGGTGCTCAAGCCACAAGTTCCTTCTGTGGGACAAGCCTCCCCATTCTTGGCTTTCCATTGGCACTGCAAAACTTGTCTGAAATGCTCTTGGATATGGAGGTTGTTGTGGTCTGCTGGACTCGCCTGTTTCCCTTTCTACATCCAGAAAGCTTAGATAAAACCAGTTTATTCCAGCACAGAAGCTGCAGGATGGGAGAGGCTGAAGGGTTAGAGCGAGGAAATCCCATCAGAAAAAATGCCCCGGATCCCTGGAGTTGGAGGGATGACACCTCTGGGGATGGAGGAGCTATTCTGGAAACAGAATAATTCCCTGTGGGGCCACGCTCTCCTCTCCTGTGCATCCTGTGCGCTCCAGCCCCTCTTTAAAGGTGCAGATAAATCTGTTTGGATGGGATCTGGAGCAGCTCTGGTTGCCTGGAGATGTTTTGCCCTCCCTGAGCAGGGCATGGCATTCTGGCTGGATCTCCTGAGGGAAGGGGGAGCAAAGCAGTTACATTAAATAAGTTTTCTATAATGTTAAGTTTTATATCCAGAACAATCCTTGAAATCCAAGCTGAATTTTTAGCTGGAAATGGGGCTTGCAGGAAGCAGAGTGGCTGCAGGGCACTGCACCTGATGTGAGTGCGTGGCTCTGCAGCTGGCACTGCCCAGGTTTGTGGGACAGGGGTGACCTTTCTCTTCCTCTCATGCTGTCCCTGCTTTTCCTTGCATTCACAGCACCTTTGGAGAGCTCAAGACCGTGCGGCTGCCCAAGAAAACGGCAGGAACGGGATCCCACCGGGGCTTTGGCTTCGTGGATTTCGTCACCAAGCAGGATGCCAAGGTGAGCTGTGCTCCTCTCTGCCCTTCTGGCACTGCCCCAGCTGGGAGGGGACCCTGCAGGCTCTGTCCCACTGAGGCTTAGCCCAGCTTTGGGGCAGCTGGTAGCATTCCCCAGGAAAGCTGCACTCAGCCTCAAACCCCATGTGGGCAGCAACAAACCCTCAACCCAAACCCTAATGGGAGATCATTTCAGTGCAACTGATAAAATAACTCCAAATTCTTGGAATACAGAAGGGTAGGAGCTTATTTTTCAGGTTTGTCAGGAGCAAGGGGAGACAGAGTGGTTTTGTCCCAACATTAACACATCAAGAAGCCTTTGCACATGTCCCACCACTGTCTTGATTTTAGGGCAGTTTTGGATGTTGTGGCTGTTCCCTAATTTGTAACCTGTGCAAGGCTTGTGTTCAGCAGTTCTTGTGTGTGTTTTGAGAGCCCCCTGTGAGCAGCCTTACCCTGCTGCTTTCCCAGTGACTGTGCCAGAGGATCAGCAGGTAGAACTTGGCCTAGTTCATTTATTTTTGAAAGCTTTTCCTATACCTTTAAGTTGCATTATTTTAGCAGAAACAAGGGGATTGCAGCCTGGCTGATGGTATCCTACTCTTATCCTTTGCCAGAGGTTCTGGAGCAGGGTGGATTTCATCCTGCTGCTGATTCCTGGTGCTTTGTGCAGGCTCTGGAAGGGAGTGGCTGTAAGCACAACCCACAGGATGTTACTGCTGGTGGGAAGGGACCACACGAGCCCCCAAAACCCCAGATTTGTGAGCAGAGATGAAGGAGGGAGGAGGGGGAAGCCAGGCAGAGCCTGTGTTTATGTTTTTAGACAGCATTCATTGATCCAGGATCACAAGGGACTATTAGATCATCCCTTCCAGCCTGACCTCCTGTATAACACAGTACATGGAGTTTCTTTGTTAGTCCTGTATTGATCCTAACTCAAACTTCCCTCTGCTCAGCTTCCCCTCCTCCCTTTGGGGGTCACCTGGGGGTGCAGGGTTCCCCCAGGAGCCTGGTTCCTCTCCCTGCACCTCGAGCTGTGCCTGTGGCTCTGCTCAAAGCAGCTTTGCTCTCACCTCTGCTTCACTCCACAGTCATTGAGGCTTTGTTCCTGGGGTTTGAATTAATCTTTTCCCAAGGAAACTTTAGGCTTTGGATGGAAAGGTAGAGGGACCTGACTGGTTCTTTCCTGCTGCTCAGTTTTGGGGGGGTGTGAGGCAGCACCTGCTTTCCTGCTGCTCTCTGGGGGAAACAGGCACAGGCTCAATGTTTGCCTCCCATCCCTTTTCATCCCCTCAGGGGCTGATTCCAGCTGCACTGGACAAATGGGATCTCAGTGATAGGGGAGACAGCCAGGCAGGGCTCTGGCCCAGGGCACTGCTCCCTAAGCTCGTGGAGGGGAGCATGCAGAGAGAGAGCTGCCCTGTGGAAGAGCTCTCAGCAGGGTTTTCTTCTTTCCCAGCAAAGCAGCTCTTCTTCCTTCTTCATATTTTTTTTCCACCCTCGTCTCTTTGAGGGATTTAATTGTCTCACAAGTGGCACATCAAGTACACTCCATTGGCCGTCTGGAAAAGGATGCACGGTGTATTGATGAATAGGATCCTGAATATTGTAAACACGCTCATAATTGGCTTAGAGTTTATTGCTGAGTGAAATGAGAGAGGAGGGGAGTGGGCCTGGAGACCTCTGAGCTGAATAGCTCTGACTGTCAGTGACGCTTTTGCTCAGAGTGGTAATCTGGAAATTGCTTATAAGCATCTTATAAAACATGATGGGTTTGTAATAGAATAGTTAGGCTGCCTTTGTTGGGCATTTAAAGCCTGTGACCTCCCGTGTTTGTCTTTTTCTCTGAACAGCCATGGCTGCTGTGGGAACGCACATGGAGATTTTCCACAGCCGGCACGGAGATGGGGGCTCCTCCTCCCAGCTCCCCGATGCTGTGCCTGCAGATCTGCCCCACCAGGCTTGCCTTGATCTCCTCAGCCTCCCCTGGAGCTCCCATGCACCCCCAATACCAAATTAACTCCCCTTAAGGAAGCACTAACCGTTTCCTGACGTTCCCTGCGCACAATTGGTGCGGAATTGTTTTTGTTTTTGAACTATTAACTGGGAAGCCGAGTTCCCACTTTTCTCCCCTGTTGATATAAAAATACATCTGGTCTCCAAATAGAAATTGCCCATTTGGGAGAGACAGCCAAGGCTTTCAAAATGCACACACACGGAAGGAAAAATCCTTGTGTGCAGCTGGCATCGCGGAGAGCATCCTCAGTTGGGACCGGCTCTTGCGAGGGAGGGATATTTATCAATCTCCTAATGTTGTTGACCCTTTGTCCCTCTAATGATTCCAGCCTGGAGGCTCTTTGGCTTGAGTGTTTAATAGGGCAGGGGAGAATCTGGAGGCAGAGCAGCACTGTCCTCCAAATGAGTGCAGCAGTCAGGGCTGGCACTGTCACTCCCGGGGTGACAGACGCTGCTCCCGGCCCTGCCAGCACAGCAGGCTCTGCTCCACAGCTCTGGCTGCCTCATCCCCACAGCCTGGACTTGCTGGGGGTTTGTCAGCCACGTCTTCACTTGGAAATTCTCTTTCTGAATCCCACAGATACTTTAAAGCTGCTGTTCCAGCCTCTCCCCTCTTTTTCCCACCATGCTGAGCCGTAACGTTGAGCTTGAACCAAACTTTGCAAAAAATGTTCAGAAATGGCGTTTTTAAGCATGCTCACATCCTGTTCTTGAGGAGGAGAAGTCTATAGGGTTTTCATGCAATCCCTAAAGCACCTGGAAAGCAAATGAGGTCTGGGAGAAGGTTTGCCAGGAATCTTCAGGCTTTGGGGTGAGGGTGTGTTACCAAATGCAGCAGCTATATCAGAATCAGGTTTGGGCATTTCAGAGGGAGCTTTTTGTGGCAAAGGCTCCCCTTAAAGGCATAGAAACATATGAAGCCCTGGAAATTTGAGGGTTTTTGTGGTGAGTCTCTTTTGGGTGAGCAAACACCACACCTCCCTTTATCTCTCATTTGGATACTCCACATACCTCTGGCCCTTCTTTGTTCCTCCTAAGAGGTGTCCTGGGAAGGCAGATGTTCACATAAAGGAGCTGCACCCCAAAAATAGCTCCTGCTTTCTGTGAAAGCCAGCCTGCTTCTCCTCATTTCATACTTGTCACCTAATTAAAATATATTTTTCCCTACCTATCATTTCATTTGGAATAGCAGCAGTGGCAGATTTCCTCCTCTCCCTGGAAGATTTCCAGCAGTGTGGATGTATGGGGATGGCATTTCTCCCCTTCATCCTTTTGTCTTTTAAATCATCAGTGCTTTCTCTTTTTTTTTTTTTTTTTTACTCCCCTGAAAAAGTCTTAATTCCTCTCAGAGCAATGAACAGCTTTTGTCTTTTAGCTCGTTTCCAAAGAAGTGACATCCGTGTGTTTGGCACCTGAAATGTGCAGCTTCTCTTCTGCATTCCCAGCTCCTGGAGCCCATCTGGATGACAGGGAGCAGGGATCCCAGTACAGGCTGGAGCTTTCCTTCATCCTGGGTGCAAACCAACTCATGTTGGGGATGGTTTTGGCCAGGAGGGGCCAATGTCACCAGGCTGGTGGCAGGTGTGTCGCACCCAGCAGGTTTCTTGCAATTTATGGCAATGTTCCTTGTTGCTCCATAACCTCTCCCAGGGCTGCCAGCAAAACTAGAGGATGGCAATCCTGTGAGGAGGAGGAGGAGGTGGGGGCAGAGAAGTGGCTCGGAGAACCAGATCTCACCAAAGTGCCACGTTCATCATGGTCTGCCCTCCTCCATGACCTGTGGAGCACAGACAGGCTGTGTGCTGTCACCCAACCTTCCTCTTCCTCGTGCTGTGGGAAGGAGAAATCCAAAAAATAGGAATTACCAAAGGAAATGCAGTGTTTGGAGCCGTGGGTTGTGTGCCAGGCCTTGGAAAAGGCTCCTGGTGCCAATGTAAACAGCCCTCCCAGCTCCCTCCCGCTGCCTCCCCCCAGTGTTTGTTTAAGCCAACACATTGCTCTGCTAATTGGGAGATAGGCCTTGAAAACACAGCAGCAGCAAATCAAAACAGCTGGAGCTTGCAGCTCTTCCAGGAGGAATGTGCCCCTGGAAAAGGGAGCACTCTGCCCTGCTGGCATCACCCCAGGGAGCAGGGGGTGCTGGGATAATGGGAATTTTCCCCATGGAGCAGCTGGAGCTGGTGCTCCTCGTTGCTGTTTTATAGCACATGGGGGTTATGTGGGTGAAAGGAGTTTGGAAAAAGGAGAAAACTCAGCTTATTGGGTGCTGCTTACTGAAAATGGGGTTTTTAAATGAGTTCATAACCCAGCAGCTCAAGGAGGGTCCTGAGGAGCAGCTGTGGGCAGCAAAGCAGGACAAGCCCCTCTGCCCAGAGATGTGGCATTTGGGGACAGCTGCAGTGGCTCAGAGGAGGGATGTGGGCTCCTCCAGGACAGCTTGGGAGCTGGTTTGGGGGCTCCAGATGGGAGCACAGCTCCCTGTTGGACAGCAGGATGTGTGTGTGATCCTAGAGCTGCCATTTTGTTCCAGGATGGGAGTTTGCGGAGCTCAAAACCTGAGCTAATCCCAGCTGGGGTTTTTAAAAAGTGTTGGGGGCATTTCTCTCCCCCTGTGTCCAGCCTTTACTGTGGAACACTTTGTGGGTCCCTGGGGATAAAAATATTTGGCCAGTGTGTTTTGTATTTGCATTGTGGGCCCAATCCTGCTCAGTCCTGAGTTCCCTGAAATTCTATGGGAAGTAAAGACAAAATCAAACTTCCCTGGCCTAAGGCAATGTTTTCTGGGTGTCTCTGCTGGTTGCCTACAGACAGATAAAGCCATCTGAGCTCTGGGCTGGCTGGCACATTTGTGTTCAACATCACCACGAGATTACAGCTGTGTGGGTGTTACTGAACAGCATCTAACCCCAGGAAACCTCTGGATTTCTGGAGTGAGCAATCCACCACAGGCACAAAGAGCAGAGGACTTCTGTGCTGGCTTCTGCTCTGCCACCTTTGCTGCCAGCATGGCCAAGTCACCAAATGGTTGGCAGGAGAAAGGCAGTTTTCCAGCTTGCTTCCAGAGCAGATAGGAACTTCTCTCTCCCAGCTGAGCTGTGCTTTCAACAGAGAACAGGGTGCTGGGGAGTCACAAGACCCAGAGTTCCAGAGGCTGCAGCATTCCCAGCCCAGGGGTGCCATCCTGTGCTGGATTCCAGCCTGCCCCACCACGAGCAGCAGCCAGCAGCAGTGGTGATGGGAATGTGCTCTGCTGCAAGAGCAGAGAAGATAAATGACCGAGCCAGAGCCCCTGATGGAGATGGATCCTGCCCCATCAGAGCAAAGCACTCCAAGCACCGTGTTCTCCATGGCCTTTCCCTCCAGGGCAGAGGGAGGGACGTTTTGCCTTCCCTCCTGTGAGCATGCTCTGATTTTCTCCTTTAATTTCTCTTATTCTCCTTCCACTCTGCAGAAAGCCTTCAATGCCCTGTGCCACAGCACTCACCTGTACGGCCGCAGGCTGGTGCTGGAGTGGGCAGACACGGAGGAGACGCTCGAGGCCCTGCGCCGCAAAACTGCCCAGCACTTCCACGGTAAGGACTGCCCTGCTGCCTGGCACTGCCCTCCTGCCTGGCACTGCCCTCCTGGCACAGCTGGGGGCTGCCAGCTCTGTGCTGCAGCCTGGAGACATCCATGGCTTTGTCTGACAGCTCTGCCTGTGAGCCCTTAACTCTGCGTGTGCCAGCCGTGCCCCCTGTCAGCCACAATGCCTGTGCTCCCTCCCCTGGGTGCTCCTGGGCTGGGGACAGGCTCTGTGCAGGCAGCACAGGGATTTAAAAGGACCGACTGTCTGGGGATGGGTTGGGCAGCTTGGCTCAGGCTGCTGGGAGTGACAGCCCCGCAGATGACAGCGCTGCAGGCTGCTATCGACAGCCATCGACAGGCACAAATGCATTGCTTGGCAAATATTTATGTAGGAAGGGCTCCCCTGGGCTGCAGGGCTAAGCTGGAGATCAATGCTTCTCCTGCATCCCCTCCCAGTTCCCCTCTCCATCACCACGTGCCCGTGGCCCAGGGTTTGGCAGCAGCTGTGGGGCTGCACATCTCAGTTACTGAGGGATCCTAACTGATCCAGGGATCCCCATGTTCCTGGAATACTGCAGGGCTGGGAATTCCAGGCTGGGGAAGCTGCAGCTTGGTGGTGGCAGAGCTGAGGGTGGATGTGCCCACCCAGAACCCAGCACTGGAGTGGACCATGTGAAGCTCCACCTGGGTGCAGAAAAGAGCAGGTGAGATGTTTCAAGCACCCAGTTTTATCTTCAGGATATCCTTGCCCCCTTTCCACTCTGCTCAGTGAAGGGGAAATAAACAGTCTTGGCTTTAGGGTTCTTGCAGACTCTCACAGATGTGGCTGTGAGCTCTGCCACCTCCCCCAGGCTCTGCTTATTCCTGATTTCTGCCTACCTTTGCTCCAGCCTCCTTGTCCTGGGTCAGGCAGCAGGAGGAGCATTTTCACATCCCAGCAGGAATGCAGCCTTGGAGCTGAGCTGGCTCTGGGATCTCAGCTGAGAAAAGGGAGCAAGGCTACCAGTGCCCATCTTTAGGATGGGAGCACCATCCCTGCTCTGCTCCAGCCTGGCTCAGGAGCATCCAGTGACTCCATCCAGTGACTCCAGGCCTGGCAAAGCTGCCAGTGGCTAATCCTGCAGCAGATGTGCCAGCAGGGGATCTGTGCTGGGAAAGCCAGGCTGGGGCTGGCTGTGGGCACCAGGATCTGACTGGTGCTGGGACCAGGTCTCAGCCTCTCTGTGCCATGCTGGCAGGCTGGAGGGTCATGGTGGGATTTTATTCCCTTGGGAAGTGTCTGCTCCTGATTTCATTTTCACGATGGAGTGCCAGTGGTTCTGAGGTGAGGCAGGAGCTGCACCCTGTCCCTGCTGTGGGTGTGCAGAGGGTGACAGTGATAAAGAGGGGGGAAAAGGCTGCCACCACTGCCTGCAGCCCCCTGGAAGGGCATGCTCCTTCAGCTTTCCTCCCTGGTGTGGCTAGAGGCTGCTTTTCCCACATGGAGCAGGAATGGAGAGGATGCAGAGCTCACACAGCACCCAACAGCCAGGCTGACACCATCTCTCTTCACTGGTGGTACAGAGCAGAAACCAGGCTTTTTCCTACTGATCCCCATTTCCCCAAGTCTCCTGCTCTCCCCACAGGGCACAGGAGCAGCTCAGACAGCCTTGTGCTGTTTATCAATGTCCCATCAGTTCTGCTCTCCCAGCACAGCGTGGGTGAGTAGGGAGGGTCTTCCCACAGCTGCAGTGGCCAGGTCCCTATCTCGAGCTGGGAATGGGAAAGAAAAGATAATTTTGGATCTTCAAGCCTCTGGAAACAGTCAAGACCAAAGGTCTGTGGTGTCCCCTGCTCGAATATCAGCCCCATCATCTTTGTCTTAGTATTTCAAAGTCCTGACCTGGGCTGTGGCAGACGTGTCCTACCTCTGCTCTCTGCTACAATTACACACCTCATTTCTAGAGACCATTTAGAGAGATTGGGCTTCCAGTTCCAGGTCTCTGCTGTTATTTGTGAAGGAGAGGTCTGGTCTCCCAAATCTTTTCTCCATGCAGGTGTTTGTCATGGCAATCAAGCCACTTCAGAGCAGTCTTTTCAATAGGTCTAATAGATGCAATAAAATGGAATAGGCTTCCTTCCCATTTTGTGTAGTTTTCAGGTCATTCTTTATGGCTTGTTCTGAGGCTTTGTAATGTTCCAGGAGAAGGTGAGGAGCCCAGGAGTGGTTGCTGACTGCCAGGGGTGGTTTCAGTAATTCTGTCAGGAGTGCAGCCCCAGCCCAGCACTGAGGCCTGGGACCTCAGCCCTGCACCCCACGCTGGCTCCCAGCACAGCCTGGGAGAGGTTTAAGGCTTTTTGCTCATTTCTGAGAGCATCAGCTCTTCATCCTGGGCCAGGAGGCTCTTACATTAGAAAATAAAAAGACACTTTGAGTTTTGTTTGCACCCCACTTTTAATTTGGGACACCCACTGCTGCTGAGGGACAGGCTGTGTGCTGCTGTGGACAAACCCTCCAGCAGCAGCATCTCAGCCCCAGCTGGGCAGGGGGACCCTCCCTTTGGAAAACAAGGATCACTGATGCTTTGGAAACCAGCAGGGTGGCTCTTGTGGCTCTGGGACCAAGGGCTGCTGCTGCCCTAGCTGAATTTGGCAGCCCTGGGGCGAGGAGCTGCTGTGCCCTGTGCAGGAGGAGCGCTCCAGGCTCCCCCCTGCATCCCCAAACAGGGAACCACAGCTCCCCAAAGGGCTGGGGGCAGCTCCAGCCCCTGTCCTCCCTCCTGGAGGAGCAGCGAGCTGGGGAAGGTTGGCAAGCACTGCCCATACCCTGGGCATGCCCTGCTGTCTCCCTGGAGCCCAGGGCCGTGCAGGGAAGGTGCTGGCTCCCAGTCCCAGGAAATGCAAAAGGCTGGTGCTCGGTGCACGGTGCAGAGCCGGCTCAGCCGCTCTCCTGCCAGGCCTAACGCGGGCAGCCAGCTGTGCTGGGCTGCTTTTCCTGCTCCTTCCCATCCATCAAAGAATTAAATTGACAGATGGGGAATTTTACCACGCCAGGAGGGGAAGGAATGACTTGTGGAGGGGCTTTGATGGGGAGGGTGGATGAGGAGTGTGTGAGGAGGGGGTTCAGCTCGAGGGCTGTGGGTGGGTGGAAAGCAGCCCAGCCCTGCTGTGGCTCATCCCTGCTTATTTACAGTTGGTGCTGGAAACAGAGGGCTGCCAGGGAAGGAAAGCATGATTCTGATCCTGCTGGCAGGGTGGGAAAGTCTTCCTGCCTCCATCACCTTTCCCAGTTTGCTCCTGCCTCCATCACCTTTGCCAGCTCGCTCCTCCTTTGGCTGCAGACCCTCAGGTTTCCTTTCCCCTCACCTCCCAACCACAGGGATCCCTTTTTTTCTCCTTTGTCCTTTCCTATTTCTTTTTTTTTTAATTTTTTTTTGAGAGCATCTGTAACTAATGCAAACACATGCCGGAGCCGGAGAGTAAAACCCTGCAGGATTAGCGTGGCATCCGCAGCCCTGCCACGTTCTAATCCCGTGGTAATCCCCCTCCCGGCCCACCCCATGGGCTGGCTCTGCCCATTGTTTAAAGGAAGCAAATGGGATCGTTAGCGGGCAAACCTTAACCAGCTTGGAGCAGCAGAACGGAAGGAAGTGGAACCAATTTGCTTCCCCACCCTCCTGGGTTTTTATTTTCCCCTCCTCAGAGCAGAGGATGCTCCCTGTGGCTGAGCTGGTGGATCTGGGGGTGCAGCAGGGGGAATGTCCCTGCCTGTGCCATGGCAGGTCCTGCTCTGAGCAATCCTGCTGAGGATGCTCCCTGTGCACCCCATCCCCAGCTCCTCCTGCGCTGTGCAGCCCCAGCACTGCAGGGTCTCTGTGAGAACCCGGTTGGGAAGGGGTGCCAGGTACAGGACACGCTTCCCACAGTGGCTGTGGGAGATCAGACCAGTTTGGTGCCACTCCAAAGCAGGAGAGCTGGGAGCAGAGTGAAGGAGAGGGAGAACTGCTGAGCTGGCACCTTCCTCCAGGGTGGGTTATCCCTCGTGCCTTTGGGTGGTTGAACTGGGAGGAGCTGCTGGAGGGTCTGGGGTGGCACCTTGAGCCCCCCTGGGCTCCCCTGAGCTCCCCTCATCTCCCTCCTGTCCCCACAGCCCCCAGGGAGAAGGGAGGCAGGTTCTGGCTCTCTGTCAAGGAATTAATTGAAAAATAAAATCATTAGATGGGAACTCCAGAAATGCAAAATTGTTGGGAGTTGGGGGGAGGCTGGGAGGGGGGGGATGTGAGCTTTTGTCAGGTTAATTTCTTCTGTATTGATGTTTTGTGACATTTACTTGTTGTTTATCTCCCGCAGCAGCTGTAATACTAAAAGAAAATGCACAGCTTGTTCCATTTATTTATTTTACACCTTTTCTTTAGTCCTATGGTATGTTTGTTTGTTTGAGAAACCCAGCGAGGCTTTTGATGTCTGAAAGCAGGATTTAAACAGCTGTTCTCCATGTGCTGTGAGCAGGCTGGGGAGCCGGGGGGGAGAGGGGGCTGTGCCACGGCTCCTGCCGGGAGGGCACTGCTTGCCCAGCATAAAGGAGGAGGTCAGCCTCAGATCAGGGACCAAATGGCTTTGTCACCTCAGGTGCTGGCCTTGGGATGATCCCCGGGGAGGGATGTGTGCATGGTGCTGTGTTCCAGAGAGCTGGGCAGTGCCAGGACAGCTCTGGGAGGGACAAAGCAGGGACATGTCCTGCTGAGGTGAGGGATGTGCTGCTGGGTGAGGCTGTGTCCTGCCAAGAGCTTTGATGAAGCCCTGGTTAGGCTTGCAGCCACTTTTCCACGGGGAAATGGTGAATTCCATGGTGAAGTGGGGTCAGCAGGAAAGGTTGGCATCACCATCACCTGTTTGGATGCTGTTTGCTCCCAGCCAGTGAACTAAAGCACAGGTGGGAGGTTTTGGAATCCAGGACCTGCCTGGGGAGGAGAAGTAGATGGTACTTCATGACCTTCCCCTGGAAGGGTATCCTGCTACCTCCAGCCCCTCCCAACGTGGCTCCAGGTTGTAATTTTTGCTTTTCTTCTTCCCCTCTTCGCTCCCACCCCGGCCTGGACAGACTCCCCAAAGAAGAAAAAACGATCGGAGATATTGGATGAAATCATGGAGCACCTGGAAGAGGAGGAGAATAACAAAGATGAGGACATCTAACGGCAGCCTGGGGTCTGGTGAGGTGGGTGCTGGGGCGGTGGGGCTGGGGTGAGGACAGCTGGCCCTAAAGGTCACAATGTCCTGGCTTGATGCAGGGTTGGTGGCACCAGGGGCAAGAAAAAGGGGAATTCCAAAGGCTCAGCAGCCTCCAAGCAAGGATCCCACCCTTTGCCTCTCCCCACTGTGACCCCACAGGCTCCTGGCTGTGTCCCAGGGGTTACAGCCCAGAATTGGGCCCTGTGTTGAAGTGAGTGCATGCCCTGGGTGTGCTCTGTGTGCTCCCCTGACTGTTGGTATCCCCCCAGGACAAGGCAGCAGAATTTCTGCTGCAGCAGGAATTGCTGTCAGGGTGTGAATTGTCCCTCCCTGTGGCTGGGGAGAACAGATGGGCTCCCAAAAAAATCCTGTTTGGACACCAACCTGCAGCTGCCACCATGTCACAGATATTTTGGCAAAGGCCTTTTCCCTGCCAGCACCAAAACCCCCAGAGCTTCTCTCCCTCCAAAGGCACCACACCCCGAAGTCTGTGAGTCCTGGCTGTGTCTCGGGGTAGCATCTCAAGGCTGGAAAATGTGGGATGGCAGAAGGGAGCCAGGATGAAATGGCTCCCTGAGGTCAAACCCTGCACTCCTCAGACCCTCTCATCTTTTTGAGACCCCTGAGCTCATCTCACCCTATGTGGGCTCAGGAGAGGTGAGATGGGCTCGTGGTGTCCTTTGTGTGTGTTTGTGGCCAGTGGAAACCCTGGGGATGTGCTGGGAGCCCTGTTCACAGCATCTGAGCTGCGTGAAATGTCCCAAAGTCCATGCAGGGCTTTGGGGTAACATCTGTCCAGCTGTGCTTTGGGGATCCTCCAGGTGTGTGTCCTGTCCAGGGTGGAGCTGGGCAGGGCTGGAGCAGCCCTGGAGGGACAGGACAGTTCTGTGCTTACAGAGTGTCCAGTCCCAGCTGTTGCGCAAAACTGCCCCGAGCAGGGCTCAGCTGAGGCTGCAGTGCCAGGCTGAGCTCCTGCTCAGGGACCAGAGGTGTCACAGCCCTTGCTGCTCCCCCAAACTGTGCTGCAGCTCCAGAGCCCTGCTGCTGCCACTGAGGGGCTTCCCAAACCCAACAGCAGCCACTCCTGCCAGGACCTGGGAGTGCTGGCTTGGGGACAGACCAAAACTCAGGGATGCCCCTTTGGGATGTCTCGGGGCTGGGGTGTAAAACCCTTGTCCTGTGGGGACACTGAGGCACAGGTGTGGAAGCAGTGCTGTCAGAGGGGGTGGCAGTGTCACCTGAAGGGGTGACAAGCTTTATTCTCCTTTTTTTGCTTGACCTGGTGAGTGGCATTCCTGTCCCTGTTCCCCACTGCCCCACCAGTGTCACAGCTCTGACCAGGGGGTCACTGCAGGGGAACCTCAGCCTTAGGTAAAACAGATTTCAGTCTGGCAGGGATGTTTGGCCATGCTGGCTGTGCAGGACCAGCCCATGTCCAGCAGCCAGGCAGGGTCCCCTCCAGGCACGTGCATCACCCAGCACATGATTTCAGCAAAGCTCTGCAGCCTTGCAGGTTGGGCTTGGATTTTCCTGTGAGGTTTTTTTTCCTTTTTCTTTTTTTTTTTTTTCCCTCTTTCCCTTCATTGTCTTTTGTGGCAGGGCAGGTTTCTTGCTGAGTGTCTCTGAGGTCTGCAGCAGCGACGAAAAGGATTAGCACAAGCAGAGCATGTAGGCTTTAGAGAACAGAGCAGAGTTTGGTTTCAACATCTAATTCAATTTGTTCTGCCGAGATTGAAATATGAAATGGTTGCCAGTCAAACGTTCAAAGGGGGAGGAGGGAGGAAAGAAGAGAGGGAGCCTTCTCAAATTTAAATTTTAATGAAAATTAATTTAACCCTTTGATATGTTTTAAAACATGTTATTTCCCAAGCTGGGAAAACATTCATGAGGGTTTTTTTTCTTTTCTCCTGTACCTTCAAACATAATGAAGATTTTCTTTTTCCCTTAATGATACTTATCTTGTGGAGCAGTTTGACATTGGTTAATTTTTCAGGCAATTTGGTATCAAGGAAATCTGTTTGATGTGAGCAGGGGGGGGCTGTGTATGTGTACACAGATATATATGTGCCTGGACATTAATTATGGAAGTGCTGATCACAGCTCTGGAGAGCAGTTGGAGTTAATTCCTGCTCCACTTCTTTGTTACGTATTGAGAATCCCACCCGTTACACCCCTAAAATTACAGCAGGAATTTCTAAAAACGAGCATACACCTGAATTAAAATGATCACTTATGTAGGTCTGCAGAAATTCAGCACTCCCCACTGGCTGTTTTCCTTTTTCCCCCTGATCTGAAGCAATCCTAATGATAAAATAATGCAAACTCTCTTACCTGTCCACAGAGCTAAAGCAGGGAACAGCCTCCCCTGGTCCTTAACCTCAGCAGTGCTGCTGCAATGCTCTGCTTTGCTTTGGGAGGGGGAAGGTTTGGTCTGTCCCAAATGACTGCACACTGATGGCTCTAACTGGGATGAGCTGCAGCCCTGTCCCCCTCGTTTTGCTGGCTCTTGACACTCCAAGGTCGGTGTCACCCTGTGTGTATCACCCCTGCACTCCCAGGGCACAGCTGGGCACAGGGAGGGTGTGGTGCCCATCTCAGTGTCCTTTTTGGGGTGTGAGTGCTGCAGCCAGGCTGTGCTGGTGGCAGAGAAGATGAGCAGCTCCCATCCAGAGCCATCCAAGAGGCCTGGCTGGGGTACAGCCCCCCGATGGGCTCCAGGGCTCTGGGCTGTGCAGGTGGGAGCTGGGGTACAGCCCCCCGATGGGTTCCAGGGCTCTGGGCTGTGCAGGTGGGAGCTGGGGTACAGCCCCCCGATGGGTTCCAGGGCTCTGGGCTGTGCCCAGCTCTGCAGAGAGCTCAGAGCTGTGCTCTACCCTCACTGTTTCCTGCTGGGACACGCTGCAGGAGCCCTGAGGGTGAAGCCCACTGCCTTTTCTGTGGGTTTCTGTCAGGTTGTGACAGCTTCATCCAGGGTGAGACCCTGGCAAGCTGGACAAGAGCAGGAGCTGCTGCAGCTGCAGATCCCCCTCCCCAGGGCCAGCTCTGCAATTGGATTAGGATATTATTCAAATGCAGCTTTTTTGCTGAATGAGAGGGTTAAGGGGTTTGAATGTAGAAACAGCTCTCCCTCATTGCTGCCTGTTGCCAGAGGCCCGTGTGGGCTTTTATCTCCTTTGGGGACAGCCAGCAAAGCAAGGCACAGAGCATCTGCAGGGAGCCTGGGTTTGCTGGGACTGCCAGCCCCTCTGCTGTGCCCTGTGGGTGCCCCAAGTGACCCATCCCCTTTGGAAAACTCTTGGTTTTCCTCCCTGTCCCACAGGAGAGCTGGCAGGGACAGGCAGGCAGCATCCGTGAGCTCTTGGTGGTTTCTTCATCACCACTGCACTGCTCCTGCCCACACTTCAGGAATTCCAACTCTTCTCATCCCTTCAGTCTCATCTTCCTCCCAAGTTCATCCCATGGAATGAGGTCTGGGAAGCACTGAAGGGCCAAGCCAGCACTGGAAATGCTGTTCACCCACCCTTTGCCAGGGCTGCAGGAAGATCTTGCATCCCCTGTGTCCTCTTGCTGCTTCCCACTGCTGACTCCAGGAGCTCTGCAATCTCCAGAGAGGTTCAGGAACAATTTGCAAATGCAGATTGAGAGAGTTGACTTGGATGCTGCTGGGAGATCTGGGGAGCTTCTCCTTCATCACAGAATCCCAGGAGAAGCTGAGTTGGAAGGGACCGATATTCCAACACATCTGGACTTCAAAGCACCACCAGTGTTTGGCACCACATTCCAGCTTCTACCAGCTTCACCATCACCTTCCTCAGCAGGAAATAAAGCAGGAGGAGGAGGCAGCGTGCAGCTTCCCTGGCTGAGGCACTCTGCCTCCTGTTTTCCCTAAATATATGCATTGGAGAGGAAGAGCAGTCGCATGGCCGGGCTTGAGATCTCAGCCTTCGCCAGCCATGAATAATAATCAGGCTCAGTAATTCACAGTAAATAGGGATCCAAATTGGCTAATCAGGGAGGCTTTCACCCCAAACTGGAGCTGGGAAGGGAGGCAGGGCACAGCAGACTCTGGGGGTGTGCAGGGTGTGACCTGAATCGGTGACAAACGGCAAGTGGTGCCAGCCCAGGAGCAGGAGGTGGGAAGGAGCCTGGAGAAGGGAGTGTCTCTCCTCCCCTGGGAGCTGCAGGAGCACAGTCCCAATGTTCCACAGGCCATAATTAGTGCCATGTCAGTGGGTTTGTGTCTCTGGTCCAACCCCAGGATCACGGTGGGCTGCTGGGGATGAGTGTGGACCAGGGGAGTGCAGAGCCAGCATCACCACATGTGACATCATCCCCAGCTCAGGGTTTAGCAAAGCTGCTGGGACAGACTGGGAGGGCAGTAAGAGCTGTGGTTTGTCAGGAGAGGTGATCTGGGGGGAAGAAAGATTTTCTTTGTGTTCTCTCAACTAAAATTAGTCGTTTTCTGGTTAATTTTCTCCTGCAAGAGCTAGCAGGGCAGTGGCAGGAGCTGTTTTTGGGTGCATGGGGTGGGGCTGGGGGTCTTCATCTGCCAGCAGCAGGCTCTGCCAGGGAGGAAACATCCCATGGACATCCCTGTGAGCAGGGAATGGCTCCCAAGCCCCCAGCACAGTGACAGGCAGAGTCCTGCCCTGCTGCTTCCCAACAAATATTCTTCCAGCAGCATCTGAAGGCGCTGTTAGATCAAGTGAAGATAAAACCATGGGAAAAGCCCTCAGCTCATGATTTGGGCTGTTTAAATACGTGGAGCAGGAGCTGGAAGTGCAGCTGATGAGGAGCTGGAGGAAGGCTGCCCCTGCAAGGTGTTTTGCAGCTGCTAAATGGCTTTTGAAATCGAGGAGGAGCCTCCAGCCACATCCCCAGTGCCCTCAGCTCCCTGTGCAGGGCAGCACAGTGCCTGGACAGCCCCACTCTGCTGCTGCCTCCTCCTGCAGCTCTGCCAGCCCTGCTTGCCTGCAGCAAGGAATGGCTCTGCACTCAGCTGAACCACAGCAGCTCTGGCCAGAGCCCATTTCCCTCCTGCCCTTTCCTTCCCCAGCTCTGCCCTCCCCACACCACTGGGTTAAGAGCACTCAGGAAATTCAGCACATGGGAAAGGATGGAGCAAACAAATCTCCCTTGGCTTCCTTTCCTCTGGGACTTGGCTTCTTGAAGTGGAAGGGGGTTTGGGATGTGATTGCTTTTCCTTGGGGTGTGATGGGTGCTGTTGGATGCCTCAGAACCTCCCCATCCCTTCCCTACAGCTTCAGTCATCCCTCAGCCCAAAACTGGAGGTGAGGTTTAGCAGGGACAGCTTTATCAGCCACAAGGGATGGAGAGAAAAGCGCAGGCTCCTGCCTCTCCTGCAGTTGGTGACCCCAAATCTTTTTGGAGATAAGCCCCTGTTGGCAGCCATCCCACTGGTGCTGATAGGGCTGAGAAATCCAGGGCTTTTCGACTTCATCAGCTTAGAAACCAGACCACAAAAGGCAAAAAAATCTGTCCAGAAGAGATCTGGGGCTAGGCAGCCATGACTTCAGAGCCATCCTCTCCCCCCAAAATCTGACAGCAAAGCCCAGGCTTAACCTCAGCTTCAGCAAGGCTGAGCCCACACTGGAGCTTTGCACCGGGCTGGGATAGGGATCTCTCCTGGTGTTTTGGGCAAAGCATTAATTTTTGCATTTTGTATTCTGGTTTTAAGCTGATGACATAGAAAACTTTGAAATTTCTCCCCCAGTCTCTGGGTGGGTGTGTGGGATGAGCTGCTGCCATGGGCTCTGCCTGAGGCAGGACCCCCCTCCAGCCCAGGGCTGGGAGTGTCCTGCTGGATCTGAATTACCCTGGGTTTTCCAGCAGAGCCAGCACAGGCAGGGACAACCCATGGGGTTGCTTTGGTGCCTCCAAACTCTCTGTGATACCCAGTGGAGAGGCAGATTGCAGGCAGGAGCTGCTTTAATTCCATTTTCAGCCCCAGGAAACAGCAGGGTGGGCTGTCCCAGGAGCAGTTCCAGCCATCAGAAGAGTTCAGGAGGGGCTGCAGAGACATCAGCCAGGGGGTCACAGCCCATTGTGCCCCCCAGCAAGACAAGCAGGACAGGCACAGCACCCAGGCAGGAGCTCCTCCTGCCAGAATCAGTGCCGAAAAACAAAACCTGGCAAGTTCCTTCTTTTTTCACGTAAAAAATGAGAAAGTAAGTCAGGCCAGGCTGGTTTCAGCTGGGGTCTGCAGGCCTGGGTGGCAGCAGGAGGGGCCACAGCAGGCAGGAGCCTTGCACTTCGTTAGGATTCAGCCCTTGGAGCTCTCCTCTCCCTCTGATGGCTGAGTGTGATTGACACTTACAAATTACCCAGCCAAAAGTGTCGAGTCTTTGACCCCTGAGTAACATCTTTGGCAAGCCTGAGATTTGCCAGCATTTTGTCATCTAATTACTACAAATCCCTTGAAAATTCCCTGGCTGGTGAATTTTTAATGCGGGACAATTTCAATGTGATGCATGGCGCAGATGGGCACGCGCGGGCTCCTTCCCTCTCCCCCCGCCACCGCTTCCCTGCCCCTTCTCCTCCTGCTCCCCTCCTTTCCTGCTCCCCTTCCTCCCCCATCCCATTCCTGATCTCCCTGCTGCCTCTGTGCATCCCCATCCATGGCAGTGCCTGGGATCTCAGCTCCTCCTGGAGCTCAGTGTCCCCTCACTGTTTTGCTGAGGGAGCTGCTACACGGAATTGATTTCTTTTTTTCCCCACCTTTCCAGGTCTCTGGCTGATGGATGGAGCAGGAGAAGCCTCCACGAGGAGCCAGCCCACTTGTTGCCAGCAGAGTCCACTCCGGTGAACCCAAGGGCTGATTTATGCTGTGTCTAGGTCCTGGAATTCCCAGCCTTTGAAACACTTTAAATTCCTTGTCTGCTGGCAGCTCCTGAGCATCACCTTCAATCCAGGCAGGGAGTGAGTCCCTTCATCTCAGCCCAGCCTGAGGGAAGAGGAACCTGGAGCAGTGGACACTTCCCTGCTGACCTGGGGACTCTGACAGAACCTGCCCCTAACGTCTGAATTAAATAATTCCTGTACATTAAAAACCACGTTCTGTACATTAAAAACCGTATTTTTAGTTTCCCAAACTGAGCCACGTCTGGGTTTTGTTTGGCTTTGTTTCTTCTCCACAGCCAGGTAGTTTTTTGGGGCTGATGGGAAGATAAGAGCATTTTAGGAGGGAGGCCTGGGTTTGCCACGCTGGGCTTTGTGCCTGTGTCATTTCTGTCCCCGCTCCCAGGCAGTCGCCTCCCGTCTCTCCCTTCCCAGCTTTCAAAGGGAAAGAGGCTTTGCTTTTCAACCAGGGTACTGCTTTACATATGTAGGCAGCTGATAAAGTATTTTCACTTCGCCCCTTTCCCCTCTGGGAATCGCTGTCTTACGGCAAAACTGTTTTGTCTGACAAGGGCTGCAACAGATTACACGTGTTGGCTGCAAACACAGGGCCTTTTTTTGCCCCCCTCCCCCCCCTTTTTTTTTTTTCCTTTAAAAAAAAATAAATCTCTATCTCTGCAGTACCAGGAGGAGCTGTGCCTTTCGCCTGGAGCCCCCAGGAGCAGCCCCGTGTTGGGATCTGCTGGTGCCACCAGCCCCCCTGCGTGGTGCCTCTGGCCAGATTGGTTTTCTGGGGTTAATTTGAGCCTGAATCCATGAAAATGCCACTGATTCCATCAGGGCTGAGCACTTCAGATGGGCTGGCTCAGGAGATTTTAGGACCAGAAATGCTGCACCCACAGCGTCCCTGGGGGATTCAGAGTGATGCCCCTGTGCTGCTGAGGGCCAAGCTCGCAGTGTCACACTGATAGCCACAGCAGGGAACCACATTTGATCAACTCAGCAGCTCAGGGACATCCAGGACACTCCTTCCCAGCCCATGGGCCAAGGGTTTCTCCCATCTCTAGCTGGATGCAAGCTGGGAGGTTTACAGTTTGCTTTTCAAATCAGGCATTGAAAACCTTAAAACCCTCAACAGAGCTGAGCAGAGCTGAGAAACTCCTGTCCCCTGGCTCTGTCCCCTGAGCTGCCCCTTCCAAAAACTACCCTTGTCCTCCCAGCAGCCCTGGCACCTGGAGGGAAGGGCTGGGAGGAGGTGGGGTTAAGCACCAGGGATGGAGGGAACACCAGGATTCAGGGATGTTTCACTGCTCAGAAACTCACACCAGGGCTGAGACATGCCCAGATTTCAGAGGGAGAAAAATCACACTGCAGTGCCTTGGAATGGGCACCCAAAATTGGGGTGCCAGAAGAGGGGGCTTGGAGGAGAGAAGCCCTGGGAGAGGGGCAGCTCATCACAACTCATCCAGGCAGTGCCTTGGCTGCTTTAAGGGGGAAACACAAAAAGTTTAGTGGTGGGTTTGAAGTATTAGGAGCTGGAGTCACCCCAGGGTGCCTGGGAGTGTCCAGCAGTGCCAGCAGCTCTCCCTGTGCCACCACTGATGGACACCTGGCTGCTGCCAGAGCCCTCAGGGGACCCCAGCTCTGAGCAGACTTTGGGTGTTCCTGAGCTGTCACCACTGAGGATGCTCAGACCCAGGGAGAAGCTCAGGCCCTGGATCCACCCAGCCTGAGGGGATTTCACTGACATTCCTGTGGGATCATTCCTCAGCAGCACAGCCTGGCTCTGGGCACCTTGTGCTGGGCATTTCCACACCCAAGGACACCCAGAAGTGATGTTTTCCAAATTTTCCCTTTGCCCGCCTCCGTTTTCACTTCTTCACTCATGAAGTCCCATCAAAGCAACAGGTCTGGGCCCAGGGAAGGCTTTGCTTGCCCTGAGTTGTTTGTGGAGATAATGAAATGTGTGTTCTCAGCTGAAACCTGCCATGGCAGCACTGAGCCAGCCCTGTGCCATCTGTGGGGGATGGACTGGGAGAACCACAGGTGGAAAACACCCAGGAGGAACCAGCTAGGAGTGACCCTCCCTGGGCTGCCTGCTGGTCTGTACTCATCCCTCAGTCCCCCATTCAGCTCTGGGGACATCCTTTGTGCCCTTTTCAGCTTCTCTGTGTGCCAGCAGAGCCAGGCATGGGCACTGCACCCTGCCCTGCCCATCTGGGTGCAGCTCTGCTCTATCCACGGTCCTTTCCCATCCTTTCCCAAGGATTCCTGCCTCTCAGGCTCCCACGACTTCACCCCACTCCTGTTCCTTGCAGTGCCAGGCCTGACACTACCCTGGGCAGCTGGGGGAGCACAGGGGATCCATCAGCCCAGCCCACTCAGGGGGTGTCACTGCTGCTCTGGGCAGGGCCACCCACACCCCAACAGCTCCCCAGGGTGTCCCCAAGGCTGGAAACACCCCAGTGCCCCTGCACTCCATGAGCCCCCTGCTCCCATCGTGCCTGGCTGAGGAAGAAGTAATTAGTGCCGCTTGCTCCAGCAGGCAATGCCCAAATGTCAGGGGGAAAAAAAAGTTATTGAGCCCTGGTTTTACTCTGTATTTGCTCCCAGAGTGTGTGTGTGTGTGTACAGGAGGGAATTTTGGGGGGTGACTCCAGCCCCAAAGCACAGGGAAAATCCCTTCCCCTGGCTGTGCTGCCCACCTGCTGCCTGCCTCAGTTTCCCTTCCAGCCCCTCTGTCAGGGACCCACCACATCCTCCGTGGGGGAAATCACAGGGTTATGTGATGGGGACCAGGTCCTGCCCCAGGTTCCCAGGATCCCTGGTTCCAGCAGCTGGGGTGGCCCAGGGTGGCTCAGCAGCCAGGGAAAACCTTCTGCTTCCATTTAGAGCTTCAAAGCACATCAGCTGCAGGGAGCTGCCCTTGCTTGGGTGCCCACCCAAGTGCTCCCGCACTCCCAGAGCTGGGTGCCCGAGGCTGCGGGCAGGTTTTTGGGGCACAGGCAGGCAGAGGGTCCTGCAGCAGGACTGTGCTGCAGCCTGCTTCCCACCCCTGCACCGAGCAGGAGAGGGAGAGAGCGGGAGAAAGCGGGAGGGAAAGGACGTGTCAAATCAATCATATTTAAACAAAAGCCTCTTCGGCCCAAGGGCCCTTTTAAAAGCTGCTTATTTAATTAAAAGTCCCATTTTCCATATTTATGGCCCTTATTCAGTTAAATATTAACCGCCTGGGCCAGGGCTGGTTTATTCTTTGGGAAGAGGCAGAGTTGGGAGGTTCATTAGGGGTTTATCAGGCAGATGGATGGATGGAGGGATGGAGGGATGTGGGACAGCTCATGTGGGCTCCTGACAGTGCCTGGGGACTGGGGGGATGACACCAGCACTGCCCTGTCACCTTCCAGCAGGACACAGGGTTAAAAGCAGGGGAATTGGAGCTGTTAGGATGGTGTGGGAGATGAGCAGGGACAGCTCCTGCAGGAAACCACCTGGAACACAACACCAGGCACAGTTTATGCACCCAGCTCCCCTAAGTTATGGCAGAATAATCACAAAAGCACCTCAGATTTCGCCTGGGGTCACTGGTTCCTGGCCAAACCCTTGCCAGGACTGTTTTGCCCCCGGATATTATTCCCAGCAGTGTATGAGGAGCATGGCTGTGCCAGACCCAGCTCTACTCGGTTTTGACATCTCAGGGATGGGCAAGACCTCACTGAAGGTTCATCTGTGGTGTTACCACTCCAGGCTGGCCTTTGGGACCTGGGAACAAGGATCTCTGGGGTCATGGAGTCATGGAGGGGGCCAGAGCAGCTCAGCTGGCTGCAGTGAGTCGGGGTGGCTCCAGAAGATGGGGAATGAGGAGAAGCTGGACTTGGGAAGGACCTTCGAGACCAGGGGGTTCCATTCCCTGCCATGGGCAGTGACACCTTCCCCTAGAAGGGAGGAAGGGAAAACCATGGAGCAGAGGAGCAGCCGTGCTCCAGAAGGTGTCCATGGGATCAGTCCCTCCCCTGGCTGGGCCCTGGTGCTCTCCCTGCCACGGGGCAGGAGGGTCTGTCCCCTCGGGGCTGGATGTGCTGGGAGATGCCCCGTGAAAGCTGCAGGAGAGTGCAGCTCACCCGGACAGACCCAAATCCTGCTCTGAGCTGTGCCCACCCTTCTCCTTTTCATGTTTTGGGAGCAGCAAGCAGCCCCCTGCGCGGCAGGGAGCACAGGGGGGTGACAGGAGCATCACCTCCATCCCAGCACAAAGCCAGCCCTCCTTTTCCCTTCCATCCTGAAGAACGGGACGCAGCCTGCCGAGGGAGGGTGGTGCTGGCAGGGCAGGATGAAACGGAGCCGGTGATTTCCTCCGGGGAGCGGGGCAGGGACGGCAGTGGGGGTTGGCTGCCAGGGAGGGGGTGCTGGCAGGGGAGGGAGAGACACCGGGTTATCAGAGAAGTGTGAAGACAATAATGCAATCTGACATTTCTGAAATGAGACCCCCCGGTTGCCCTGGCAACGGCTCACGTGGGACCAGCTCCCGGGAGACGGCTCCGAGATGTGCTATAAATGATGTTTGATTAGAATTTAAATCATTTAGGCGGAGAGAAGATAGGCCTTTTGTCAGCGCGGGGACCCGCGGGGGTCACCCCGGGATGGATCCTGACCGGGCCTGGGTCACCCTGGGATGGATCCTGACCAGGGTGGGATCACCCTGGGATGGATCCTGACAGGGCCTGGGTCACCCCGGGATGGATCCTGACCAGGCCAGGGTCACCCTGGGATGGATCCTGACAGGGCCTGGGTCACCCTGGGATGGATCCTGCCCATGCCCAGGGTCACCCTGGGATGGATCCTGACCAGGCCAGGGTCACCCTGGGATGGATCCTGACCGGGCCTGGGTCACCCTGGGATGGATCCTGACCAGGCCAGGGTCACCCTGGGATGGGTCCTGACCAGGGTGGGATCACCCTGGGATGGATCCTGACAGGGCCTGGGTCACCCTGGGATGGATCCTGA
>PYHW01010723.1:1526487-1538522 GCA_013186435.1 Turdus rufiventris | reverse complement strand
GGGTCACCCTGGGATGGATCCTGACCAGGCCAGGGTCACCCTGGGATGGATCCTGACCAGGCCAGGGTCACCCTGGGATGGATCCTGATCAGGCCAGGGTCACCCTGGGATGGATCCTGATAGGGCCTGGGTCACCCTGGGATGGATCCTGACCATGCCCAGGGTCACCCCGGGATGGATCCTGACCAGGCTGGGATCACCCTGGGATGGATCCTGACCAGGCTGGGATCACCCTGGGATGGATCCTGACCAGGCTGGGATCACCCCGGGATGGATCCTGACCAGGCTGGGATCACCCTGGGATGGATCCTGACAGGGCCTGGGTCACCCTGGGATGGATCCTGACCGGGCCTGGGTCACCCTGGGATGGATCCTGACAGGGCCTGGGTCACCCTGGGATGGATCCTGACCAGGCTGGGGTCACCCTGGGATGGATCCTGACAGGGCCTGGGTCACCCTGGGATGGATCCTGACAGGGCTGGGGTCACCCTGGGATGGATCCTGACAGGGCCTGGGTCACCCCAGGATGGATCCTGACAGAGCTGGGGTGACACCAGGATGAATCCTGACAGGGCTGGGGTCACCCTGGGATGGATCCTGCCCATGCCCAGGGTCACCCCAGGATGGATCCTGACAGGGCTGGGGTCACCCCATGATGGATCCTGCCCATGCCCAGGGTCACCCCAGGATGGATTCTGCCCCTGCCAGGCTGCTGACCTCTCCAAGGATCCAGAGGGAGTCTCTGGACATGGCACACGAGGAGCACGGTGCCTCTGGAACGCACCTGGCATCTGGGCAGTGTCACCTGAGCTTGGGTGTCTCCCTAGCTGGAAAAAGCCACCATTGGTTCTGCCAGCTGAGAGCCTTGGCTTTTTCTGTTCTCTAATTGAGATAATGATGCTTCAGAATGAATTCTGCCTCCCTGTGAAAGTTTCCTTCAGCAGGGCAGCCTCAGCTCAGGGCTGCAGCACAAAGGGCTCAGGGTCATGAGGACAGCACCCCAGTCAGCCCAGCTGTCATCACCCAGGTGACTCAAAGGCATCTGGACCTTCTTCTGAGGTCTCATGGGTGCTGCACCATCAGACCCCATTTTGGGAGGCTTTGAGAAGCTGTTTATTTGCTTTAATATCAACCAGCCCAGGTCCTGGGCTGAGACTGAGTGAGGAACAGAAGTGTCTGATTCCCCAGCTGGTGGGAGAACAGTGTTAGAAGCAAAGCAGCAACTGGGCACAAGCTCTTTTCCTGGAAAATTTTAAAATTCCTTGCTCTTTAATACCATTATTTAGATCCAATGAATCTTTAGAGCTTGCTTTTCAGCTCCCCAAAAACGCCATCTGATCATGAAATTAGAGCTAAACTAATAAGTCTCCACAAATATTAATCTAATGAATTTAGCTTCTTTCTGTTTGTGGACCAGCAAAGAGGGGAATTGCAATGTTCTCATATGTATTAATTATGTGAATGTATTCAACAAACCCTTCCTGACTGCTTTGGGCAGGAGCCTTGGTCATGAATATTCTGAGTTTTGTTTCGTGGTTGTGACCACCCTGTATGTTCAACTGTGGGTTTGGGGGAAGGATTCAGCTGAGGGCAGCCTGGATCTTAAAGTCATTAAATGTTTTGTCTTGGGATGGACCTGGAAGCTCATCCCATCCCATCCCCTGTGGTGGGCAAGGACACCTTCCCCAGAGCAGCTTGCTCCAAGCCCATCCAGCCTGGCCTTGTCTTGCAGGCTCTGAGCTTTGCTGTAGAATTCCTCACTGCTGATGGTCTTTAACTTCAAATGGGCTCTGAGTGTCTGCAGGATGAACTGTGTGGGAGGAGAAGCCTTGAGTGACGCAGGTTCTGGATGTGCACGTGTTTTGGGATGCACAGGGCTGGGACTGGGGACTGGAAGTTTCTCCTGGACACCTCTGGGTGGTTTTGGTGGCAATCTCCATGACTGTAAAATCCCTGGTGAACATCTGTGCTATCTCCAGCCAGGTCTGGGTGCTGCACTGGGATTTACTGACATAAATTCTTTGACATTTATTGACAGATGTTGTATTTGGAGCAGTGTGAGCTCTTCCTTCAGGGAGCAGCTCAGCTCTTGTCTGGGCAGGGCAGTGCTCCCCAAACCACCCCAGCAAGCTCTGCCAGCCCAAAGTCACTGCTCCTGTGCTCGTGTGTGGCTGCAGAGCCAGCCCAGCTCAGGGGTCACACAGGAACCTGCTCAGCTGGAGCTCTCCTTCCATAGCTTTGCCTCTGGAAATGGGTTTTGGAGCAGGAGACTCCCTGGGCGAGGTCCCTGCCTGCTCCCAGGGCCAGAGCAGGGCTGATCCTCCCTGTGCTGGAGCAGCATTAGAATTTAAGGTGCTCTGCTCATCTCTGGAGCTTCTCTTCTGGGAGGAAGCCTGGGCAGTGAAGCCAGAGGGGGTTTAGGGGCTGGATTTTCCCCCTGCAGCCCATCCTTTGGGATTTGGGCACCCCCAATTTGGGGAGAGGGGCTGAGAGAGCCCTGCAGGTGGGTGAGGTGTGGGCAGAGGCGCCGTGCAGGGCTGGCTCAGGGCCCCATTGTGGCACTGGCAGTGACACCTCATTAATTGGCACGAGCTGGAAGTGCAAAGCCAGGGCAGGAACGGGCTTGTCATCGCCTGGGAAGGTGTCCTGCAGCTCGGCACGGACAGGACTTGTTACTTCTGGGTGGGGCCAGAAGGAAAAAACAATGGGGTTTGTTCCAGACCAGAAGGGAATTAAATACAGACTCCACTTGATCCAACTGCAAGCTTTGTGCCACTTCACAGAAATGCAAAGCTGCTTGTTGTGGTTGTTCTCTAGCAGAATTCTGCTTTTGGGGCTCACCCTGCACACACAGGCCTGGGGACACCTCCCTGGTGCCACCTGCAGCAGCTCCTGCATCCTCCTGGATGCTGATCCCTGGCACACCATTAAGGAGCTGAAGTGGCCCAAGGTAATAAAGACTGATGCAGAACGGACATAAAACTCAATATATGGCTGTGTCTGATTAAAGACAAATTATTTTTGGCAACTATTAATGTTCCAGCAGGAGTAGCACAGCAGCCACTTCAGCACTCCTGGAAACATCTCTTTATTTCCTTTCAGCTTTTCAGTTTGATGTTTGAAATACCCACCCAGGACTAGTGCATCCTTCTGTGGGAAAGGCACCCAGGCTGGGGACAGGGACAGGGGGAAGCAGCCCTTGTCACCTCCCTGGCACTGGCTGCTCCCTTTTCCCTGCCTGGGAAAAGTTGTGTTTGCAGCTCAGCTGAGGTCTGCAGCACCTGGCTGTGTGTGGAGAGGGTTTTCCCACTGGGAAAATATCTGTGCAGGGAGCTGGGATGGTTGGTGCCTTTGGTTTTATCACAAACCTCCTGGCAAGGGGAAGGGGAGCTTCTGGATGTGGTGGCCTTGGGAAAAGCTGATCCTTGGGAGGGGTCATGGTTGGTTCAGGGGTGGTGCAAACACTGATTGAGAAACCTGGAGAGGAACTGGTGATAAGGCCTGGAGTGACAGGACAAGGGGGAATGGCCTTAAACTGACAGGATGGGGTTAGGTTGGATATTGGGAAGGAATTCCTTACTGTGAGGTGGGGAGGTCTTGGCACAGGTGCCCAGAGAAGCTGGGGCTGCCCCTGGATCCCTGGAAGTGTCCAAGACCAGGTTGGACAGGGCTTGGAGCAGCCTGGGACAGTGGGAGTTGTCCCTGCCATGGCAGGGGTGGGATGGGATGAGTTTGAAAGTCCCTTCCAACCCAAACTGTGCCATGATTTCTGAGCCCCAAATCTGCAAACATCCCTGGCAGAGATGAGAGGTCCCAGCTCAACATCTGGAAAGGCTTTGAGCAAAGCACAGAGCCAGGAGCTGCTGCTGGGGCCAGTGGCTGGCAGCACCTCTGTGTGCCTGGAGCATCCCTGAAGCACCACAGCCTGTCACCTCCTTGTGACCAGGACATGTCCAGAGGAGGAGGAGCCATCCTCCCCCTTTGTCACAGCCTGGGAGGGGGTGACACACACCAGCGAGGCCGGGACACTCAGGGGAGCAGCTCCTCTCATCACTGAAGCTCTTCTGATCCCTTCCAGGTGTCATTTCCCAAAGCAAGCCTGTGCTTAACCCTTCCCACACCCCAGCCTCTGTAGGATCCACCTCCTGCACCTGCCTGATTTTTACCTTCTTTTTTTTTTTTAAACATATTTCCTTTTATCTCTAGACATTTGCCGCTTCCCGTCGTGCTAATGCAGGCATCTTCCATCCCCAAAACGCCTCCGGGGCAGAGGCAAATGGCATCGATAGCTCTGCAGGCTGTCAGGAGCGCCGGGAGGACGGACAGAGGGACACCGGGAGGAGGGACAGAGGGACACCGGGAGCAGATGGGGCCGCTCCCCCTCCGTCACCCCTGGCCAGCAGCAGCCCCAGCCACTTGGTGCCTCTCGATTCACCCACCCTCTGACCCCTCGGCGCTGCAATTCCTCCTCTTTTCCCTTTTCTCCTTGGAATATCTCGGCGTCCCAGCTCTGTTGGCTGCCCAGCTGTGCGCGCCTTTTGCTCCAGCGCTGTGGCTCATGAATATTCAGGCAGGGAGCCCAGGTTCGAGCTAGCTGGTGCTGGAAGAGCCCCCCAGCCATGCCGGTGTGCCGGTGATCGGGCTGGCGTGGAAGGGGATGCACGGTGGGAAGAGAGAACAAAGTGAGGTCTGGCAAGGCAAACCCATTTCTGCAATTGTCTCGCAGCTCCGGAGCAGAAATCCCTTCATTTCTCCGTGGGAAATCGGGGGATGGAGCCGTGTCGGGTCCTGCTGAGGCTGTGTGTGAGGGGAGGGGGATTTGGGGCGGTCTGGGGGGATCCCACACCTGGCAGTGCCATGAGGAGGTGGCACCAAGGTCGGGAACCATCCCTGGGGTCTGCAGGGAAACTCTGCTCCTGCTGCCAGGGGGGAAGGGGACCCGGAGGGGTGACATGGGGTGGGGGTTCTGCCTGCTCGGGGTGACAGGAGACATCCAAAAGAACCCCGTTGGAGGCAAGAAATGCTTGGATAGCCACGCTTTGCTGCCGGGCCGTGAGGAATATCCCTTAGCATCCCCCACCCGTGCACGGGGCCGAGCCGGGGATGGAGCAGCGCCCCAGATAATAAACAACCGGAGCTTAGTGAAGCTGTTCTGCCAAATTTACACCCTTTGCCGGCGCACGGAGAGGGGGGGCAGGAGCCGCGGCCGCTCCCCTTGATCGCAGCATCCATCACGGGGTGTAAATGGCCGCGCTCCAGCAGGTATCGAGCGGGGACGGTGCCGCCTGTGTCAGCTCCCCTCGTCCATCACCCCGGGGACAGCCGAGCTCAGGGATGCTGGGGGAGCAGCAGGAGCCGCCCCCAGCTCTCCCGCACGGGGACTGGGCTGATCCCACGCAGCCTTCGCAGAAGCTCTACAGGAATTGCTGCCAGCTTGGGGCAGCTCGGGAAGGCAGCGCTGCTCCAGCTCCTCGATTCTCCTGGAAGCCACCGTGCTTCCTTCTGTCTCCCAGCTCTTGTTTTGTCTCTGTTCCCATCTCCTCATTCGAGTGCCTCTTACCTATTTTTTTCCTCTAATGGCATCAGGCTACAAGTGGCTGAACAGTTAAAATGAACACCATCACGATGGCTTTCTCTTTTTTCCTTTCCCCTTGCATCCTCTCTGGAAATGGGGATTTTTGCTCTCCTCTAGCTGCATTCCCAAGGGGTTGGGCCTGTCCCTTTCCCTCTGTCCCCTTCTGAGAGAATACCAACCGAACTCCAGGAATGCCGGAAGGTCTGGAAATGCAGAGGTCTTAAAACCAGGTGCTTTTGGGGTGCAGGCTGGTGCTTTTGGGATGCAGGCTGGTGCCTGGAGGGAGCAGATCCTTTGATGATCACCAAATGGAGCTGGAGGAGCAGCGTGGGGCTGGCTGCCCACCCCTCCTGCATAGAGAAGAGCTGTTTGTGCAGAACAGGGAATCCAACAGGATTTTGAGCCGGAGGGAAGGGGTTGTGTGGACCCCATCTACTGCTTGGTGCTCCCAGTGTTTTCCTGGCTTTCCTCAAAATGCCATGCCTAAATCCCTGCTGGGATGGAGGTGGTGTGCTCCTATGAGCAATGGGAACCAGGCTGGTGCTCTGGGAGCACTGAGTGGCCATGGAGAGCAGCTCCTGGCTGGGCTGGGGGGGTGTCTCAGGGGACAAAGGATGGGGGGGTCCAGCCTGGAGCCACCCTGGGGTGTGATGGGTGCTGACACAGGCTGCTGTGACCCCGAGCTTCCCTACACTGTATAAATCCATGTCCACATATTCCAGCTGCCTTAGTGATTAATGCAGCTTGGCTGCTCCAAGTTTATTGCTCAGAAGTTCAGATCAACTTCAGACCCCTAAAAAATGTTGGTTTCCCCTCTCTGAACTATTTTTCTTTGCTGCTGGCAACCAGCAACTCTAGCATCCCAAACCTTGTGAGGAGGGTGAGGGATCTTCCTCCCCAAGCCAGGCTGAATGAGGGAAAACCAAACGAGATTGCAAACAAACCTCTTGTAATTTATGGGGTAAATAGAAACATCTCTGCTGGATTTGAAGGAAACAGATGACATTGCCAGGCCAAAGCTTTGTGGATGAAGTCCCCTTTCTGCTGTTCCTTCCTTCTCCCCGCTGTCCCCAAACCAGCTGTGAGTGACTCCTCAGCTACAAGACTTGAACACACTCAGAATGAATGATTCCTGAGTGCAGTGTTTAGGGACAGGTGGGAGTGCCAGGGCTTGGGGGTCATTTCCACGGTGGCAGCTGCTGGATTCCATGGGATCCCAGGTAGGCAGGATCCCCTCAGACCTCAGGGCTGAGTTGAGAATCGCTTTGGGGTGATGCTGCGTGCTGCACAGCAGGGACAGGGAAAATCCCATTCTGCTGCTGGCATCAATGGGATTTTGGGGCAGATCTGGATGGTGCTGGGGTGTCCCCCAACAACTTGAACTCGTGGTCCCCGTGTGCCCCAGCCCAGACCCTTCACCCCAGCTCATCATCCATCCCCAGCCCTCATCCCTCCCCAGCTCCTCATCCTTCCCCACCCTGGGGCTCCCAGCTGCAGGCTGGGCTGGAGCTCGGGCTGCTCCGAGCTGCTCCTGCCTCGGGCCGCCTCTCCCTCCCTGGCTGGGTGTGCTCCATCCCCATCCTCCCCCACGGCTCTGCTTTCCTGCTTCTTCCCTCACAGCTGCTTTCTCCTTCTGCTCCTGCTCCCCTCTCGCTCCCTCCACTCTGCCTCAGAGACACACATAACTCTCCCGTGAAATATATACAGTGTAAATATATAAAAAGCCGGCGTTTGCCTGCTGCTTATGTATTCATGAAATAGTAAATAAATTTTATGGGATAATGTGAAGGCTGCCAGGGAGCAGGAGGATGAAAACTAACCCCTAATGAGGCTCCGTGTCAGTTTGGCACACTCGGGATCGATCTGCCGCTTCCATTTAGCGCCCGAGCGTGGGGGGGAGGAGGCGCTTCCCCGGCGTGGCCTCGGCAGCGACGCCGCGGTGACGGTCACAGGGTCACGGGCTCGGCGGAGCAGGACGGGGCCGGGGCCGGGGCTGAGCTCTGGGGGTGTTGGGTCGCCTCAGGGGGAGGCTTGGGAGGCAGCAAAACGGTGGGGGAGGCGTTCCTGGGGAGGGGATGCTCAGGCTGGCTTGGGAGAGATGGGGCAGAGGCAGGCAGGGATGCAGGAAGGATACAGGGAGGGATGCAGGAAGATATACAGGGAGGGATGCAGGAAGGGATACAGGGAGGGATACAGGGAAGGATGCAGGGAGGGATACAGGGAAGGATGCAGACAGGGTGCAGACAGAGATGTAGGGAGGGATGCAGGGAAGGATGCAGGGAGGGATAAAGGGAGGAATGCAGGCAGGGATGCAGGAAGAGATACAGGGAGGGATGCAGGGAAGGATGCAGGGAGGGATACAGGGAAGGATGCAGGCAGGGATGCAGGAAGGGATACAGGGAAGGATGCAGGCAGGGATACAGGCAGGGATGCAGGAAGGGATGCAGGCTTGCACAAGGAGGGATGCAGGGAAGGATGAAGGGTTGGATGAGGAAAGATACAGGAAGGGATGGCAGGTGGGAAGCAGGTTTGTACAAGGAGGAATGTGGAGAAGGATGCATGGAAAGATGCCAGCAGAAATGCATGGAAAAATGCAGGCAGGGATGCAGGGAGAGCTGCAGGGAGGGATACAGGAAAGGATGTGGAGAGGGATGCAGGAGGGATGCAGCCAGGGATGCAGGAGGGATGCAGGAGGGATGCAGGGAGGCTTGCACAGGCCTCCAGGCTGCAGAGAGGACACTGCCCTGAGCAGGCAGGGAGCAGCTCTGGGGGTGACAGCGTGGGGAGGGGGCACAGACAAGTGACAGCCAAACTGACACTCTCCTGCCAGGGCTCCAGCCCTGCTGCTGATTTTGGCCATGCAACCAGCCCAGCTCAGCAGGGGCTGGGCTCCATCCTTCCCCTGAGACCCTCCCATGGGAAAAGGTAGCTCCCGGGGCTTGCCCAGGGCTGAGCAGAGCTGGGGGTCTTCCCTGCAGTCCTGCCAGGGAGCAGCAGCTCCAGCAGGGATGGAGGGTGATGCAGCCCTGCTCACTGGCACATGGAGATCCCCTTGCTCCTGTTATCTCCTGCCAGGAGGAACGGGGAGGGGGGGGCTCAGGGATTTCAGAGGAGAAGGGCTGGGGCTTGGGAGGACCCACAAAAGCCAGTGAGACCCTGGGCACCCCACAGCCCTGTGGGGCTCAGCCTTCCCACAGGAACTGCCCTGTGTTTGAAGGGCTGTGGGTGCAGGACAGCAGGATTTGCCCCACTGCTGGCTCCCCCACCCCTACCTGCTGCAGCAGGGGATGGATTTGGGTTGTTTGGGGTATGATACAGCTTTTCCTTGAATTCAGTGTTTGAGGAATAGGGTCGTACATAACAGGGGAAAAGCAGGAAAAGTGAGTGTGTACTTCCAAACACCTGGGGATGTGGGGATCATTGGGCACATCTGAGAAGCTCCCTCACCCAGGGAGAAATTTTAGGATTTTTGTAGCCTGGGTTGGAAAGGAACCAGAAATGTTGGTCTGGTTAATCCTCTGAGTCAGCTGGAGGTCAGCAAAGTGGGAACACCATGCCAGGCCCTGGGCTAGGACTGCATCTTTCCAGGCATCCCTGACAAATGTAGGGCTTCCTTTAGAGAACAGCCAAAGTGCCTGATGGAATGAGGGGATGGGAAATGTTCACACACATAAATACAATGAAGTTTTCTCTTCTTTGGTGCACCCAGTTTGAAGCCATCTTTGGGTGCAGCACTGGGAAGTCCAGCAGTGCTATGGGATGCAGGATGCTGCTGCAGCTGGAATTCTGGCTTTGGATGGGTTTTCCATCAAGGACATGAGGAAAAGCAGAGGTTTGGCAGCCTGTGGAGGTGCCGTGCAGGGTGAAGCAGCAGCGTTTCCCCTCCATCATCCTTCAGGGTCCTCCCAAGAGTTTCCCCACGCCAGGCACAGGGCTTTGCAAAGTCACAATATTTGGGTTATTTACCGCGCTGTTTCATTCCCGGTTACCACCCTCACCAGAGGCAGAGCTGGAGCCCGGCTCTGCGATGCTTTCAGTGCCTTGCTGAGCTGCGAACAGGAGCGGGCTCGGTCCCAGCCCCTCCCGCAGCCCCCGCGGCTCCCACGGGGCGGGACGAGCTCCGGGTGCCGCTGGTTCCTCTCAGCCTCGGGCTCCAGCCCTTCCCTCCCTCCCGCTCCTCCTCCCTCCCTCCCTCCTTCCCCCCTCGTATTTTTTTTTATGGACGGAATGAGATGGAGAAGTAAAAATTATTAACCCCGAGGTCAGCGCTGGCTGCCTCATTCCTCTCTAGCTTCAAGCACTTTCTCCCTCATCTGTTTCACAGACAGCGATGTTCGGCTCAACACATTTGCATATACTTATTGCATTTTTTTAGTCTTTATCTATTTATTTATTTTTAAAGAGACAGAGCTGCTCCTGCCTCTGTTTTTTTTTTTATTTTTTTTCCCCTCCTGCGAGTTTTCAGCAGCTGCTCTTTGGGATTTGATTCAGGCACAGCTCGCTGAGCGAAGCAGGGGAGTGCAGGACCTGCAGGGATGCTGGGCTTCGCTCTCCTCCTCCCACCTTGCTTTCACCGCTGCTTTTCCCACGTTTTCCCTGGAAAATGGCTGAGTTGTCCCTCTTGGCTGCTGGGGGAGCAGGAGCAGGGTGGAGGATGGCCAGAGGGATGGATCCACCTTGCTCTTCATGGCCATCCTTGTCCCTGGAATAGCGATGGGGAAGGGCGCCAGGAAGCTCCTGGAGATGGAAACTGCTCACCATTCCAAGGCCATTCCTGGGCTTTTCATGGATGCCACAGCCGAGCACAGCTGGCTCCTCCAAAGTCATCAGCACGTGCCAAAACCTCATTTGGGAGGCGGCACCTCAGGCTCAGCATCCTCCTCCTCTTCACCACAGCGAAGCTTCTCCCATCAACCCCAAGGAATACCAGGGAAGGGGGAAGAAAAAAAATAAATAAAAATTGGGGATTGTTATATCTTAAGCTCAGCATCTGCCCAAAAATCCCTCGCAGATATCCATAATGGTCCGGCAGCTATTAGAGGGAAGGGAAGGAAATGAATGCTGGGTGAGAAGAGAAAATTCATAGCCCAGCTGATACGCCATGATAAATAATTATGAGTTATTAATTTTAAATTACATCTTTAATGCGTTGCATGATTTTAATTCCCACCACAGTATTAATATAGGGACTCTGGGTTTGATTAATTTAAAGCGGAACAGAAAGGTGTCGATTCCCAGCGCTGGCGGCGGCCTCGCGGGGCTGCACGGGGAGGGAGGGCCTTTATCCCGGGATCAGGGTGGGGATGGCTGCTCCTGAGCTGTGGGCTGAGCGGGAACAGCCAAATCCAGGCTGTGATTTGTGGGGTAGACAACAGCAAGGTGTTCAAGAGTTTTATTTCGGGGGGGATCCACAAGGGAAGAGCATCACAGCAGCACCAATCCTGCTTTCAGAAATCCTCCCGCAGCTGCTGCATCCCAAACCCACACGGACAAAAAGCAGGGAAACCTGTTTTCACTACCAAAAACCCACGGGGTGCCTCCACCCTCACCCCCCACCTCCCCCCTCCTCCTCCTCCTCCCTGCCGGGGCCAGGAAGCTGCTCCAAGTTTGCTTTGCGAGTAAACTTCCTCTAAGTGTGACAATCGCTTTAGCTCCCCAGCGAGGATTTACCGGGCTGCTGTTATCTCTTTGAAAGTCGGAGTTCTCCAAATGGGCATGAGAGAGCAGCCGGAGAGGTCAGAGCCAGTTAGGCTGCACAGCCGTTCAAAGCCCCCTTCCAAGCGGCATTAAAGACGGGATTAAGTCTAAGAGGGTTATGGAGGGAGGAGTAAAACAGCCTTGTCCTGCACACAGCGCCGAGATAAGGCTCTGTTCTCTAGGTGTGAATTCCCGCGTGTGCAAGCCCAGGCACTCCAGCCTTGGCGGCAGAAATTGGAGGGATAATTCCGGAGGCGGGGGGATCAGGAGGGAGCCCAGGCGGGCCCGGGGCCGGGCTGGTGCCGCCGCGGCCGCCCCGATATTTATAGGATTGCTTAATCCCCGGCACAGCCTCCTTTTCCTCTGGCTCGGCACAGGGATGTGCTGTGGGGGCACATCCTGCTCCCATCCTGCCTCCAAAGGAGAGCCTGGGGGTGGGTTTGGAGTCCAGGTGGGTTGGATGTTGTCCTGGAGCATCACATTCAGACATCACTTGTCCCGCTGCATCCTGGTGGCCAACGCCTCTGTAGGGTCACACGGTGCTCCCCTCACCCCAGAGCCAGCGGGTTCTCTCCTTTTCCCCTTCCTCAGGCCTGGAATTGGGTTTGGAAAGGCTTCCCACGTCTTCCCGCATCTTCCCAGGCTCTGGAGCCTGATGTAGCTCTGGCCAAGAGGAGAAACAATCCTGAAATCCTCATGGAAGGGGGGATGGGATAGGATGGGATGGGATACAGGGATGGGATGGGATGGGATGGGATGGGAT
>PYHW01010723.1:1465524-1479476 GCA_013186435.1 Turdus rufiventris | reverse complement strand
TTCCTCCATCCCTCCCCGGCCAGGGCACGGCTGGGGGCAATTTCCAGCAGAGGAAGAAGCAGCCCTTGATAAACAGAGCATGGACGGCTGTGCCACCTCCCTCACCCTCTGTGCCTCCCTCTCTCCCCTGTTCCTCCCTGGCTCCGTCTTGCTCTGCCTTGCTCTGCCTGCCCTTCTCCCCCCGCGGCGCTGCCGGTGACAGGGAGCGCTGGGACAAAGACGGATGGAGTGACACGGGAGCTGCAGCATGACCGCCGGCTGATGCATGGGTGCTCGTCCTGAGTGCCACATATGAGGAGCTGGCTCCTCTGCCAAGGGCCAAGGAGGTTTGAAGGGCAGCAGAGCACTTCCCTGCGCTCTGTCCGCGCTCCTGCCGGCACCCGGAGCAGCTCGCTGGTGTTTCAGAGCATTGTCGCTGTGCTCAGCTCCTCGTTTCTGCCAGCAAAGCAGCAAAGAGTCATCCCAAATCTCCTCCTCCTGCCCTGACAGCCCTGAGGGAGCGCTGGATCTGAAGATTTTTGTACTTCCCCCCCTCTTGCAAGGCTCTGTTAGCCCCGGGATCCCAAATTCATAACACGGCGGAGTTTTGCAAGCACCAGTCAAAACCCAGAGCTGGCAGTGGTGGCTCTTCCACCCTCTGCCCCCCTCCTGAGGTCCCTGTGTGTCACCTACACCGAGCTGAGGTGTCCCAGGATGTCCTGGCACAGAGCAAGCCCTGCCAGAGCTGCCTGGCTGGAGCAGCTGTGCTGGGCTGGCACAGAGGACACTGAGCTTGTGGAGTCATCTAATGGGGAAAGGATTTCATCCCTGGGATGGATCCCTGGGAGTCAGCTGCCCTCAGCTTCCCCAAGGCAAAGCTGACCAAAACCCTTCAGCTTCTCCCTCAGCTCCAGTCTGCGCTGCACTGGATGGAAGTTAATTCCTCTGGTATATTGTCACATCCTTTGGGTTGAAGATCCAGTGGACTTCAGCCTGGGAAATGTTGCCAGACAAATCCACTGTTCCTCAACCTGCTCTCTCATGATGGCCGGGAAATTCAGCTCAAAACCGCAGATTCCTGGCACATTTGGCAAAGCAGCTTGCCTAAATAAATGTGTTTTTAACAGAGATACCACACTGCAGAAGTTGGATCATTTCAACTTGATGTTTTCAACCGAAGTGAAACAAATTCAGATCTTTCATTTTCCTCTGATAAAAGACTAAAAACACGTTAAAAATAGTATGAGCTGCTTTATTTTTAACCTACCATTTCAGTCAACTCAAATAAAAGAAGAAAAAAACATGTTGGGGTGGGGGGAAAGAATGAAATTTTTTTCCCCAATAAACCAGCCAAGATGAGCCAGGATCTGGGAATTTTGATTGCAAGGAAGCTCAGGGAGAGGTGGCAGCCCTGGATGGGGGGCACTGCCCAGCCATGGCCACAACCCCAAAGCAGTGTGTGGAGCGAGCAGCTTGTCCGAGCTGGCTCTGCCTCCTCCCCAGGCTGTAATGCTGCCAGGAGAAACGCTTGGAAAAGAGCAAGGAAGGAACAGCCATCCAGGGCTGGACAGATGCGGCCAGTTGGCAGCAGCCGCTAAATTAGCAGCCAATTTCCCGTGCACAACCTGGGGACCCGGGCTTTCAGCTGAGCACATTAAGGCTGGAGCCCCTTTTAATTGCTGTAGATCTTAACACGTGTCCCTCAACTCTGGGGTCCCTGTCAGCCTGGACAAAGGCAGCTCTCAGAGTGGGGGAAGTGCTGTTATTTGCTTTATTTAGGGTCTTGCTCCAGGCCTGGCATGGCTGTGGGCAGATTCAGGGGTTGGGGCTGATTTCTCTCTCAGCCCAGCGTGCAGAGCAGGCAGAAGCACCATCCCTACACGTCCAACTCCATGGATACCAAAGGTGGAGGACAAGGCAGGAGTTAAGCAAGGCTGGGCATCAGCAGGGATGCAGCGAGCCCGGGATGTGCCGGTGCTTGAGGCAGGACACGGAGCTGAGAAAGCTGTGAGACCCTTAGCAGGTCCTGTCAGCCTTATTCACACCTTATCAGATGGGGGAAGCCCAAAGGGCTGTGAGGGAGGTAATTAATCTTGGTCTCGAGCAGAAAGGCTCCTGGAGAGGAGGGGGGAGGTCAAAATGAGGCACGGTTTGAGGAGAGATGGGAACCTGGCGAACGCTTGAATGCTTTTTTTGCCCTTAATGTGAAGTTCACCCCAGATCTGAAGACACCTTTGTACTTCCCCCCCGATTTAATTTGGATTTTTATTTGGGATCATCAGTTTCTCCTCACCATAAAACACATCATCATCACTGTAAAGCACTTTTATGACACCTTTATCTGATTATCTGAAAGCACTTAATCAGCATTAACTCATTAAGCTTCCCCGGGCTGCGGTGGGAGGGAGGAAGGGTCGGTGCTGGGTTTGCAGTGAGCATCCCTTGGTTCCCACCTCCACAAGCATCCCCGAGGGAATTCCCTGCTTTCCCCCACGGATCAAGGCTGAGGTGAGCAGACACAAGGGCTCCTTGCTAGGCTGACTTGCAGCAGCTTTCAGAGAACCACACAGAGATTTTCAGCCTCCCCGAAGAGGTGCTAGGAATGGTCCTTGGGATGGAATTGGGGTTTACCTGCTGGCACTTGTCCTAAAATAATACAGAGGGTCTCGGAATATAATACAGGGAGTCTGTGACTGCAGAGCAAGACAGAGCTGTTTAAACAATTCCCCCAATTTGCGTATTTTTGGCAAAAATGAAAACGTCAGAGGAAATACCGGTTTGTTTTGTGTCAGCAAAGAGCAAATCTCACCTGGGCAGCTGTGGAACTTGCTGAGCCCTTGCAATACCCCAGCACTGAGTCGCTGGAGTTGGCCCTGAGGATAAAGGCCTTGAGCATCCCACCCTGAGCAGGCTTTTTGTGGATGGGCAGTGGCAGTGGGATGCTGCCAGCACCCTGCCAGGGCCACCCTGCCACCTCTCCAGGAGCATACCAGGACAAGGCCACCCCTACCCACAGCAGCAGCCCTCAGTTGTTCAGGGCTGGCCGTTCCCTGGCTTCCATGGCAAATTAGAGCCCTGGAAAGGGGTGGTGGGCAGGGTTGCCCATCTGCTCCTCTTTTTGTCCCTCAATTAGGGCTCATTTCCCCGTGCTCACTGTGGTTCATTGGTTTCCGCTTCACGTTCCGCGTGGTTTCCAGACACCACCACAGAGCAGCTCTGGGCTGTCTCCTGAGAGCTTTTGCCTTTGGATTCTGGCCATCTTTTTTCCCCTCACCTTTTCTTCCTCCTCTTTCCCCACTGTTTGTGCCCTCCAGCTCGTTCAGGCAGCACTGCCCTGGGCCAGTTCAAGGAGCAGACCCTGACCAAGCGTGCCAGGAGCTCCAGGATGCACCAGCAGCACCCACCCACCCTTCATTTCACCCCCAGAGTGTTCTCAGGCAGCTCCAGACCTCTCTGCAGAACCTCCTCTACCACCAGGGCACTGCTTCTCCCCACCTCCATGTCTCCCTGGCTGGCAAAGCCACACTTCCCCTGCCATTTGCTCCTGTTCCAAACCATTCCAAACCTCCTTTCTGCTTATTTCCAGCAATGCCATCATCTGTGGGCAGGGATTTTCCCTGCAGATGTGGAGCAGCCCCTCGGCCGTGCCCAGGGAAGGTGGCACAGCCACGTGAACTTTCAGGGTGGCTGGGCTGCCCCAGAGATCCCCCCAGGGCTCTCTCAATTCCAGACTGCCCAAATCCTCCACTCTTCTCTTCAGCAGAAATTTGATGCAAACATCTCCCTTCAAATCCAGGGCAGCAGGGGTGAGGGGATAACGCTGCTGGGAACTACACAGGGAAGGAAACCCAGAGCCCAGCAAGGTTGGAGGGTTTGTGGTGAGAAGGGATAAAGATCAGCTATTTCTGAGGCTGCTTCAGCATCCTGAGATGAGGGGAAAAGCATTTGCATCTGGACTCAGAGAGGTGGCTGGTATTTGACTTTTGGCCTGACTGAATAACGTGGTGTGGGTTTGGGACTGGGTTAGAAGTCCAGCTTTCACACCCTGGGAAAATCTGCTTCAGTTTAGGAAGTGAAAAATGGAAATAGATGGGAAAAACCCCAATGCTGGTGTTGGAAGGACTTTGGGCACCTGGCTGTATCCCCCATCCCACCCAAGGGTGTGGGGTGCCAGGGACTCAGCTCTGCCAGGCTTGTGCTGGGATCTGCCCTGGCTGGGCTTGGGGACAAATGGAGGGGTCTGCAATAAATTTTAAAACCTCCTTGGCTTGTCTGTGGGTTAAATCTGTGTTAGCTAACAGAAGTTCATGAAGGGATCTCCTCCCTGTTTGAGCTGCTGTCCCGACTTTTCCTTGGCTGGCTGGACGGAGGTGCTGCTCCATTCCATCCAGGCATTTTCACCTCCCAAAGATATTATTATTTAATTCCCTTTGCAGCTGCCTGCAGCTCTCGATGGCCAAGCAGTTCTTCGAGTGATTTAAAAAAAAAGTTGAGCATCAGTCAGTAAATCAGTGGCAAGAGAAATGCTGAATCGTTAAATCTTACACTGTAACCTATTTTAGCTGGGTTTAGAACTTATATCCAGGGTTGTTCTTAGAGGCAACAGGCTTTAAAGGTAAAACCAAAATAAAACACTCCAGGGAAAGCAGAGCAACCCCTGGTTTTCATGGTTATGGCCGAGGTAGCTCCAGTCCCTGCCTGAAGGTAAAAATCCTTTCCACTGTGAAAAACACTGGATTTTGAATTTGTCCTGAGTAAAAATTTAGGAATAAAACTCTATTTTAAAATGTTTTTAAACTTTTTTTTTAGGGCCAGAAGGGAATCATGTAAATTCAGAGCTGTTTTCTGAGCCCTGGCTGCACCTCTGGGTCAGGCTGGTCTGAGAGTGAGCCAGCACTTGGTGTAATCCTGCTTCACCAACACAGAGAGGTGACTCCTGTCCCGCAGGGTGCCTGGGACACCCAGCCAGGACACAGAGACTTCCAACAAGCACTCATCCTTCCCACTGCACACCCCATAAATGCAGCTGATCCAGGCTGGTGGGGAGTGAGAGGGAAAACTCAGCCCTGGGACACAGCAGCTGCTCTTTCCCTACTCACAGCCTGCCTTTTTTCTCCTTCTTTATTACGTGGAGAAGTGAATTTCTAGAAGATGTTGCGCAAAATACCGCTGTCCTGGGGAACTGCTGCATTCAGGAGCAGCTGTCTGCTCTCTGTTTGAGCCTCTTGCCAGCAGGATGAAAGTGGAGGAGCCCTCAGCAAGGAGATGATGGCAGTGCCAGAGCATCGCTCCAGCTCTGTGCTGCCACGTGGCACAGGCTCTGCCCCATGGGCTGGCCTTCAGGAGGAGATGCAGAGATGCTTTCTCCCAGAGTGCAGAGCACCCAGCTCTCCCCAGATTTTCCCCTTCCCTCAGTACAGTGAGGCCAAACCCACCCAGCCCTGCTGCTGCTTTCAGAGCATGCCCCCAGTGCCACATTCCCCTCCCAGAGAAAGCAGCAATCCCCCTTGGAAAACTGCTCCAGCAGAGCCATGTTTATCCCAGATCAGGCTGGTTCTTGCTTTCTTGCTTGCCCCAGGTGAAGGGCCCGTTTGTTTCCCTCATTTTTGGGGCAGCAAGGCAGAGAGCAAAGGGCAGAAGCTCCAGGACAGCACGTGCACTCTTGTGGTGGAAGGATCCTGCTGGGCACAGAGCACAGCCAAGGCATCTCCCCAGCTCCCACAGGACCCTATTCCGGGCCCATTCCCACTGCTGCCACCTCACCAGGCTGTTGGCAGCTCAAGGGGTCAGTGGGGAAGCAGAGGCCTCAGCCCTGCCCTGGTGCCTCCCAGGGGAGCCCAGTGATGTTCAGAATTCCAGTTCAGAGCTCAAGTCAAACCTGGCTGAGGGGATCTCTCTCCTGCAGTCGTTTCCTCAGAGCAGTGACTTTTGTTGAAGAGTTTTTGCAGTGTTTCAGAGGGAAGGAGCTGGAGGCTCCCTGAGCTCCCACGGGGACCTTCCTCCGGGCTGGCACTGCAGATCCTCAGGGAGCACCCAGCCAGACTTTCCATCAAACCCTAAAATCAGAGAGCAGCAGGTGAGTGTGCAGGGAATGGGGTGTTGGAGAGGATGAAGGGAAGGATGGAATGGCAGGATTGGCACAGGGGATGGAGGGAGGGAAGGGCACCATGGCAGGAGGTGCAGCAGACACTTGGCTGATGGATTCAGTGGACAAGAGGCACATCATCTCCTCCTTTTCCTCCTCCCGGAGCAGAGGAGAGGAGAGGACAGGCAGCCCCGGGGCCAGCCAGGGGAGCCCAGCAGCATCCCGGGCCGTGAGGCAGCAGCAGCAGCAGGAGGAGGACAGGCGGGGTGTCCCAGCCCTCCGAGGGGTGCCCCGCGTCTGTTCCCTTTGAAGTGGGGGCTGGCGGAGGCGCCGCCGGAGAGGATTTGGCAGCTCGGCACTTGTGCTGTGCGGCAGCCTCAGAACAAGAGGATTGGCTTCCCTCCCTCCGGCACATGGCTCTCCCGCCCCTCCGCGCTCCCGTGGAAGCGCAGCCCAGCCGGCAAGCCCCGGCAATCTCCCGTCCCCCCAGCCCAACCTCATTGTCCCCGGGAGATGCCTCCTTCCCCCTCCCCACCTCTCCCTTCTCTTCCTGGCAAATTCTCCCCCTCCTCCTGGATCCAGCCGCTCTCATAATAGCATCCTTTTCATGGAGACAAATTGTCCAGCCGGGGGCTGCACCTGAGGGCTTTCGCCCTTTAACAAATAGCCTTTTAATTTTCTGCCAGAAGGGCATGGAGAGGGGGGGAGAGGGAAAAGGGGGGGCTGCAGAGGGGGTTGCACAGAGGAGAGAGAATCAATCAGACATCCATCTTCATCATTGCTGCCAAGGGACCATTTGCACTGGCTGGATGCCCCTGGGGGAAGGTGGGGTGAAAAAGAGAAGAGGTTGGGGTGAGGGGGAGGCAGGAGGCAGGGAGGGCGGGGGGAGCTCCACACGGAGCCTGGTTGCCCTCCAGAAAAACAAACAGCAACCCTCGGAGCCCAGGGAAGGGAGGAGAAGGTTGTTTCCCAGCTCTCCAAAGAGGTTGGGTCAAGCCCAAAAGTAATCCAGCAGCTCTGGGCCAGGGCAAAGCAGCAG
Source organism: Turdus rufiventris (assembly GCA_013186435.1). NCBI lineage: Eukaryota > Metazoa > Chordata > Aves > Passeriformes > Turdidae > Turdus > Turdus rufiventris. The sequence goes on along the minus strand of PYHW01010723.1, from coordinate 1,472,373 downwards.
CCCAGGGGAGCCAGCTCAGGCCATGGGAGATCCCCATTCCTGTCCCCGTGGAAATGGGGAGCTCCAAGTGAGAGGAAGAACAAAGAGAACGGGGAGAAGCTCCACCAGCACCTTCTCTTTCCAAGGTGAGCTTGTACAAACAGCACACACAGCTTCCACAGCAAGGCAGAGGGGTCAGAAGAGCCCGAAATTCTCCTCTCCCTGGTGCCTGGACAGCAAGGAGGCAGCCAGCAGGTGAAACCACATCATTTGCCTCTCCTCCAGATCCTCTCCTGCAAAGGGATATCAAGCCACGGTCTCAGCTTTAGCTGGAATCTGTCGCCTCTCCCACAAAAAAAAAAAAAAAGCAAGGAGGTTAATTAGATGTTTGCAATCCAATTTACGTCTTGTTTGTGAAACCAGCATTTCAGCTGTAACCCAGCCTGGGAGCCCCCCGTGCCCTCGCTCTTTTGCTAAATTTATTTCACAGCTTTGCAGAACTGGCTCAGCCGGGTCAGAACTCTTCCATTATCATTTTATCGCTACCTCTGACTCTGTAATTACAAGCTGCTTCCCTCACCCCCTCCCTCCTGTCCTTCCCCAGCCCCCTCCCAGCACAAGGTGGGAGATGCTGGTCTTGCTTTAAGCTTCTTGCACGATTTGTCTCACCCATTGAGGCCGGGGACAGCTTGGCCCTGCTTTCAGCAGATAAGCCAGGCAAGGTGGCTGGGAAAGCAGGGGGAGGATGCTGCTCTCCAGTCCCCCCTCCCCAAGGATTAAAATATTCAGATGCACCGATGAATAGCAATGAGAGCTGGAAATGAAGGCCTGGAAACTCGGCGTTGGAGAGGTTGGAGTGGAGCTGGCAGCAGGGAGCTGAGCTGCAGAGTCAGGGAAGGCTGTGGCACATCCCCTCGTGTGTCCTGGGCCGACCCTCAGCTGTTCCCAGGGACTGGCTGGGAAGGTTCTGGTGGGAATGGGCCAAAATTGTCTCAGGACAGACACTGAGGTGTCCAGAACTCTCACCTATGCCCTGTGGAGGTGTGCAGAGGCTTTGGGAGCCCAACATTGCCAGCAAATTCCAGCAGGAGGAAAGGGTCCTTGAGGAGCATCTCAGGTGCAGAGCCAGGAACCAGCATCTCCCTGGGCTTCCAGCAGCTGCTCTGTGCACACAGGACAGACAGCCATGGGCACTCGAGTCCCAGGGCCACCAGAGGATTTCCCCAGCCAGCAGGGTCACTGGACCCCTCTGGGAGATCCAGGACACACGGAGCAGCAACAGGATCCCCACAGCAGCCCCCCGTGGCATTCTGTCCCAGAGCCTCCTCAAAGCTCCAGCTCCAGCAAAGGAAAGGAGCCACATCATCCCCGGGGAAGGACCAAAACTCAGGCTGAAGGAAAGTTCAGGGAGGGGAAGGGACAGGCAGAGGGATGCCCACCCCTCTGGGGCTGTGGAATGGAGACATCAGAGGACTCCAAAAGTGATTTTGGGAGGGAGGTGGCTGCTGTCACTCCACTGTCCTGGGAGAAAGAGCCCTGCCTTGCTGCGTGGACAGGGCCCGGATGCAGCTGGACACAGCCAGCAGGGCCCTGCTTTGTTGTGAAATTTGGCTTCCTTTCAGTCACCTGTGAGCACAAATCAGACAAGAACTCGCAGGCAGCATGAATACACACACACAGGGCCAGCTCAATTGCCCATGAGAAGGTTCATGTAATTAACAGGCAGCCAGCTTTTCTTTCATGTGACAAAGAAAGGACGGGGAGGGCTGGGGGTATTTTTCTGTCCCCATCTCCCGAGAGCAAGTTCCAGCAGGGCTGTTCACAGGAGCAGGGAGCAGAGCACAGCCTGTGAGCAGGACCCCAGGGGCAGGCAGGGATGCACCACGGGCCCCTGATTTCCCTTCACGCACAAACTGGGTCCTTTCCCATCCATCCAGAGTTAAAGCCTTTCCTCTGTTACACCCACGGTGCAGGGAGCCCCTGATGGATAAAATGGCACAAGGATGGATTTTTCTGCTGTGCCACACTCTGAGCCATCCCCCACCCTGTACTGGAATCCCCCCAGGATCGCTGAGGCCAGCATTTAACTCACATCCATCACTCACCCACGCCACCAACACCCAAATTCCCAGCCCTGGAGCACACCTGGCTCTGCCCACGGTATCCCCAGCCAGCACGGAGCACAAAAAGACACCTCGGTCCCTCCCTAAAACAAAGATCAAAGCCCTGCTCGGAGCCGAGGATGCCACCCCCTCCCGCCGCTGCTGGAGGAACATTAAAACCCCATTAACCTGGGGTTGTTATTAATCATGCGACATTACCCAGTGGGGACAGCCCTGACGTGTGAGTGCCCGGGCTGCCTCCAGCTCCCCCGGCCCGGCTCCAGGTGACACAGGGAAGGTGGGATTGGTTTATAACCGTGCTCCCCATAATGAATTTCCTGCACGAGGCAGCGCAGGAAAGCTTGGCTGAGATTGGAAATAATCACCCCCAGGCAAGGCAGGGAGCGGGCTGCAGACGCCTCTCACCCTGCGGAGGATAATCCCCTTTGTGACTGGGCTGAGGGCAAGGCGAGGAAACCACGATTTATCATCTGCTTGAACCACATCCATCCTCTGCGAGATGATTTCCAGCCCTGCTGCTGAGCAAACCCCACGGCGGGCAGAGATCCCAGGCCAAAATCAACCCCGGAGCGAAGGAGATGTGGGGAGCTCCCAGGACACAGAGGGGACACGATCAGCACACTCTGGCCAGGCTGATGGCAGGAGAGCAAAGCCTCTGCCTGCACGGAGGCTGAAGCCCCATCAAGCCCTCACAGCTCCGTGATATTAAAGCTTTCCCCTCATGCATAGAAGCAGGCAGGGGGGCTAATTGCTTCTTATGACACTATAATGGTAGGACTATTTACACTAGATTAAAATCCAATTCATAATGAGGTATAATAACTTTGCAAATGCCAGGATTTGTCAAAGGGTGAGGAGTGCCTCCAAGACAGAGCTGAGCAGCCTCGGACTTGGGGTCTGAGCCCTGCCACGGGAGGAAGGGGCTCTTGGCACAGTGAGGGTGGGGTTTTGTTGGACTCTCCCTCTTTGGTTGCTTCTTCCATAGGTTAAACAGAAGGGATGGTGGAAGGGAGCATGGAGACGAGCACGGCCCTGGAACAGCCTTACAGCCAAGCAGGCAAAGGCACTGCCCAGAGCAAGGAGCCCTGCAGTGCCTGGAGAGGGGAATGGGTTGGATCAACCCTCAGCAAGAGGCTGGATCAACCTCAGAGCTTCTGGGCTTTATCTCAGCAACAGAGCTCCTTCCCAGGGAAGTTTTGTTCCAGATGCTGGTAAACCAAAGTGAGGTTGGGATCCAGCAGGTACCAGGGGTGCAGGGCAGCCCCTGCACCAGGATCAGGCACTCCTGTGGAAAACGTCTCTAGCTGGATGTCTCACACCAGGCCACACTCTCAGGAACTCACCTGCCCTGCCCAGTGGCACAGTGACCCTCCCCAGCCACCCCCAGCCCCCCTCCAGGGACAGAGCACACACACACCCCAGCACTGCCCTCTCCCTGGTGTTCCTGCAGTCAGGGGGCATGTTTGTCCTGCAGGAAAGCCAGGGCTGGGATTGGATCCAGCCTGGATTCGCTCCGTGCCTCTCCATTCCATGTTTACGGATGTGACCTTGAATGGGCCCAGCCACACATCACTCCTGACGTGCTCAAAAGAGGTATTTATTTATTTATTCCCTGCCAATGACATGGACTGATGGTGCCCTCTGAATTCCAAATAGGACTCAGCTCTGCTTTGATAGTCTGGGTGGCTCTGCTGGAGAACAGCCAGAGGAAGGAGCCCAGCAAGCCCCATTTACAAAGGGAACGTTGCTCCCCAGACCCCAGGGCTCCGTGCAATCCCTGCATCCTGCTGAGCGGGCTCGGTGTAGTGCTCCCTTTGCAAGGAATGGAGCTCAGGTGTGCCATGATCACAGAGCTTCTGCTGGATTTCAGCCCCAGAGGGTGCTCCAAAGCCTGGCCATCACCAGAGTGGGAGCTGCAGGAGACAACAAGTGCCAGGCTAAGGGGAGATGAGAGGTGCTTAGTAAGTGGGAGCTCCAAGGTGCTGATGGGAGCCACTCTCCTAATGCCACTAAGCTCTCCAAGCCTCCCCACACCTCTGTTTGCATCCCAAACCAGCCATCTGCTAAAAAACCTGATAGCAAAACCCCCAGAAAAGCAGTTCTTCAGCACACTCATCCTGCTGGACACTCAGTACCCCCAGCTTGTGACTGCTGGGTCACACACACCAAGGACAAGGAGAGCTGGAAGGAATATTGATTTCCTGAAGGGTGAGGCCCTCTCCTCTAAATAAACTCTCCCCTGATGAGATCACTGGAAGAGCTACCCTGTGCACAGGAATGCAGGAGGAGAACTGAGTTATAAAAATAGCAAAAACCTTAACACACCCCGTGCTCAGAAGAAAATCAGCTGAGCCTCAAGTACAGCAAATCAAACTGGGTTGTACCAAGCTCACATTCACCTCAGCAAAGGGCTCCATGCAGCATTCTCCCCATGCCCAGCATGAGCATTGGGCACAGTAAGCACCATTCCAACCTCTCCAAGAAATGTGAGTGCTTCTGGTTGGGTTGGAGCCCTGTCCTCAGCATCTCCTGGTGGTGGCAGAGCCAGGAGAGCCCTGGCAACCACAGGAATGGCCGAGGAACCCTCTTGGAGGGCAGGAATGCCCACGGGAGCCAGGGCTCTGCAGACTACGAGGGGTGTGGGAGAGGGGAGGGCAGGTGGGGGCAGGGCTGGCCAGCAGCACCACGGAACAGGCACCTGGACAGAGCCTGCCTCGTGCTGGGGCTCTCAGGTTTGAGGGAGAACCTGAAAAAAAAAGCAGAACTGCTCCTCACACAATTATCAAGATCCCTTCTAAGGGGAGGCAGGAGATGCTCATGAGGTCACCCCCCAGAAGAACACGCTGGATGTATAAACATGTTCAAGCTGTAAAAGAGGAGGTGACAAGGAAGGCAGCAGAGGGAATGGGGCCCAGGAACACCTCTGACCACATGGCACCTCCAGCATCCATCCAAGAAGCTCCTTGGCCAGGGTTGGAAACAATTATCTTTTGGCAAGCTTGCTGCCCTTTGACTCGCCAGCACTGAAAAGAAAAACAGCACTTTGCCTGTTCTGTTTTTGTTTGTGAGAACGAGCAGGAGCGGGCAGTGGAGCAGAAAAGGATAGAAGGGATGGCACTGCATCCCAATTGGAAAGAGCCAGTGGCCACTGCCCAAGTAAAATTCCAACTTTATGACATAATGGGCTTTTTCTAACCGGCGCTTGCTATTAACTTCAGCACTGGCTTAAACCCCTTGGCCTCAGGCACAAGCAAAGCAGAGCTCACACACTGTAAATGTTAATACTGCTTTAGCACTGTAATAAGCTAAAAGGTGGATGCAAGATCTGGCACATTAATTCCTTTTTTCATCTTTTTAGCACATTTCAGGGTAATATGAATAATAAATATTTGAGCTCATGAAGGTTAACGGATGGATAACCCTGGAGACTGGGACTCCCCAGGTAGGAAGGCAGCAGTTCCTTTCCACATGTCAGTGTCTCCAGCAGCGAGCCAGACAATTTGCCTCCTCCTCAGAAGTCAGAGTTTCTTCTTGGCAGGGAAATGTTTGACATTAAAACTTGTTGCCTGGCACACTTGTGTCAAATGTTTGGGCTGGGGAATGAGCAGAGGTGGATATTTCCAAGCATCACAGGGCAAACCTATGGAGAGAGGGAAAGGAAACCTCCTCCATTCCAGCACAAGCTCTGTTCCCATTGAACAAGAGCCAGGTTTGGTCAGCCAAGGGCTCTCAAAGCTGTTCAGGCACCTAATTCCTCGTGCAGGTGTGGATTCACCTGGCCTGAGGCTTGGTGGCAGAGCAAGGGAGCTGAGCATGCACCCCCAGAGTTTTAAACTCCAGCTCAGGGGATGTCCTAAAGGCAGAGCACTGCGGGACCTGACCCAGATGTCACCATCAGCCCCAAGGCTCTTGGCCTGGCCTTGTTTTGCAGGTCCTGGGTCTAAATTGCAAGGCTCTGATGTCTGTCAGGCAACAGCCACACAAGGAGAGCAGCTGGGTGAAAAGCTCTGTTGGAGTTGGCACAGCTCCGCACATCACCTCTGGATTATAAAAACGTGGAGAACAGGGCTTTGGGAGGCAGTCACACTGCTTTGGTACCCAGTCAGGTGCCACAGGAGTGCCCAGCTCATCCCAGAGCCATGTGGGAGCTTCAGGGAAACAGCCTAGAAAGGAAGAGGGAAATCTTCTAATCTCAACCAAGGACCATGCCAGGAGAGAAAGGATAGGTCTGGTGGCCCAGGGAAGGGTTTGAATCCTGTGCTTAGAGAGCAAACACTGGAACATGAGAATTCCCATTGCTTAGGTATCAAGAGAGACCTGGCAGGTAGGAGCACTGCTGGGAGAAAAGGGCTGAGGATGAGGAGGAGTGTGACCCTTAGGATGGAGGATGTGGGACTTTCCCAGGCTCCATCTGCTCTTGCAGCTTTGGCTTTTTGACCCTCCTGGTACAGACAAGCCCTGATATTCCAGCACAAATCCTGCTGCCACTTCCTTCCCTGGTCCCACGAGCGCTGTGGGACACTGGGACAGCCAGGACACAACCCCTGCCCTGGCAGCAGCGATGGCACGGGTGTCACGATGTGTCACCAGAGCTGAAGCTGCAGGAGGAAGGTCCTGGCAGTGCAGGGATGAGATCTCCATCCTGCCCTGGCAGGGGCTGCTGGGGACAGAGGTGCCGCAATCCCCGCTCAGATCCCGGCTGCTCCCACCCCAGCAGTGCCGCAGCGATCTGGGACAGGCAGAGCAC
>PYHW01010723.1:1402683-1445823 GCA_013186435.1 Turdus rufiventris | reverse complement strand
TTTTTCCCGTTTGATATTTATTTTTGCCGGGTTTTTTTACATCTGTCTTGTCCCCATTCCCTTTCTATGTACATATATATAAATAGGTGTATGTTATTTTTCTCCCCATTAATCAAGCACTAAACCGAGCCCATTTCCCAGCCCGGATCCCTCGCCCTCCCTCACTCCAGGCTGGGCAAAGAGAGGGTGATGGGCAGTGTAGCTCTTAGGACAGGGTCATTTCTCTCAGGTTGGGCTCAAATCCCACCCGCCCTTTGGGTCCCCCTTTGGGAACCAGCAGAGCGTGTTGGAAGGGACAGAGCAGGGCTGGTTGGGGGTGCAGGGAGATTTCGGGAGGTTTTTCACCCCTGGAGACCAGATCCATCCTTTTTCCCCCCTCCCCACAGATTACCAAGGTGACTACTACGGGCCGGGAGGCAACTATGACTTTTTCCCCCACGGGCCGCCCTCCCAAGCCCAGTCCCCGGCCGACTCCAGCTACCTTCAGAACTCAGGACCCGGCTCCACACCCCTGGGACCCTTGGAGCCCCCCCTAAGCGGACACCACTCCTCAGAAAACCAAAGGTACACGGATATGATCTCGCACCCCGACACCCCCAGCCCCGAGCCGGGGATGACCGGCTCTCTGCACCCCATTCCGGGGGAGGTCTTCAGCGGGGGGCCCAGCCCGCCCTTCTCCATGTCCAGCAATAGCGGCTACAGCGGCGCTCTGTCGCACCCCAACCCGGAGCTCAGCGAGGCGGCGGTCTGGTAGGCCCGGCCTGGGCACGCGTGTGCGTGTGTGCAGGGGAAAACGAACCCCCCTGGATCCCCCCAGCCCACGCGTGTCCCCCCTGGCCCCACAGCAGGGCGCCGTGGCCGGACCGAGCCCCCCCCCCAGCCCGATGCCAAAACGCATCCCGGCATCCGCCCGTCCTCCCCATCCCCGCACGCCCCGGGACTTTGGGGCCACCCCGCTACCTCCCCCCTCCCGGCACCTTCCCCCCGCATTTTTGGGGGGGCAATGAAAGGTGCCCAGCCCTGCAGACCCCGCCGGAGTCGGGACCATCGCCTCTCGGACCAAAGCTGAACTCGCCTGGACACAGGTCCCACCGCCCCGGCGGTACCGGGGGAGGGGGGGCTGCGGCAGGGCTCGCCCCTGCTCATTAGCATCCTTTTTAATTATCCCCTACCACAGGAAGCGGGGGGGAATGGGGAATAGCAGGAATAACCCCCCCGAGCCCCTCCCTGCCCTCGTTTTTATTGTTCCCGTTTTACCCCCGAGGAGAAGGTGGGTTCGGAGCCGGATTTTGGCGGTGGGAGGAGGGGGCTGTGCGGGGGCCAGGCCCCGGTGACCGGCTGGGATTGGGCTCCCACGTGGTGGAACAGACACCAGAAAGAGGCAGAAACAGGAAAAAAAAAAACACATCAACAACAAAATAAAGACCCCAAACAAACAATAAACCCCAGAACTAAACCGACCCAACCACAACAGCAGAAATTTCACCCGAGCCTCGACGCCGAGTCCCACCCCAACGATTCCCAGAGGCTCCGCCAATTTAAGGATGTATTATAGTTTTTGCTTCTAGTTTCTTTATTTTGTATAAAGGAGAAACAAATAAAGTATGTTTTTGTGTTTACTGATTATTTATTGTACTTTAGTCATCGGAGGCTCCGAATTTTTCTATTTCGAAGGCAGGGAGGGGATGGCACCGGGGAGGGGGGCGAGAGCATAGAGAGAGGGGGGGAATAAAAGGAAGGAGAACGGAAAAGGAAAGAAAAAAAGTTGTTTTCTGAAAGCGTCGTGGGTTTCCTGTCCCCGCTGCCTCTTGCGGAGGCCGTTAGTGTGAATGGCTCTTGTTGTTCAATGTGAATAAAAAACCTTTTAGTTACCTACTGTTCGGTCACCTGGTCCCTTTCATTTTACTTTATTTTAATTTGTTTTAACACAAGCCCGTGAGAAATGCTGGCCGGGCTCCCCCACTGTCCCCCAGCCCTGCCTGGGGTCTGGGGGAGCAGCTCCCAGCGCTCCCCTGGGTGAGAGACGTGCACCTGCACAAGGTGATGCTGCTGCATCCCCCCAGCCCCGGCACCCCAGCGCTCCCCATTCCCCCCCGTCCCACAGCCCTCTGGCGCTGGGGAGGGCACATTCCCCAGCCCAGCCCTTTCCCCACAGCACAATGCACGATTTCTTTCTGCTGGGGGGCACCCAAGACCCTCCCAGAGCAGCCCAGGGGCACCTGCAGCCCTGCCGGCAGAGCAGCCCCAAGGGGCAGCTTTGGGGGGACACCAAGTGGGGTTTCAGCGATGCCAGCAGCAGCTTTTGCCCCATTTTCCCTGGGCAAGCTGGTGGCTGGAAGGGGGGGGCTCTTCCTCAGCACCCCGGCTCACCCCCCTTCTCTCTCCTGCTTTCTGTCCCTTGAGATACAAAAATAAAAGGTCCCAGGCAGGCTGCAGCTCTGAACTAATATTTAAAATGCAAAATCATGGCAGAGTTTTTCGCCCCCCCTCTCCTCCCCCCTGCTCCTTGTCTTGCAGTAAAACGATATAAACAGAATAAATTACCTTCCCTTGCTGGCTTACGAGAGTCCCTCTCTCCTGACCTGAATTTTAAGTCCTGGCTCGGTTGTAGCACGGAGCACCGATGATTTATGGAAAGCCAGCCACTTCTCTGCATATTTTCTCTGTTCAGCCAAGTGGTGGAATTTATCCTTCCTATACCATTACTGGCACTAATAACAGGGTGGCCAACGAGCCAGGCCGAGCCCCGAGGGAGCCCTCAGCCAGGAGCTGGGGCCAGCACAGACACTGGTGCGCCCTCAGCCCCTAAGAAAAACACCTCGTCCCCTTTTCACAGATGGGGAAACTGAGGCAGGAGCACAGCTGGCTGACCCCCTGGGCTTCAGCAGCTCCAGTCTGTCGGTTTTTGCAGGTAATGGGGACTTTTTAGAAGGACAGGGTGAGGTGCTGGTAAATAACCCACTCGCAGCATCGTTTTAGGGAGTGTAAAATGGTCAATCACTGGGTGAACAAGGGTTGCTATTGTTATCATTATTAATATTAATTCAAAATCCAAAGTCATAGAGCTGAGGGCTGCTTTTAGGCTGCTGGGACACCTCATCTGTGAGACCTGGACAGAAGAGGCTGCGGGAGGGACTGGGGATGATGCTCCAAGCAGGCTGGAGGCTCACAGGAGGATGGGACTCAGTAGGAACAGCCAGCACAGCAGGGATGATCCCAAGCAATAACCCCGTGGCACAGAGGAGATCTGCAGCTCCGAGCTGGGTGCAGGAGCCAAGCCCGGGGTCCCCATCACCCCAGAGGTCCGGGGAAGGCAGCAGCACTCCGGATTCCTGCCTGAGTCCAGCTGCAGAGTGAGCACAGGTCACCAGCTCGGGCCATGCCACCCCACAGGAGTGTCCCCAGCCCCCTTGCTCCTCACACCCCTGCCAGGGACATCTAAAGCCCAATCCCTCTGGATGGCACCCAAGTGTCCCTCATGAAGGCAAGGAGGGGAAAAGCTCCCAGTTGGGGACAGCACAGTCACGCCCGTGTCACCACCAGCAATGACCCTGCCGTGGGACTGTGCTGAGGAATCACCATCGTGAGCTCCTGACTCCCCTGACCCCACCTCGAGCAGAATCGCTGGAATAAATTCTTTTTTTAAAGCTGTTGGGCAAACATCAATGCCATTCGTTTTCTTTTTTTCTTTTCCCGACCTTCTTGCCTTTTATTTTTTTTTTTTTTGGAAGGGGAAGGTCTGCAGAAGGTGGAAAGTAATCAGGTTTTGGACCTGGGATAAAAAATAGCTGGAGTAGGTTGGGCTGACTCTTTATAATTAATAGTGTGCCTCGTAATAGGATTCTCCAGCCTTCGGTGCTCCCTGGAAACACCTTTTTACATAAGATATTGCTCACGATGGAGTGGCAGAGTTTTGATTTATGGGGGTTTGGCCTCCACGGAGCACCTGGGGAGGTGTCGTGGCCGGTGGGAGGTGTCGGGCAAGGGGCTGAGGGGTTTGTGGGGGTGGGCAGCCAGGTGGGGAAATGGCTTTGTGAGGGGATGGGGTGAGCAGGACCTTGTGCTCCAAAAGGGAGGAGGATGAGAGAGGGTTGGGGACAGCAAAAGGTTCCTTTCTCTGCCCAGCACCGCAGCGCACAGGGCACAGGCTCAGCAGGGAAACCGGGTGGGGCTGGGGAGCAGCAGAGAGAGCAAAACCCCGCAGCACCCGCAATGGGAGGAAGGAGAGGGGAAAAATGTTGGCATACAAAAAAAAACCCCAGGAGGCGCCACAGCAAAGGGCTAAGAGCGAACACAGCACTACAGAGTGGAAATATGGGAGAGCAGGAGAGCCTGGGGGAAAGGGAGAATGGGGAAAATTTGTTGAAAAAGGGAGCTTAGGGGGTCTGGGATGGGGGATATCCCCTCCACATGTCGGGGGCCTGCAGGTGTTAAACCCGGCCGGGGATCCCCGTGGATAAATCACTGTAACAAGAACGTTGTTCTCGTCTGGCCACAGCCAATGTGGCAGGAACGGGAGAAGATTGTATTAATTAATAATCATTACAATAATAACGCATAAAGACAGTAGCAAAGTAATTAGTCAGAGAGGGAGCGTTTGCTAATTGAGGCGGGGAGCTGCAGCCCAAACAGCCTGGGGAGGAGCAGAGGGAGGAGGGAGGGTTGTAGGGATGTCCCAGGGAAAAGTGGGGTGTGCGCACCCCAGTCCGCCCTCAGCACAGGCTGCTCCATCCCTACCTGCACCCCGTGCCTCAGTTTCCCCACCCCTGCATCCCCGTGGGCTGGAAAAGGCTGCGCGAGGAGCCAGGCTTTATTTTGGTTATTTCGGAAAGCAAGCTAGCAGAGCGTGCCAGCCGGGCTCTGTCACACGCCCTGGCACCCCCGGGCCGGGTGTCACTCCATGCCCAGCTGGCTCTTCAGGGCCCGCAGCTGGGCCGTGTGGATGTTGCTGCCTCCGCACACCACGAGCACCACGGAGTCCAGCGGGGTCCGCAGCCGCCCCTCCTGCTGCAGCCGCTGCAGCCGCCCCGAATAGAGCACGGCCAGGGGGGCCCCGCACGCCAACTCCACCAGCAGCCGCTCGTCATCTGCGCGGAGCAGAGCAGGGGGACATGGGGGACATGGGGGACACCCCCAGAGTGAGAGCTCGCCCAGCAGCCCCACCGCAGCCACCCCAAGGTCCGGCGGTGTCCCCCCGCTCACCCAGGAACTGCTCCACAGCCCGCACGGCCTCCGTGTCCTCCACCACCTGCGACATCACCTGGCACTCCCGGGCGCACTCCAGCGCCCGCGCCGTCACCGTCTTGGCTCCCAGGCATGTGGCCACGCTGGGACAGGAGGGGACGAGGCGGTCACGGCGAGGACAGCCCAGAGAGCCCTGCCAGCTCTCTGCACGCGTGGCTGCTCACCTGGTGATGTCGGGCAGGGTGACGAGCCGGCCGGCTTTGAGCGCCTCGTGGAAGCTGTGCGCTCCGTGGGTCTCGGCGGCGATGATGGGGACATCCTGCCAGCCCACCTGGTGCAGGCCGGCCACCACACCGGCCAGCAGCCCCCCGCCACCCACCGCCACCACGATGGCGCCTGGTTTGGCCTCCAGAGAGTCCTTCAGCTCCCGGACCAGGCTGGCGTGACCCTCCCTGCAGGGTGGGGGGCAGGGGGATGCAGCCTGGGGGCTCCCCGGGCCAGCCTGGACCCCGGGAGTGGGGACCGGGGGCAGGAGCCGAGTCCTGGCAGCACTCACCACACCAAGGGGTGATCGAAGGGGTGGATGTTGACCCAGCCCTCTGTCCTAGCCAGCTCCTGGGCTCGCCTGTTGGCATCATCCCACACCTGGGTGGGGCAAGGTGGGGCTCAGTAGGGCTCCATAGAGCCCCCCAAAACCCTGGGATGTGTCCCTTGTCACTGCGGGGCTGGGGGACAGCAGAACGGGTGAGGGTTCCCAGGGTGACCCTGCTGTGATGCTGGGGTGCAGGGGATGCAGGAGGGGAACATTTAGGGATGGGGTTTGCCAAGCACAAATGAGCAGCTGAGGTCAGGCTCAGCCCCCTCTGGACCCCCCGGACCCCACGTTTGGGGTTAGGGTTTGGGGGTACCTTGCCATAGACCTCGACTGTGGCCCCCAGTTCCTCCAGTTTGCGCACGGCGGTGGGGCCGCTGCTGCTGGGGACCACCACGGTGATGGGCAGCCCCAGCTTCCGAGCCGCGTACGCTGCTGCCAGACCCGCGTTTCCTCCTGGGGAAAGAAGGGCTCAGGCAGGGCTGGACCCCCTGCCCATCCCCAGATTCCTCAGGAGCATCCCCCCAGCTCGGGATGGAGTTACCTGAGGAGCACACGAAGTGGTGGCAGCCCTTCTTGGCAGCCTGAAAGGCAGGAGAGAAAGAGGGGAGGGGACAGCTGTGTACCCCCAGTGTGCCCCCCAAGAGGGCAGGAGCAGCCTCCTGCACACACCATGCCCACACTCACATCCTGGCACAAGTGCCCGATGCCGCGGATCTTGAAGGATCCCGAGGGCTGGACGTTCTCCAGCTTCATGAAGACCTTGGTGCCCGCAGCCTTGGACAGGGACAGGCTCTCCAGGACGGGGGTAACGACGTGAAAGGGCTTCTGGCCCCTGACAGGCTGGGCTGCCATGGCCTGACAATGGAATTTCTGCCAGGGACAGGCGGTGGAGTCACCAGCTGCTCTCCACGGGTCCCCCCCGCAGCCCCGACGCCCACTCCGGGCTCGGTGCAGAGCACAGGAGGCTCTGCGGAGGAACAGGGCTGTCCCCAGTGTCCCCTCCCATCTCTAGCATGCAGCAGCACAGATGGGGTCCCCCTGGAATATCCCAGGACAGGCTGTGCCACCCCTTCCTCCATCCCGCCGGTCCCCAGAGCCGCGGTGTCCCCAGGTGCCCCGGGCACGTCCTGCCCTGTAACCCTGTAGGGATGGGGAATGGGGAATGGGGAATGGGGAATACCTGGTGTCCCTGTAGGGATGGGAAATGGGGAATACCTGGTGTCCCTGTAGGGATGGGGAATGGGGAATACCTGGTGTCCCTGTAAGGATGGGGAAATGGGGAATACCTGGTGTCCCGTGGGCCTCGCTGCGTGTCCTCAGCCGCCGCCGAGCCTGCAGGACACGAGAGGCAGAGGTGACGTCCGAGGGGCCGTGCCGGTGTCCCCAGGTCGCCGGGCTCAGTCACGCAGCAGGGCAAGGGGCAAGGGTCGAACATTGCCCCGGCGGGGCTGTTTGCTCAGACCTGGGCGGGTTTTACAGCCCGGGGTTGGACTGGAGCCGAAGGCAGCTGGCCATGGACAGGCACACTGCCAGGTGACCAGCGGGGACAAACACGTGCGGCCCCGCCAGCCAGATCCCTGCAGCTTTCACATGCTCGGGAGATGGGATGTGGGATCCCAGGAGATGGGAGAAGAGGAAAAGCAGCTCACAAATTGTTTTGGGGGCCCTAAAGGGTTTGCACTGGATATTATCGGGTCTGGCCAAAAATGCTGACCAGCAGATTTTAGGATTTTGCCCCTGAACGCCTGGTGTAGCCAGGGCAGCCACAACCCCCCAGCCAAGACACTTCCCACTGCCTCCAAACGAGCCATCGCACCCCTCTGCTCACCCTGCCAAGCTCCCACCCCATGACAGCCCTTGGATCCTCTCCAAGCTTCACATCCCAGGGGGTTCAGCCCCTCCAGCTGGAGCAGACCCCCGAGATGAGCTCCCCCACTCCAGCTGGCCATGCCAGGCACCCCATGGACAAAGAGTACCCATTGAAGAGGGGCTGTCCCAAGTGACCCAGCCAGAGGCTGGCCCAGACCCAAGCAGCAGCCCCCAGGCAAAGCAGGCTGAGCCCCCTCCTTTCCTCTGGGACCTCTCCTTGTCACCCAGCCCTGGTGAAACCCCCAGGGTAAAAGTCCTACCCTCTGCTGCAAGGGGCTGGTTCTGTCCACAGCAGGCAAGGAGGAAGAAGGTGGGATCTGGAGGAAGGCCCAGCCCTGGCCCACGGCCCCGCAGCCGCAGAAAGTTCCTCTGCTGCTCTGGCCAAGCTGAAGCAGCCTGGAAGCAGAGGGCACAGGGAGTCCCGAGGGGGGAACACTGCACTGGAACCAACACACACCAAACAGGGTGCACTGGGAGCCCCACACTGTGCCCAGCTCTGCCCAGTGCCAGGCAGACAGCAGTGAAACCAGAATATGGAATTTCGGTCCCCTGCCCCCAAACTGTGCTGTAAAACCCCCAGAGCATCACTGCTGGCAGGGGAAGAGCTCTGGAGCAGCCCTGGAGCTGCTCTTTGGTGCCAACAAAACATCCCTGCCTTCCACACCATCCTTGGTCTCCTGAGTGACCAGCACAGAGCACAGCACTGCACCTCTCACAGAGCCACGCTGCTTTTGGGACACAGGGGCCTGGAAAGGAGGGGAATGAGGAGGATTTCTCAAATGGGGTGTCAGGGGGGACAGAGTTCCTGTCCCTCTGGGGGCCTTTGGAGTGACCCCCATCACCTTACAGCAGGCAGCCACTTCATGAGGGTGGGATGGCAGCAGGAGCTGGGAAAAGGGTGCAAGAAGCCTCCCCCAGCTCACAGGGATGAGTTTGGAGACCCCCTTGGGGAGGACACCACAGCTCAGGTCAGCCCTGGGGTGCTCCAGGGTTCCTTTCCACCCCATACCCACCTCCCACTCTCTCTCGTTTCCCTTTTGGCTCCATCCCTGCTGTGAGGAAGGCGTGCCAGGCTGTCACCTGGTCACTTCCCTTGGCCAGCGTCCCTGGTTGACACTGTGGCAGCAGCTGGGATGATATTTAACAACTTTCTGTTTGTTTTTCCGCTTTTAAGGAAACAAAAAATGGGAATCAGCAGCACTGCAGCATTTCCAGCATGCCCTGTTCTGCCTTGCTGCTCCTACACCTAGTGATGGTGATCTGGGAAAACTGAGGCACAGGGACCCCAAAAGCAGCAGGGACCCTCTTCACAGTAGCCCAGGCACCGTGGGGACATGAGACACTGCCTCTGCCATCCCTAACTCACCTGCAATCTGTCCCAGCACAGTGGGGTATGGACACCCCGCCTTCCCCAGGGTACCCATCCAAGCTTTTGCGGTGCCAGCCCCCCAACAGCCCAGACCTGCCCCCCTCCCACCCCCCCACAGCCCCCAGAGAGCCCCAGGGGCCCCCAGCCCCGGTGGGAACCTGGCGCCTTCAAAGCGCTGCCGAGCCGCAGCTCATTAATCCCCCGGTAATGACCTCGTTATTCCTAACGAGGCCGAGCGGATCAAGGGAGCTGCCTAAGAGGATTTTGCACCGCGGGTTTTGGGGACGGGGCACACAGGTGCCAGAGGAAAGGAAGACAAAAGGCATGAGGATGGTCTGCCACTCCTGGAGGGCGAGCAGTGGGGCTCCCCCACTCTAGCAGCAAAGAACCCTTCAGAACCTGCACCCCAAAAGCCTCACTGGCCTCACAACTTCCCACCGGCAGAGAAGCAGATCACCCTGTTAATGGGGAGGGGGCAAGACCCTTGCATGAGCCCAACCCCAACAGAAGCCACCAGAGAACCTCAGCAGAGAGCAAAGCACAGCCACCAGCACAGAGCACTTTATTTGCCACAGCCAAACCAGCTCACTGCCCTTCTGTCTGTGCTGAGGACGAGCCCCAGCCTCCCAGGATGCTCCTTTTCTGGGAAGAGCCCCCCAAACCAGGCATCAGCACCCAGGGAAAGGTCCTGGGATTGGGACTGGAGAGCCCCATGGCAGGGAGGGGCCACGCTGGGCTCAGCCCCTTGTGCAGCACAGCCAGGACCCTGAGAGGCAGAAAGGGCAAGGGGGGTGGGTGTATTACAGAGCTGAGACCCCCCACACCCAGCTGCCCCCACAGACGGATCCCCCATAGGACAGACGCCCAGGGACGGACAGACGGGACCAGCGCCTGCTCAGTCCCAGTGGACCTTGACTGGGGGGAAGGTCCAGAGGTCGGGGTGGCCCATGTGGAGCAGGGAGCTGCAGGGGGACGTGCTCCAGCGGAAGGGGGGCACGTCATCCCAGGCGGGGCCGCTGACCGCCACCAGCCCGAAGGTGGGCACCATGGCCGAGGAGGTGACCTGCAGATGGGGACACAAACCAGGGCAGCGGGTCAGCACAGCCCAGGAGCGCTGCTGGGGGGGTGTACCCCACAGAGGAGCCCCTGCAGGGCAGCCCGGCTCGCACACCTTCATGTCGATGCCGCCGTGGCAGCGCTGGCGCAGGGCAGGGAAGGGGTAGGTGCCGTTGGCAGGGTTGAGGTCGGAGCGGGCAGAGATAGCGTTCTCAGCGTTCTGGGGGGGGTCACAGCCCCTGCACCGCGACAGGGGGTCCTGCAGGTAATTGTTGGACCTGCAGAAGGGCCGGGAGAGAGCCACAGTGAAGACACAGAAAAAGCCCATGGATCACAGAAAATTCCTTGGTGGGGCACCCGGGTGTGGGGGTCCCCAGCACACACCGCATCAGGCGGATCATGGAGTCCAGGTCGTGGACCAGCGTCTGGTTCCGCCGGAAGATCTGGGCACGTGGGTTCTTGTCATAGGTGAACCAGTCCCCGTACTTCTTCACCAGCTCCAGGTTCCCACTGGCGTTGAAGATTTCCTCGTAGTACCTGGGTGGGGGAACCCAGCAAGGTGGCACCAAGGGGGTGCAAGGTGAGGCGTCCCTCTTTCAGGGCAGGCCAGGGGAGGGGTGGCACTCACGGCACGTTGTAGCTGGCCCAGTAGCCCTGCTGGTACAGCAGCTCTGTCTGATCAGCCACCACCACCAGGCCCCTGTGCTGGGAGGAAGAGCACAGGTCAGAGCAGAGGGGGAAAAAGCCACTGGGGATAGTGAGGGACATGCTGGGCTGGGGGGAACATAGACTGGTACCAAACAGAAGTGCTGGACACCCATCACCCATCAGTACAGCATCTCCAGAGCCTTTACCAGACACACCCCATCACCCTGTGACCACCCACTGGAGTGGGTAGGCACCACCCTCAGGGCTTTCCCAAAGCCACAGGGATGGGAGAGAAGACAGCAGGGGCTCAGGGAGGAACGGAGCCACTCACGGGATCTGCTCCAGCACTGTCAGCACGCCCGGCGCCGGGCTCGCTCTGCCTGGTGTGAAGGCATTGTAGTCCACCACCATCCACTGGTTGTTGTACCTGGCATGGAGAGCCAGGAATGCATCCCTCTGGCAGCCTGGGCATCCTCCATCCGTCCATCCCACCCCTCAAGGACTAGTTCCAGGTCCATCCCACCCCACTCACGTGCCACTGTTGAAGCGCCGGAAGACCGTGGCCCACTCGGACCCGCTGCGGGCCAGCCGGTTGGCCACGATATTCCTTAGCCACTCCAGAACGCTGCCCCGGGGGTCCAGGTACTTCCACAGGGCCGGGTTGTTGTTCCCAATGGTGGTTTCCAGGGAGACCTGCAGGGCAGGGAGTGATGGAGAGGGCGGCAGGGCTGGGGAGAGGCCCCTGAGGACCAGACCCACTCACCAACCCGCTGCTGAGGATGTAGAAGTCATCCATGGAGAAGATGGTGCCAGGGTAGGAGGAGAACACCTGGACGCTCCCAGGGATCTGAGACTTGCCTGGAGGGGGATGCAGAGGGATCAGCAGGGGGGTCTGAGGCCCAGCCCCCCCAGGCCAGCCCAGCCCACGCACCGCCGGCCGAGGTGCGGAAGGGCAGCGTGTACTTCTTGATGATGCGCAGCATGCCCTGGTATGAGGTCCAGGTGTCGTGGGCCACCAGCAGGTCCCGGTGGCCTGGCAGCAGCTTCACGAGAGCTGAGCAGGAGCCTGAGCCCAGGACACGCTGTGGGGAGGAGCGGTTCAGGGCAGACTCCAGGTCCTCCAGGTCACCCCCCAACTGCAGCAGCCTGGGGGGGAAGCAAGGCATAAGATGTCAGGTGAGGGATGCCCCAGCCCTGGAGCTGAGCTGGCTCAGAGCTCTCTGCCTGTCTGTCCATCTCCACCACACCCCAGTGCAGGCACATGGGCTGGGAGCACCCTGGTAGCATGAGCAGGGAGGAAAGGGGGAGCACAGCAGTGGGGAAACTGAGGCAGGGGCTGTGGGGGGAACCCACCACCCAGGCCACGGGGTGGGGAAGAGGACAACCTGCCCTGGCTCTGTCCCGCCCCAGCAGCAGAAGACACATGCCCAGAAAAAGGCAGGCAAATTGGACTGGCTGTTCCTGGACATGCAAGAATTGTCCCCACGGCATACCAAACCCTGGGACAACCATCCCCCACCCTCCACCACCTCTGAGAAGGCGCTCACAGGAAGCCAAAGGGTGCCAGGGTGATCCTGCCCCTGGGGAAGTCCAGGCGCCTGTTGTAGCTGTCCTCCAGCCCCTTCAGCTGCAGCAGGGCCAGGCGCACCTGGGGACAGGGGACAGAGCTGGCACCTGGCTCCTGTTAGGAGGCAGGCTGAGAAGTTTTGGGGGACATGCTCCCTCATTCCCCCAGGGGACAGAGCAGATCAGCTGGGTATCAGTGTTGCTGCACAGGCAGAGGGGCAAGTGTCACTGTCAGCAAGGTCATGACTCAGCACCCATGGCCGAGGGTGACAAAGCCACCTCCTGTGCACCCCAGCTGCAGCATGGGAGGCTCTGGTGAGGAGAAAGTCATGAGTCACCCCAGCAAAGAGGATGACCACATCCCTGCCATCCTACCTGGAGCTCGGCCAGGACAGCTCACTGCCCTGCACTGCCCTCTGGATTAAAGGCCCAGGAGGATGCAGAGGGGTTCCCCTGGCTGGGGGTTCCCTATCCTCACCTGGTGCCAGTACTCGGTGTCTTGCCCTTTCGCCATCTGCTCCTCCATCCAGGCCAGGTTGGCCTCCAGGTAGTCCCGCAGCTTCTGGCAGTACTCGCTCTCATACTTGAAGGGGCCGCAGTAGCCCACCATGGTGTTCATCCAGTGCATGTACATCAGCTGGGGGACACCGCGGTGTCACCGGCGGGGCCAGCCCGGGCAGCCACCACGGCACGCACGTCTGGAGGGGTCCGCCTTACCTGCTCGGTGACAGCAGCCTCGGCGAGCCCAGCAGCGTAGGCCTGCAGGCTGTCATTGTACGAGGCGTTGGTGGCCACCTCCAGGAAGGCCCAGCTGTGGGGACACGGGCACGGCGGGTCACGGACACGCCTGGGACGAGGCACCCCACGGAGCCGCTCGGCTCCATGCGGGCCCGTCCCGTCCCGCCCGGGTCGTACCCCACGTGCGGGATGCGGTCATCGAGGCTGGCCCAGGCTACGGCGGAGGGGTGGCGGCCGGGGAGGACGCGAAGGCGCTCGGAGCCGGGCTCCAGCAGCACGGAGACATTGCGGGGCACCGGGGATGGGGCTGCGCCGACCGGGACGGCGGAGAGCAGCGGGGAGAGGAGCGGGGAGAGGAGCGGGGACAGCAGCGGGGACAGCAGCGGGGACAGTAGCGGGGACAGCAGCCCGGCCACCAGCAGCGCCCGCGGGGCCGCCATGGCGGTGACACCGAGGGGCGGGGCGGCGCGTGTGGATGGCGGGACTGGGGCGGGGCTTAACTGTGGCCACGCCCCCATGTCATGTTGTTTTTTAATAGGGCAGGGTAATGATGTGGCCCCGCCCCCAGTGGCGCTGCCCTGCAATGGGATGGGCTTATTTTGGGGGGCGGGGAGTAGGTTGGCCCCGCCCCGGCGCTGCCCTACATTAACGCTGCTTATGGGGTGGGGCTTATGCGGTGGCCACGCCTCCACCCACCCTGAGGCCGTGGGGACCCCTTTGACCCCCCCAACACCCCCGGTCCCCCCGTGGTACCCCACGACCCCCGCTCATATCCACGCTCCCATCTCGCCTCTCCCAGCACACGCCCTCGGGAGATGTGCGCAGGGTCCTGCTCCCCGCCCCAGCCGTGCCCGCCCTCGGGGGACACGCGTGGAGCCCCTGCGTGAGGAGCCGGGTCCCCGGCGGGTCCCTGTGTTCGGGGCAGGGGGGACACGCAGGGCGCTGGTGCCTCCCTTGGACCCCAGACCCCCGGCAGCCCCGGCCCTGTGCAATTCCTTCCGCCTCTCTCCGGGAGAAGAGCAGAATACAGCTTCGGGGAGAAACTGGCCGGGCTGCGAAATGGGTCTTTGAATCCCGTTAGACTCCTGGGGCTCCGGCCATGGGGGCCAACCTGCACCCCATAAACAGGGCATGACGCTCGCACGGGGCGCGGCTGAGGCTGCGGTGTCCTGGAGCTGGGGACACCGGGGCGGAGAGGGGCCCCGGCAGCAGCCTCGGTCCCGGGGTGGGGTGTGGGACCAGCGGCACGGGGGACTGTACAGCCCCGGTGTGGGACCACCGGCACGGGGGTCTGTACAGCCCCGGTACCGAGGCTGTCCCATCCCGGGACACCATCCTCGGCCACGGCTGCGCTGGGCTCGCCCGCTCTCATAGGGTCACCCCAGAGTGGGTGTAGGTGGGCACAGCCCGCAGGGTGCTGCTGAGAGGGACGGAGCACCGAGCCGCGTGTGCCCCCTGTCCCCAGCCCCCGCCGGCCGCGCGGGAAAGCGTCGCTGTCGCTTTAAGGGCGGAGGGTGGCGGCCCCTTTAAGGCGGGGGGGCCGCAGGGCTCAGCTGCCCGCGCACGGCAGCGGGGCCGCGCCGAACGGTGGGGACACGGTGGGGACACGGTGGGGCCGCGGGGTGCCGGCTACCCCATCCACCTCCGCACCCCCGCCCGGGATCCCCCACAGCCCCCGGGGTCCCCGTCCCTACCCGCACGCGGCCTCTCTGCCCCCTGTCCGTCCCTCTCTGCCCCCTCTCTGTCCCTCTCTGCCCTCGCGGGTGCCCCCGGGTACCCGATCCCGGGCTGAGCCCCCCCCAGCGAGGACGGCTTTGCTTTTTTACCCGTTTTATTATTATTACTATTTTTATCATTAATTATACATTCCAATTTTATTACTAATTTTCACGCCCTCCTCGCCCCGCCCGGGCAGCGCGGGATGGGGCTCCGGGGGCAGCCCCCGCTCTCGGTGCCCGGGGAGCGCTGCCGCTGGTAGGTGTCCCCGGGGCTGTCCCCTCCAGGGCACATGGGGCAGGGCGCTGCGGGGCTGCCCGGGGTGCTCAGCCTGGCTGGGACCCCGCTGCTGCTGGACGGGGAGCACACGCTCCCCCCCGGGGAGGATGCTCTGAGCCACGGACGGGGCCTGGATGTGAGTCTGGGGGCTGCGCTGGGCTCTGGGGGGGCGCCGGGAGGGAGCTGGGTGCTGTCGGGGTGGTGGGGTCCCGTCCCGTCTCTCCGGGATTTCCTCCCTGCTGGTTTTCTCCTCTGCTAACCTCGCTGTTTCCCATGGCCCGCGGTGGGTGTGGGCTGGGTGGGGACAAGGGTGGGCTGGGAACAAGGGTGTCCCCTTCTGCTGGCTCTGGCATGGGCGCAGATGGGGAAACTGAGGCAGGGGTGAGAGTGACCTGCCAAAACCAGCCCCATGGCAGTGCTGGAGTGGGCAGGGTCCCCTCGGGGTGGGCAGGGTCCCCTCGGGGTGCACAGGGTCCCCTCGGGGTGCCCATAGCAGCCTGTGTAGGGACAGTGGGTGCTCGGTGGTGCCCGGCCGTGCATTCTCCCCTCTGCCCCGCAGTGCTGGGAGGTTCGGGAGCACAACAGCTCCGAGTGGTGCCACTTCATCCAGAGCAACCCCGACTGCCAGCTGGACGGGGGCTTCCTCGACTACCTCGATGGGGTCTTCTGTGTCTTCCCGCCCCGGCTGCTGCCCCTGGCTGTCACCCTCTATGTAAGGACGGGAAAGGGCCGTGCTGGGGGTGCTCTGCTGTAGGGCCCCCACTGACCCCTCTCTGTGCCCCCCCTGATCCCACAGGCTCTCTGGCTCCTGTACCTGTTCATCATCCTGGGTGTGACAGCAGAGAAGTTGTGAGTGGCCCTGCAGGGGAGGGGACTGTCCCCAGAGTGACCTGTGGTTGCCCAGTAGCCCATCACCTCTCTGTCTCCTTTTCTGCCCTTCCAGCTTCTGCCCCAATTTATCAGCCATCTCCACCAACCTGAAGCTGTCCCACAACGTGGCAGTATCCTTGGCAAATCACAGGGGCCCTCAGCCAGGAGGGATGTTGGGACAGGGCAGGGGAGGTGGCCGTGGCAGGGTCACTTTGTGTTCCCTCGGCACCGTGCCAGGTGAAACCAGTTCAGAGCGTGAACTGGAGGTGACAGCGGGACAAGTGGTCATGTGCTGGCACTGGACAGGAGAACACAGCACCCATGTCCCCACGGGGAGAGGGCACCAGGCCTTTTCCTTGACGTCCCCCTCCATGGTGTCACCTTCCTGGCCTTTGGGAACGGGGCACCTGATGTCTTCAGTGCTGTGGTGGCCTTCTCCGACCCCCGGACAGCGGGGCTGGCCATCGGGGCCATCTTTGGTAAGGGGACCCCACTGCCATGTCCTCATGGGTGATGTTTTGGAGCTGGGGGATGTTCCCATGTCCCAAGAGAGTCCTGCTGCGTTGGCAGGTGCCGGTGTGTTTGTGACCACGGTGGTGGCTGGGGGCATTGCCCTGGTCAAGCCCTTCACGGCCGCCTCCAGGCCCTTCCTCAGGGATGTCATCTTCTACATGGTGGCCGTCTTCCTCACCTTCGTGGTCCTCTACTTGGGCAGGATCCGGCTGGGAGAGGCTCTGGGTGAGTACTGTGGGATTGGGGGTGTCGGGGGCAGCCTGGGGGTGTCGTGACCCCCCCATCCCTCCCCCATCTCAGGTTACCTGGGGCTCTACGTGTTCTATGTGCTCACCGTGGTGCTCTGCACCTGGATCCACCGGCGGCAGCGGGGGGATGGGCTGGCCCCTCCCGGTCCCTGGGAGCCAGGTAAGGGCTGCCCAGCTGGGAGGGGACCCCCGGGGTGTTGGGGTCCCCTTCCACTGCCCCTGCCCCGCTTCTCTTCCCTGCAGAGATGCCGACAGATGTGGAAGAGCCGGAGCCCTCGAGCACAAACAGTGGGGACTATGGTACGTTGTTCCCTGTGGACTCAGGGCTGGCTCTACTCCCTCCTCAGGGGTCCCAGAGTCCCCCAGGCTGCTGCAGGTGTCACTGAGCTCGTGGGGTGGCCACGGCTCGTGGGGTGACTGAGCCCACGGAGCAGGGGGACACACAGAGAACTGCAGCCCCATGCTGGAAGGGCTGGGGAGGACAGGGAGCCTCCAGCCCGCTCAGTGCCATGGCCCCTCACAGGGGAGGAGTACCGGCCCCTGCTGCCCTCCCAGGAGTCCTCCCTGCGCATCCTCACCACGGCCCTGAGCCCCCTGGACTACCGCAAGTGGAGGAGGAAGCCCTGGTACTGGCGGCTCTTCAAGGCCTTCAAGGTGAGCAGGGGGAACAGGAGCCCCCCAGGGGCATCCCCATCCCTCTGTGCCTTTGCACTGGGGATGGTGGGATGGGGCAGTGGGGTTGGGGACAGGTCATGGGGCACCTGGCAGGGTGTTCCAGACAGTGTCCCCTGTGCCAGGTGCCCGTGGAGCTGGTGCTGCTGCTCACAGTTCCTGTTGTGGATCCCGACAAGGATGACCTGAACTGGAGGAGACCCCTCAACTGCCTGCACATCCTCACCAGCCCCCTGCTCTGCGTCCTCACCCTGAAGTCAGGCACCTGTAAGAGCCTGGGGCAGTCCCAGCTGCCAGAAGGGGACAGGACTGAGATGGCCACCAAAGCCCTGGGGAGTGCAGGAGCCTATCAGAGCTGGCCCACCATTTTGGGGAGGAGGGATGGGCAGGAAGAGCCAAGCTGTGTTTGCAAAGGGATACACCCTCCCAAGGGTGGGGGGCTTGGATCCTTGGGGGGGAATGGAGCAGGCCTGGCCTGCCTGGGGAAACTGAGGCACAGAGAGGAGCAGCTCTGTGAGGGTCTAGGGTAGAGGTGGCTTTAGCTGACAAGGCTTTACCTCCTACCTCAAGCCTGGTGGGATCCTGTCCCAGCCTCTCTGATGGCTCCTCTCCCCACCATGTGCAGATGGGCTGTACCAGATCCAGGGCGTCTTCCCAGTCTGGGGACTGGTCACACTGGTTGCCTCTGCCCTGGCCCTCATCATCTTCATCACCACAAGTAATGAGGAACCACCCAAGTATCACTGTGTAAGCTGTCCCCCAGCCCTGGGCACCCAGCAGGGACCAGCACAGCCTGCTCCAGACTTGGCTGAGGCTCTTGGGACAGAGCAGGAAGCTGGAACCTCTCTCCCAATCCCAGTGTCCCCAGGAGGGATGCCAGAAGGTGTGCAGGGCCCTGTGGGATGCATATAGGGACCATCTTGCTCCTCTTCCTGTCAGGTGTTTGCCTTCCTTGGGTTTTTGGCCAGTGCCATGTGGATCAACGCTGCAGCCACGGAGCTGGTGAACATCCTGCGGACCCTGGGCATCATCTTCCAGCTCAGCAACACCGTGCTGGGCCTGACACTGCTGGCCTGGGGCAACAGCATCGGTGGTGAGGGCTCTGCTGCTCCCCAGTGATCCCCTGGCACACCCTGGGGTCCCCCTGCCATCCTCAAGGTCTCCTTTTGTCCCTCACAGATACCTTCTCCGACCTCACCATGGCACGCCAGGGCTATCCCCGCATGGCCTTCTCCGCCTGCTTTGGGGGCATCATCTTCAGTATCCTGTGGCTGCCAGGGCCAGCGTGGTGGCCTGTGGGGCAGGAGCTGTCTGAGTGTCCCTGCCTG
This sequence comes from Turdus rufiventris, assembly GCA_013186435.1. Taxonomy (NCBI): domain Eukaryota; kingdom Metazoa; phylum Chordata; class Aves; order Passeriformes; family Turdidae; genus Turdus; species Turdus rufiventris. The sequence continues at coordinate 1,427,172 of PYHW01010723.1, read as the reverse complement.
CAGCCCAGGCACAGCCCCTTTTGCTGTGGAATCCCTGAGAGGAGCTGGGCAGGATCCATCTCAGAGTCCCTCCATGGCTGGCCAGCCCCGCAGTGCTCTCACAGTGCAAGGGACAGGGAGGGATTTGGGAGGGGCAGGGACAGAGCCAGCAGCACCCCCCTGTCCCCACAGCTGGGTGGGAGTTCGGGCTGGAGCATGGCAGGTTTGGGATTTGCCAAAGGGAAGGAGGGCAGGGGTCTGTGCCTCGCTCCGGTGGGTTTTGGGTGGTGCCCAGACCAGGCTGAAGCCTCTCCTCGGGTGCTCAGGGTTGTGTCCAGCCCAGAGAACGCTTTAGGCAGGAGAAGGACATGGGGCAGGGGGATGTGCTCAGTGCTCGCTCTCCCGTGCTGTGTGTCCATCCTGAACGTGCTCCAGACATCCTGGTCGGCGTGGGCCTGGGCTGCCTGCTGCAGATGACCAGCAGCCAGCCGCTGGTGAAGGTAAGGCCGTGGTGACACGGGGACACAGGCCAGGCTGGCAGCAGGACCTGGTGTCACCCCACATCCCCCTGCTGTCCCCACAGCTGGAGCCTGACAGCCCGCTGGTGTGGGTGCTGGCCGGGGCGCTGGGGCTGAGCCTGGTGTTCTCCTTCGTGACGGTGCCAGCGCAGTGCTTCCAGCTGGGAAAGGCCTACGGTGTCTGCCTGCTCACCTACTACCTGCTGTTCCTCAGCGTGGCCCTGCTCACCGAGTTCAGGGTGATCCATTTCTCCACCCCCTGAGTGGCCCAGCAGGCCCAGCCCTGGGTCTCGCTCGCCATCCCCTCCCCGTCCCCGTCAGGGGCACAAGGACACCTCGCCCTCATCATACTGCCGGGGGGGCCAGGCCAGCCCTCGGGCCCTGCTGGCCTTGGGGAAGGAGCTGCCAGTGCCCACATCCTCTCCTCACTCTCTTTATCAAGGAACTCTGGGCAGGAGCAACATGGAAACCTCAGCTGTGTCTGGGGGCAGGGGCAGGGCCGGAGGATGGGGAAGCTCCAGCTCAGGGGCACAGCAGGAGAGGTTTTGCCTCCTCAGCTCCATGTGGGGACAGTTGTGCTGCACAGGGTGACCCTGCCAAGGCCCAGGCACATGTCTGTCCTTGGGAAGGACTGTCCCTGTTGGCACCGTGGGCTGGAACGGCAGACAGGGCACAGCCAGACAGGGTTAAGGGGACACAGTGCTCCAGGGACACGCTGGGCTTAGTGCAAGCAAAGCCTGAGGGAAAAACAAACACCAAACCAAGGGAGGCTGGTTTCCCCTGCTTTTTTTAGTAATGTTTTTCAACCTGAGTTTCAGAGCCTACTTTTCTCCTCCTCGTGGGGTGGGCAGAGCTGTAGGAAAGGACTTGGAGGTTTCCACACAGTGTTTGACCTCTGGCAGGACTAGATTTAGGCACTGTAAAAAAACTGCAATAAAAAAAAAAACAAACAAAAAACCCCATGAACTCAACCTTGACTTTTGCCTGCTCCAAGGGCCACTCCTGCTCTGTGGTGTGACACATCCCTGACTCAGCACGGGGCCTTTGGAGCAGAGAGGGAGCAGCCAGGCCCTGGGACACCCGGAGGGGTTTGGGTTTTTCCCCAGGGAGTGCAGAAGTGGTTTCCAGCCTGATGTCCCAAGAGCAGTCATGTGCTGTCACACTGGGAACAACCCCAGCACGGGGCCAGCACGGCTCAGGCCCTGGGGACAGGGAATCCTGCAGAGCCCACAGTGCCAGGAGAGGGGAAGGGTGGGCTGCTGGTCCTGCTCCCAGCTGGAGGACACAGGCTGGAAAGCAAATTGTCACTCCAGAGGGACACCCACATCCCTGCCCCACAGATGTTGTGCAAACACAACTGTCAGACCTGGTTCCTCCTCCTTTCCTCCTGGGCCTGGGCCATTTCTCCTTTTTCTAACAGATAGCAGCAGCTTTCACAAAAAAGAGCACTCCCTGGTGCCTGCAGCCATTGGCTCTGCCCGGAATGATCCAGGACACAACGCCCACTTCCTGCCACAAGCAGGGCTAAGGCAACTGAACCCTGGCACAGGGCCCAGCACAGAGGTGCAGGGTCAAACACCCCTTCTGGCCTCACCACTGCACTGGGGCAGCTTGAAAAAACACAGCTCTGAAAGCCTTTTCTTGATGTTTAGGGAAAGGGGGAAGGTGGAAGGGAAGGCTTTGTAATGTCCCGGAACAGGAATGTGGAGCAGCTCAGCAGGGCACACACACAAAATATTCCCAACACAAGGATTTGCCACTGGAGAGGGCAGGCAGGCTCTTCTTCAAACACTGGAAATGCTCCAGCTTGGCCAAACCCCATCTCTGGAATAACACAGGAAGGAGGAAAGGAAGCTGCTCCTTTACGAAGCCAAGGATGCTCTTTATTAGTGCGCCTGAAAAAAATCTAGAGAACATCTGACAGACACGTCCATAAAATCGGGTTTTTTTTATAAACAAAACGCCAGCATACAAAATCCTGCAGTGCTTCCTCCTGTGCTCCCTACAAAATGATTGTCTCCATCGTCAGTCTGTGTGTCGGGGGAGGGAGAGGAGGATAAATAGAAGGGGATGCCCCGTACTCAAACTTTGTTTCCTTCCAAAGTCATATGGAAGAAGCAAACTCCTGCCACCCTCCTTGGTTTTACAAAAATAATGAACACAGGGGGTACGTGGGGGAAGATCAACACCTTGGAGGCTGCACCCTGACCCCCAGCCCTCCAGGGAGCCCTTTATTGCATGGTCAGTGGTCAGTGCCTTCCTCAGCACAGCCTAAATCCACAGCTCCTTTCACACCCAGAAAACATTCCCCTAAAAAAGAAAAAAGTCACTGACATCCCAGCCAGGAGAAATCAGCTGTAGGGGAATGTGGAGATTAAACACAGCCACATTTTATTTCCCCCACTAACCTTCATAATGCTTATTCATGCTGCCCACAACTTAAAGCACAACAAACACCATCTCCTGCAGCCCCAGGACTAATCTGGATAAACCTCCTGTGCTGCAACTCCACGCAGAGCAACTGCAGGAGCAACAACTGCACTGCTCCTTAAGTTGTGGTTGAATTTATGGTTTGGAAAACAGCCCTTGAAGGTCCTTCACGGGTCAGCTCAGAAGTAGTTTCATACCTGCAAGTATCCAGAAAGGAAACAAAGAGTTGCCGTGAGGCACCCGGGAATTTGGCAAGGGTTGGGAGCAGCCACTGGTGCTGTGTGGAAGCTGCTCTCCCACTCCTTCCAAGTGCTCCCACTGTGCCATGGAGGGAGAGATTTCCAGAAGCAGCTCTGTCTTGCCTCCCCCTGGAAGTCTCACCCACCCAGGAAACGCTCCTGAGCTGCCCAGGTAGGATTAGCCCTCTCCTGCTGTCCTTGTGCCACGAGGTGAGGCCACCAAGGGACAGACAGGCATGGGGGACAAAGGGGATGGGGACACTGGTCTCCCACTGCCCGCTGCACCTGGAGGAAGGGGGAAACCTCCCCAGGAAGCTCCACTCTTAGTCTGAACCTGAGTAGAGATCAAACAGTGAGAGGTGAGGGAATCTCCCAGCTGCCAGGGACTTCAGTGCTGAGAGGGAAAAGAGGGACTTGGAGAGACAAATGATAATGGATGACACAATCCCACAAACAGGGCAGAGCTGGGAAGGGATCCCTTTCCCCCCTTCCTCCTCATCCCTCAGCTCTCAGGTGCAGGCAGGCAGACAGGTGAGAAGAATCTTTGTCTTCCATATTCCTCCTGCATCCAAAATCCAGGAGAACAGCAGAGCTCTTCCGTGGATCTTCCCAAGATCTGACTGAGCTGATGTTTTCCAGCCTGAGCAGCATTCCTGCAAGGGAGGAGCCCCACTCTGCTGGGATTTTCTGGACTGAGGACTGACCAGCAGAACTGTGATGCTCAGGAGTCTCCTTAACCCAGAGCCAGGCAGAAAAAAAGGAGACTTGGATCTCCAAAACCTTCCACTCTTCTTCTCAATCATTTATCTGAGCTAAGGACCAGCCAGAGAGGTTTTACAGAGCAGGTGGCAAAGTGCAGAGCCCAGCAGCCACACCACCCTGCAGAATCCCCCTCCCTGAACAGACACAGGAGTTTTGGGGTTTGCAGAGGTGACCCAAGCCCAGCAGTGCCACAGGCAGGATGACCAGCAGCGATGCAGACACAGCAGAGACAGAGTCTCCAAACCCTGTCCCACCTATGGTCATAACATGATGAGGTGCTGGCCCTCAGTTCTGCCCCAGAACTGCTCAGGGACAGTGAAATTCAATAATCAGAGCTGGAGCTACTAAAGAGAGTGCATCTAGGAGTGCCAAAAAGGAGGGGGAGGGCAGGCTGCCCTTCCAAAAGTGCTGAGATTTCACAACACCTTCCTTTTCTTTGTGTAAGGAAGGTGGGGAAGAAACAAAAACTCACTCCCTGATCTTTGTCCCTAGGTTCATGGTACCCTTTGAGCAACAGGGATCTTCCAAAAGTTTTGCTGTGAAGCAGGTGACTTCAGCAAATTCCCTGCTGTTAATGGATTACACATCCCTTTCCCCAAGGTCTGTTAGTGGTAAGACAAGCAGCAGGAGCTGGAGCCTGGGAAGGGGCTGAGGGACAAAGGCTCTGCTCTGCCCAGATGTGTGAGCATGAGCATCACACTCAGCCTGTGTGCAGCACCTTCCCTGAGCTCCCTGGGCCTCTGGCTTCTCAGTAGCCACTGCTGGGGGCGAGGTTTGATCCCTACACTGGTACACTGACAGATCTATATACACCCCCCCAAAATACAGGCTGGGGAGGAATACTCTAGGTTATTGCATAGAAGGTGGCTCGCATTAGCTAGGCCTAAATGACAGTCTGGGAGCGCTGTCGGAGGCTCAGGGGCTTCAGAGAGCTGCTAGGAGCAGATGTAGGTTCTTGCAGTGGTGTCTGAGATTCCTCTTTCCTGGAGTGCTCCTCGTACCATTCCTGCAGCAGGGAGCAAACAGGCAGGGGTCAGGCTGTGCCCCACACACCCCAAAAGGGCAGAGCCTTCTGCCACTGCCATGGGAGGGCACGTTTTGAGGCACAGAGGGCTCCTTCCAAAGCCCTGGACACAGCCCAACCTCCTGGAACAACCCAGCTAACTGCAGCATGGCTGTGCTGGGTGCACTGAGACCCTGCCACCCACAGCCCAAGGAAACTTCCCTCCCTCAGGATGTCCCTCCTGAACACCCAGGGCTTGACTACAGCTGTTCCCATGATGTCTGGGACTTGCAGAGCTGCGCCTGGTACTGGGAGCACCCAGAGTGTCCCAGGATGTCACATCCCTGAGTCACAGACCAAGCAGAACAGGCAGGGAGTTCCTCTGCAGATGACCCAGCCCCATGGTAAATAATGTGCATTTTCCTTAGGGGGACTCAAGTCTCATCCCCAGTCTGTCTGCTCTGGGGGCAAAGGACAGATTCAAATGGTTACAAGATTAATTCTTTCAGCACTAATCATTACATTAGCCCACAACCTTCAACTACCTTTGGCAGGACGGTGACCAAACCCATGTCAGAAAGCTCCTGACCACGGATGGCACTGGCAGGAAGGTGCTAAAAATCCAGGGAATCTGCTGATTTACTTGTCTCACACCTTGCTCAGCCTGCAAACCAGGCAGCCCTGCCTGGGACAAGCCTTGGTTTATGCGTCAGACAGACACGCCTAAGCTCAAACACAACCACATTCCAGAGGTTTAAGAGCTCTGTGCTCAGCAGCCAAGCCCCAGGCAGAAGCAGACTGTGCTCACAGCCCCAGCAGACACACCAGGGCAGCTCAGCAAAGCACAAGTGCCTGGGCACACCCTCAATGTGGTGACTGTGACTGGCCCGACACCCCTGCACCACTGAGGAGCTCTGCTGTGCTCTGTGGTTTGACAAACCCCTGGTCTCAGAGGAGAGCAGTCCCCAGGGTTTGAAAGGTTGGGTTGTAATGCCAGGGGATGTTCTCACCACAGACAGCTCCAGCTCAGGCCCACATACCTGTATCTCCTCCTCATACATCTTCATACTCAGGTCACTCTTGGTCCTCGACCTGCGTCCCAGAAACACTGTTGACATTTGCTAGAGTTGGAGGAAACACCAAAAAAGACATTCATCAGTCACTGGGCAGCTGGATCTGTCCTGGAGCTTCAGGCATCCTTCCTGTGAGCACCCATCACCCCCTGATGAGCTCAGACTACCCCAGGCTCCTTCTGCTGTCACCTGAGAGGCTGCAGCACCTGCCCTGTGTCATGGAGACACAGGGGTACAATGGCCAGGATTAAAACAACCACTTCAGCTCTGCCCAGATGCATGAGACAACAGTTCTGAGACAAGAGCTCATTCTCCCAATTTAGAATGTTTTAGAATGGAAGCATAAGCAGTGGAGAAAGGAAGGACCTGGAATCAATGCCATCATATTGCTGCATCATGCTCCAGGACTGTCCAAGCCTCAGAGTATTGTGGCACACAAAGAAAGGCAGGAGAATTATGAGGTAGTGGCTTCCTTAGAGGAAAAAGAAATGTGTTTTTTTTTTCTTCAGTCAGCACAGGGCCAGGACAGCTCTAACAGAAGCCTGCAGGCAGCAGGGACGAGCCTTTGTCAAGGCTATGCAAGGAGCAGCTGCTGCTTTTCTAGAGTAGCAAAATTTTGTGATGCTGCAGAGTCCCTCCAGAAGCTGAGCCCCAGCACTACAGAGGCAGGTGGATGTTCTCTGTCCAGACAGACAAAGGGGCCCTGGAACATCTCCCTCTCCTCAACGGGAGAACTCACAGTGGTTCCTCTTACCCCATATTTGTCCATCTGCAGCACGATCTTCTGCAGCTGAGCTGTTTCAGGGGCAGCTGAAATCCTCTTGTACAGCTCAATTACACCAATCACCTCCTCCTTGGAGATCTCCTTCTCCAGAACAATGCCATTATCTTCTGGAGAGGCAAGAAAACAGAAAGAGGAAAAAATAAAGTCTTAAAGATGACCATTGCTTCACCAGCTGCTATGATAACCCAGGAAAGCAAAGCCCAAAGCACACAGGAGCAAGCCACAGGTCAGGTGCAGTTTGGACCTGACTAGAACATGGATATGCTTGACCCCCAACAAGGCAGGGAGAAAGTTTACTGGTGTGTAGGGCCAGCAAACCTTCTGACTCAAACTATTCTCATCAGGCTCCTTGGTATCTTAAAAAAAACCCCAAAACCTGCAGTTTTTTTTGCTGGCCTGTAAATTAAGAAATCAAATAATCACACAGGAGCTGCTGCCTTTTGACCTTCACCTAAGAGAGTTTGGGAGTGCAGGGCTAACCAATGTCCTTCACTGCTCCCTTCAAACTGGGTGCAGGAAGGATCACAAGTGTTTCCCTAGTTAACAGCTCCTGGGCCACACAAATTTGATCTTCTGTCACCTAAAAAACCAGGGGGCTGGGGCCTTCACCTAAAGGAATAGCAGGAGAAGGGCTGTAAGACATTAGTGTGGCTTTGGCACCTGAATTAACAGGTCAGGAAGTACCTGCAGCTCCAGAGCCCTCAGCTCAGGAGGAAAAGGACAGTGAGTGATGAGGGGGATGGAGAGCCCAGTCACTGCCAGTTCCTAGAGGGAAAGGCATGTCCAAAACCAGCACAGAGTCAGCAGCCTAAGTACAGTCAGAAAATGTGGGAAGAACTGGACAGGCAGTGTCTGCTGTCCTCCAGCGTGGCAAAATGTCCTGGCAAATCACCTTGGAGACACATCCTGCCAGCAGTGAGTGTATTAGTGAGGAAGGGAAGTTGTTTAAAAAAAATTATCAATCTTCCCTTCCTATAGAGGGTCCCTCATTGAGCTTTGCCACATCCTGGCTGCAATATTTCCTAGAAACCTTGCATGAAATGCACACAGACTTCCTGTTTTCAAAGAATTTGGTTGAAGTGGCTCAAGGAGTTGCAGTTTGTATGTGTATGTGCACACAAACACACAGAGATCTATAAAATCCACATAAATACATCCACACACACTTTTTGGGGAGTTCTGGGGGAGATACGAGGGGCAGAGCAGAAAAAGACCAGACAAAAGACTTAGCTCAGGATTTCAGGCTAAAAAAAAAAAAAATCTGTTTTTTCCTGGGCAATCCCATTATCTTCTAGAGAAATAAAGCACAAGGGAGAGCAGACACAACACTGGAGCTCAGTTCTGACCTTCTGAATCCTGGTTCTTGCGAGTGTAGTTCATGCGGAACACAAAAGCGTCCAGGATGAAAGCCACGATGATTGTCATCACCACCATGGTCACAATGTAGAAGATCATGAAGTACAGACGGCTCCAGTGAGTGGTTTGGGAGGTCACCCCTTCCTGCAGAGGAGAGAGAAGTGAGCAGTGCACAAAGGAAGGGAGAGGCACCGTGCACAAACAGCACAAAGCAGCATCAACACTCTGGCCCCAGGGACTGCTTGTGCAATGCTCAATGCCCCAACAGGTCCCTGCAGCTAAAAAGAGATGTTCCTACAGGTAAACACACAGAACATCCAAAGCTGGTGGCTGTAAGAGCCACTGTGCCACAGAACACAGTTTGGACAGCAGGGTGACAAACTGGAGCACAGGGTGGCTTCATTTGTCCAGCCTGTGAAGCCTGAAAATGTGCCCAGCAGCATGGCAGGGTGAAATGCTTCCCAACAGCCAGGACCAAAAGATACCTGGCAACAAAGTCACCATGGTGGAGGGGAAGGTGTGCCTGAGCTGGCAGAGCCTGTCTGCCTGCAGGGTTCACTCACCATGATGATGTACCAGTCGTTGACCACCGTCAGCTCAAACAGGGTCACTGCACACAGGAGGGAGAGAACACACACAGGTCATTGTTTTACTCATCCTGACCTGTTTTACAGTGATTTTTAGACAAAGTGTTTGTCAGGGAAGACTGACACAAGGCAGCAAAGTTTGAATCAAGACAGCAAATCCAGAGAGAATGCAGACCCTCTCCACTGCAATTCCTTCAGACAAAGGGGGTCAGACCCACCAAACCTACAGCATGGTTTCATCTCTGTTTCTTAAAGAAACCAGACCTGACTCTTCACCAGAGAGCAAGGAACCCTCTGAAATCTCCAGGAGATAAGCATTCTGCTCGCACATTAAGAAAAATCACGGAGAGTAATCAACACATTCAAATTATTCTTCATCAGAGGGTTTAAAGAGAGGCATCGCTGTTGGTTCTTTAGCAGAGCAGTGACTTAATGCCCTCCTTAAACACCTCTGCTCTGATCACCAGCCAGAACAGATCTGCTGGCTTCCAGCTGGCTCTGAGAGACCTCTGCTTACCCTGCAAAGCAGTCCTGGCACAATTAGTCAGCTGGAGCTCTCCAGACAGAAAGAGCAGGATGCTGAGTGAGGTGCATTAGCAGCACACCCTGCGAGAGTCCCAGGCTCACATGAGCATTACAGCATTACAGAGCCATCCAGCTCTGCAGGAACACAGGATAATCTTTCCTAGGGACAAAAGTGCCCTTACCAAAGCTGTTCAGAATGTTGTCAAAGTTGTTGAGATAGTAATAACCTTCTTCCACAACTGTTTTGTTGCCAACTGTGTGGTTCACCCAGCGGTAGGAATCTGCGACTGTGCTTGTGCTGGGTGGAGAAAACAGGACAAAATAATCAGCAGACATTGGGAAAGCAAGGAAAATCTAAAAAGTTACAAATACCAGCCCCAATAGAGGGGCAATTTCTACCTCTTGGCCAATACTTGAAGGAATCCTCTCTCCTTCACAGCTCACCACAAGTCCAGGGAGCACACGGGAGTTTTTCTAATCATTCAGCAAATATTATACCAGAGAAACAGAGAGTTTGAGTTCCTTGGCTCACATCCTTCAAGCTTGGTATTTCCAAGTGGTCTGCCATCATTAAAGGTGAAAAGGACACAGGACAGCTTAGAGTCCAGGACCAGGTGAATTTATGTTGATTGAATTTGTGCTGGCCTTGGACACTTAAAGGCATGGGGCAAGAGAAATGAAGTATCTCCTGGATTTTTGCCACGTGTTGCCTTAGCTACAAAACCCCATCCAGCCCCATCCTCTGGCCACTTCCCCACAGGGAAATGGAGCTGCCAGAGCTCCCTGCTGCTGGCTGAGCACCAAAAGCACTGCTGGGGGGGCTGGATTTGAGGTACTCACTTGCAGCAGTTTGGGTAGACCACGCCAGCGAAGAACTCCATGCCAACGATGGCAAAGCAATAGTAGAAGATCAGCAGGGTTAAACCCAGGCTGGAGGCAGAAACAGAAAGAGTTCTGTGCTGCTGGAGAGTTGCTAAGGCAGGGAAACACAAAATGCTAGGCTGGTTGCTGTGGCAGGAATCTCCAAGGGATGGGAAGCAGCACTGGGAAGCCCAGCCCACCCTCGGTGCTGCTGGGGCTCTGCAGCTCTTGGCCTGCTCTTGTTCAGGGAGTCCTTGGACAAGGAGTTTGCCACTCACTGAAGAGAGAAACCAAAGAGCAGCCTGGATTCCCTCCCAGTCTGTCCTTTTCTGTTCAATAAACGTCTCTCCACAGCTCCTTTAATACAGAACACCACACACTGTTCGTGCCCTCTCCACATCCTTGGAAGTAGGGGCTGTGCCAAGAGCAGGGCTCTGCAGCCAGCTCAGGCCTCCTGCAAGGGAAGCAGGGCTGAGGGGGCCCCACTCCAGCACCACAAACTCCCTGTGCCCCACATTTCACAAGAATGCTCTCTGGGGGCTCTGCTGAGGACAGGGGAGCAGCTGGGGCCCAAGGGATTTGTGCCATGCTCTTCCCACTGGGCTTTGTATTTCTGCAAGAGTTGGGATGGGGGAGAAAAATTTAAACAGGCAGGGACTCTTAGTTATCCTCCTAACACCAAAGCAGGAGAAGGCCCAGGGTGCTGGAGTGCTGCTGCCCCAAGGAACTGGAAGATGAACACTCCACTGGTTAAGAAAAATCAGTAACTGCCCACTGACAGATCAGAGCATAAATCCCTTCAGCAGGTTGGACATCCTGCCCCCAAAGCCTCAGTCCCTACCCCTGGCAGCAGCCCTGGAGCATGGGTTGGTACCTGGCCATGCGAGGGAACAACTCAAACATGGTGTCCAGGACGTTCCTGTAGCGCTTCTTCAGTTTGAACAGCCTGAAAGGAGAGGCCAGCAGTTACCCACACCCTGCAGCTTTCCTGGGGCTGGGAAAGAGCTAAAAGGAGAATCCCAGCTCTGCCTCACACAGCAATGCCAGTGAGGTTTGCTGACACCTCACTGCTCCTGCTCAAGAGGTGTCTGCTCACCTCCCAGTGTCCTCTGTCCCATCTGAGTGTTTGTGACACGCTCAGCTGGCTCTGTTTTACATGGCATGATCCATAAACAGATATTTAAAACTCCTAAAAACTGTAAGAACTTAAACTATCCTGTGTACAGGGGCAGGATTCATTCCTGCTTTCCACAGAAACAAGCTTTTCTGTGTTTCCCCTATGACCCAGTAAAAATTGATGAAAGAAAACTGCACTGTGCCTGCTAATTTAAGATTTGGCAACCCCATCAGCCTTTACAGAGAAACACAGCTGCCAAACAGGCTTGGGCAGGGGAGGAACAGAGAAAACAATATTTTTTTCCCCCTCTTGAGTGTCATGAAGTGTTCTTAAAATCCTCACTGAAGAGCTAAATTATATTAGCTTGTTTTTAATGAAACATTTTTCCTCAAATCCCTTCCCCCTGTGGCTCTGGAGGTGTTTGTGAAGGTGAGAGCACCTCGACATGAGAGGGTTAATCAGCCCCAGCTCCCTGAACTGCAGACAAGGTACAGACCATGGGCTTGTAAAGTGAGAGATGCAGTGAGAGCAGGGCAGTACTTCACCCTAGAAAGCAGCATCCTTTGAAAACTGTAATTTCTGGTAATTCAGTGGAAATTATTAAACTGGCTCAGACCATCTCACCCTGACAGAAAAGCTTTTCTCTGAACAGCATCAGACAATTTAGAGGAGGTGTAAGAACCCCACGAAGGCAGACACAGGATAATCTGCCCCCAGTAAATCCCTTGATCTCTCTTAGAGATCAGCTTAAGCTCCAAAGCCCGGGGTTTTCATATCCCATCCCAAGTTTTTGTTATCGCTCATTTTGATAACTCGGCCTAATCTCATTACCCCACGCAATTCCTGTTGGCCATGGTCACATTCCCACAGAGCAATCCTTGCCCTCTCCTGCTAAGGAGCTCAGTCCCCAGTGGGACTGATGGAAAACAAGCCTGTTTTCTCCCACCTGCTCTCTGCAATCCCCCCTTCCAGCCCTTCCCACCTCACCTCAGCAGCTGCAGGGGTCGCAGGACCACGATGAAGTAAAAGGGCTCCATGTTAAATGCCAGTGCCATGAGCCCCAAAAATGCAAACAGGGTGACTGAGAAGTCAAAGCTGGAAAGGAAAATAAAACAAAATAAATGTAAGAGCAATGATTTATCAGTAGTGCTTCAGCAGAGGAGAGGGATTGGTGCTGCTCCAGCCTAAGAAGATGCACAAGGCCAGGGGCAGAAGAACTGCAAGAGCTGGCTGATGGCCTTCTCTCTAGAGGCTTGGCTCAGAAGTTGGTGTTTCCAGCCCAAAAAGATGAATGTGCACTCACAGATTCCAGCCTGAGGACAGGTACTCCACAGGTCCCAGCCCAGTGGTCTTCAGGAGCAGCTCCACGCCATAGACTGCAAAAAAGGGGGATCAGGGATGAGCAGCATCACTGGCAAGGCTCATGGCAAGGTGTGCCCTCCTGGATGAACAGGGGTTCAACAGACCCCACCCACCCTCCTCACTCTCAGCTAGGTGCCAAAGAGACTTTCCCCCTCCAAATCAACCCATTTTCCTGTGTTCATGGAGATCTCTCTGGAAAAGCCTACAGAACAATCCCTGCCAGGCACACCATTGTTTTGGATGGAGGCTCTACACCCATGGTTAAGTTATAACTTCAATTCCCTTCCCAGCTCCTCAGGAAATGACACAGCTCTGCTGGGAAGCATCAGCTTACTTGTGAGGAAGACTATGTAGCTCCATGGGACATTCCTGGAGAAGAAATTCCCTCCTGCAAGACACAAGCACAGCTTTCTCAAGTCTTCCTTTTTTTCCAATCCCCCAGCACCACAGTCATGGAACAAGCTGTGATGTTTCCTACCTTGCAACATGAAGGTTTCAACAAGAATCCAAATTCCATTCACAGCCACCACAGTGTCTGAAAAACAAAGGAAATACCCATAGCAAAACCACTCCTGGATATCCATCTCTTAGGCCAACAAAAAGAGTACAATATAGGACAAGTGGCAGGGTCATTGGCTCCAACTCAATGAACAAACTGAATTCATAAATTGGGAGTCTTCCCCTGTGTCCATCTCCAGGCCTTGAACAGATGCAGCGCCTTTATGTTCAAAAAAGAATCAAAACTAAAAAAAGAAAAACAACCCAAGTCCCAAATTACTGAGCAGGAATAGATTACTTAGAAGGCAGTAGGCAGCACCAGGAGGAAGCACTCTTTCTCCTCTAGAGAAGAGAAGCACAGATTCCCTCTCACAGGCAGTTCAGTTGCCAAGCAATCCCTCCAGCAGCTCCTCAAGAGCAAACAGAATGTGGCTGACTGGCAATGCTCCTTATCCAGCATCCTCCAGGTGCAAGATAAACCCCCCAAGGTTTGGGAAAGCTGATCACCAACCCACCTAAATGCAACAAGCTGGCTGCTCCAGCACCAGCCCCACAGGGGTGCTGTGCAGGGAGCCAGGGAACCTCTCCAGAATGAGAGCTGAGAGCCCAGGCTAGTGGCACAATGAAGCAGTTCCCTCCCTTTCCACCAAAACTCCCAAATTTGTGCATGAACCACGGCTCAGGTCACACCAAGTCCTTGGAGGGCTGGCAGGCACAGCTCACCAGACCCACATGAGCAAGGGAGGAAGGGAAAGGCAGCTCATCATTCCTACTCACACATGGTGTACTGGAACACACGGGATTTCACCAGGATGTTGATGCCTGTGTGAAGGAAAGGATGACAAAATAAATGTTTACACCATCCTACCACACACTCTATCTTCTCCTTAGAAACATTCTCCATACCAACAGCACAGAAGCTGAACAGATCAGATGATTCACTTTCACTTTTTGGGAACAAGTTTAAAAATCCTTTAGAATTTTAGCAGCAATGAAGTCATTATCCTTAGCCCCCAGGATGCTCTGTTTGGTCTCTATGTGCTAATTCTGGGGTGGGGACAGAGGTAAATGCAGCTGCTGAAGCACTGTCCCTGTTTGGACAACAAGGAGGGCTGGGAGCATCAGCAGAGCTCTGAGGGCTCCTGTGGAGCTGTATTTTGATCTCAGGGTGGCAGCTGTTCCCTGGGAGCATACCACACCTCAGAAGAGATGCAGGTTCTTAATTCTGAATGGCTACATCCACTCAGTGAACTTGGGACAGAGCAGATAAGTTGGCAAGACTTTACTCCAATGGGGGGCTCTTTTCCCGCCCCAAACTCCTGTCCTTGACCTGAACAGGAGCTGCAACCACATCTTGGGACCAGACAGCCTAACAGCTTTTGTGCCAACCCAAATCCCATTCCACAGTCACTGCAGAAATGTTCACAGGACAGCAATCCTCCCTAGAGACTCTAAATGCACGTCTCTGGATACACAGGGGGCTGGTTAGAAGATCTTCCCTCAGGTGTTTGCCAGAGACATAAGAGAAAGCCCCTGAAGAGTGCCCTGTCTTTGTAAAGAAATACTCCTCCTGTCAGCTGAACAAGCAGCCATGAAAACAGTGTCACCTTTAAAGATGAGGAATGCAGTCCGTGGAAGGTCGTCAAACCAGTGCTCGCGGTTCCGTTTTGCCTGGAAGCAGAACAGCCACGTCAGCAGCAGCCAGAGCAAAAAAACCAGGCAGGGATGGAGACCCACCTTACCCCACCTCTGCTTCTCTCAGATTGCCTTTGTTTCTTACCCAGCTCCTCTCTCACCACTCCTTTTCTCTCCCTCCCACACACAGTTCCCTTCCCCTCCACCCAACAAACTCTTACCTTCCATTTTAAGCCAACAACTTCATAGAAATTGTAAAAATCCTTTAGACTGCAAAACAGAAAGAAACATTTCATCAGAGCCTTGAGGGTGACCAGATCCTTAATTGTCCTTGTCAGCAGTGGAAAGTTTCTGGAAGTTATTAACTCCTTGTCAGAACTGCAGCCACAGCTGACAGAACTCCCCAGTGACCTCTTCCCAGCCTGGCCAAAGGTTCCTGATTGACAATAGCCACAATCTCCTTTCTGTAATGCTTCAGTCCTCGAGGGAAACTCTGACTCTACTGAACTCCAGAATTTCACACTGAGAGGAAAGACCTGAGGCTTGGATGCCAACTCCAAGGGATGGAGATCGCACTGCTCTTCATGAAGTCTTAATTACTCCTACAGTCCTTTTCTAACATCTTTGCACATTTTCTTTTCAAGGTGAAAATGAAGTTTGAAAAAGGACATGAAAGCAAAGAAACTCATAGAACATGAGTGGCTGTCTAGGTGCTCAGGGTCAGGCCTGTAACAGGTTTTATGTGTCTGAAAGTGAGGATGCTGAACTTCTCAGACTCTTACTGGTCACATCAGTGCCTAAATTTCACAAACTCAGTCTTTCTGCCTGTGCCATTTTCAATACTTCTCTGTGGCACTTGACTTCAAGGAGAAGCATCAGCACCAGCTTCATAGGAGAGTCACTTGGAACCTGTCTGTGGCCAGAACAAAGGAAAAGGAAGAGAAGGTCTCCTGCTCTAATTCCCTCTGCTCCTTTGCTGGCTGGAGTTAGCTGCACCCACCCCCCACCAGAATGACAATTCTCCGCCTCATAACACAGAGGATGGCAGCCCTGAAAGCACCAGTAGAACCAAATTTTAATTAACAAAACCCTGGGGGGGACAGCCAGCTGTTGGAAAAAAGCAAAAACTTGTTAAGCTGTGAGGCTGTGCTGTGTGTGAAATGCTCCTCACAGGCTCCAGAGCTGCTCCCCTGCTCTGCTCTGCTGTGCAGGGCAGTGGGAAGCACATCCTGCGAGTGCCAGCACGGCGCTGTATCCACAAGAGGGCACGCAGGAACTCCAGCACCTCCCCAGGAAAACCTCAGCTCTCAGGGAACCTGCCTGCAAAAACCCTTCCCGTGGCAGACAGCTCACTCCATAAACCCAGCCATCCCCCCCAGAGCACAGGGAGGGCAGCAGCAGGACCATCCTACCTGACTAAAGGGGTATTGCTCTGGTTCAGGGCTTTGAAGGTGAGATATCTCTCCCTGGCACACATCCGAGGCTTGTAGAACCGCAGCAGCCCTTCGAAGTGCTTGAAGGAAATTCCAGACGGCCTCTGGCAACAAAGGAATGCTGTCAGAAGCAGCAGCATCAGGCAGGAACACACAGAGGCTTTCAATTCCCACTCTGGATTTGTTTTAAGCAGGATTTCATACATTATAACTGAGCCCCCTAAGTACCCTGAGCTATTACTTTAACATACCAAGCTCATCCCAGGGCACAGAGATCAGAAAGCTTTCCTGGCAACTGGTCCCTCCAGCAAAGGCACAACTGTTCCCTGTTGCCCCATCACCTGAAAATTGTCTAACCAGACACCCCAAGCACAGCTCAACCCCTCTTCTTGGGAAATTAGCAGGCAGCCCAACAGATCCCATCATGGCACTTTTAAAAGACCATCAGCTATGTGCACTAAACATGAACTAATCTCTTAGAAGTGGGTTAGTTATTTTTGGGTCTTATTTCTCTAGCTGCTCCGACAAGTTAAACAAGAAATCAACCTTCTCCCCACAGTGCTTGTCCCTGTAAAAAGTTGTTTGTAGGTGAATTCCTTCTGTTTCTGCACTGCTCATTTGTGCAGGATCTAGAAAATGGATTCTATCTTCAATTCCATGACTATCCTTTCTCTTAGTCGTGATGCCTGGTATGCCAAACAAGTCCGCAAGTGACCCAGACTGATTCAGAGAGCAATCAATGATCACATGCACTCCAGAACAAATTTCCCTCATTTTACCATAACCTCACGCAGGACCCAAATTCAGAACATCCTGCTTTTTCTCCACAAACAGAGGTGAACAAGTTACATGAACATAAAAACCAGCAGCCTGTGGTGAGCCTGATCACAATCAAGAGAGATTCATGCCCTTTTTCTGGAGTGCAGTTTGAGCAGCCCAGCCCAGGTGCTGGTGACACAGCTGTACCTGTTTGGTGACCAGCAGCCGGTACGCGTGCTGGATGGCCGTGCGCTTGTGCAGCAGCAGGGACTTGAACTTCCTCTTCTCAATGTCATTGAAAGTGTCAAACACAACAGCCAGAAGCTGAGAAGACAGGAAAAAAAGGGCTGGTTTGACCCTTATACTCTGCAGGATTTTAGGGAAGCAAAGAGAGGAATGCTGATGGAGGCAGGGTGGAATTGGTGAGGTTATGATGGCACAAGGGATCCCACAAAGGGATCCCCAAGCTCACAGCTCTGATCCACTTTTTGGAGGAGGTCCAGATGTTTCTGGCCACTCAACACTTGCTAGTGGGTTTTAAGAGCTACATCTAAACCACACAAATGCCAGCATAAAACCAGACCAAAAGATTTCTTCAAATGCCCTGATGTGTTCCTGGACAGCAAGGTTTAGGGGCTGCTCTCTGGATTCCTCTCCCTTCCTGGGAGCTTTGCTAACACACAGCAAAGCTAACCCTCCATCTGGGAAAGCAGTGAAATCCAACCACGAGCATCAAATCCCTCCCCCTGGGCTGCAGAATTCCCCAGCTCCTTTGGCAATCCCTTTTCCTGCACTCACATCCTGCCCTGGGCAGCCATGCTCTCACTCTGCAGTGATCAGCACTGCAGTCCTGCCATACTGAGTAATTCCTTCCCCTTCAAACTGATTTACAAAGTATTTCGGGCAAGTCCACATAATAAAATGCCATTTTATGATAAATAATTAAGACAGAGATGGATAATAAATTTCATGCAACTGAGTATGTCACTCCAAGCATGATATTAATGGGAGACTAGTTGAAAGATGCTCATATAATTTGGTTTTCTATGATTTAGTTCAATTCCTCATGGTTAGACATTAGTAGAGTTCTGTCTGTAGCCAAGCTGCCATTTCTAGGAGTATTCTGCCAAAGGGTCTGAGATGATTGCAGAGCAGTTTTGGGAGTGGGGAAGACTCTGCTGAGGAATGAGCTCCAGAAGCAGGCAGAGGGGAGTGAAGTGCTGCCCTGGGGACTCACCAAGTTCATGATGAAGTAGAGCTCGATGGAGAGGTACACGATGAAGAACACACAGGACCAGGGGTTCCGGGCGTAGGACGGCATCATCACATCAGGGAAACTGCACCCCAAACACAAGGGAACACCAAATAACTCCTGGCACACATCCCACTGCACAGCCAGGAGGCACAGGTGTGTGTAAACTCACATCCAAACGTTTGCACATTTGTGCAAAACTCATGAAAAAAAAAAAAACTAAAAACATGGCAAGCGCATTCCTCACACATCCCAAACACCAAACAGGATTTGTGGTGTGGTTAAGGGCTATGCTTTGGTACTTAACAGCAGAAGAGCCTCAGTGCAGGTGTCACAACCTCAGATTTATTCCATTCTTTGCTAATTTCCTAATCCTCAGGGCTCTCCCTGACAGCAGATCAATATTTACTCACTGCTATTATCCCAATTTCCTAGCAGACAGGTGAACTGCAGCACAGGAATAGGAAGTTACTTCTCAACAGTGAGCTGTTGGCTGACAAAGGAGCACAAACACAAATTTCCCCTTCTTGGACCAAGGCCTAACAAAGCTGTTTTCCCCTTACTGCCCTCACAGTGATGAAGATGTCTGAGTCCTCAGAGATAACTCTGCAGCTGAGGTCACAGTGTCCTAAAGGAAAATTAAATAGCAGTTCTTCCCATGCAGGCTGACCCTGGACATCTCTCTCTCTCAGGCAGAGGAAAGGGGTCACACATTTGGAGACAGAGCATTTCTGCAGATTAACTCTTGGCTCTGCCACAGTCCTTTGGGACAAAGGGAAAGACTGAGATAGAAGAGCATGAACTTACTTTGAAGTGGTCAGAAGCACAAAGAGATTCACGAGGCTGTTCTCTAAGGTATTGAAGTACTGAAAGAAAAAATTCCCATGATAAAATGCAAGCAGGAATTCATAGGGACATTTTGTTCAAAAAAACAACCAGTCCCCCCCACCCCTCTGGATACAGGCACTCCCACAACTCCCTGATGCCTTCCTAGGGAAAAGTACTTCAGCACTGGTCTTTTTAAAGTTCCCTGAGAAATGCTGTGTGAAGGGTTAAACCAAAAGCACATTTTTAGAAGTACTTTCTCCCAGCCAGCCACAGCCTGGGCAGCAGCAGGAACCAGTGGCTGTGACCACAGCAGTGGAAGTGGCCGAGCTTTGCCCCAGACACCTCCTCCCCTGGGACAGTGACAGGTGGCTCTTTGGGCTGAACAAAAGCATCAAGAACAAGGAACAACTGTGAGAATGTCCCCTTTGGGACATGCTGTCTTGGAGGAAGCTCCTCCAGAGTGTTCCTCCCTAGCAGAGGGTAAAGCAGGGTGACACTGCCAGGCAGCCTTGGAGCATTTGCTCTCACACAGGAATAAACCATGACTGCACTGCCATGGTGGATTCGTAATGAAGGAACCAAGATACTCACTGGATCCGAGTGGTTAGGAGAAAACAAGTAAAAACCTGAAGAAGCAGCAGAGAAAATAGAGGAGGAGGGAAAGGAGAGAGAACAAACAAAAATAAAGTCAGTTCAATGTCGAGCAGTGGAGCAGCTCCCAAAGGGAAGGTCCCACTAACAGTAAATCCTCTCTGACACCCTGAAAATGGGAGTATCTGGAAGATTTTCTCCACGGAGATTTGCCAATAGATGTCACTGGCATTTCTCTGCTCCTTTTGGACAATAAACTTGCTGGGGATGGTTTGGACTCTAGCAGGTACACATGCGTTTGTGGGGATGCAGATTAAACTGACAACACTGAGGAAGAGTTGGTGGAAGCAGAGCTTGAAAACACCACTGACTGTGCTCTGGAAAAGGTCAAAAGGACTTGTTGTCTCAAACCCAGCTTTCAGATTTTTTGGCTGTTTTAACTGTGCCTTCCAGATGACTGGAAATGGGATAAATGGAAGATCATGACAACACTTAGAATCTGATCAGCCTTCTATTCATCCAAGCTGTTCATGTTGCTTTAGGACAATCACTGGTTAAGAGCATCACTTCTCCATCCATAAATACAACTCACCCAGAATAGCAAAAATCACCATGAAGAAAAGCAGGAGGAGAAGGATGTCAATAAATGGTGGGAGAGACTGGAAGATCTGTCGCAGATTTCTGAAAAATCAGAAAACATTAATAAACTAAAATTTGCACATTTACTCCTCCAGGTTGTCAGGGGAAAGAAAAAATCCCACCACCAACACCACTCCACACTTGAGGGCTTTCTTCCCACTCCCTCCAAGGATTAAAAGTAGAAAGCTTGCTAAACTAAGATCATTTCCAAGCTCCCCATCTGTCCTTTGCAGTCAGCTCTCAGGTACTGCAAACAACACTGAAGTCATGCTGTGAACTCTCCTTCTCCAAAGACCAGCCCTGCTTCCCCGTGCAGTTTCCAGGCTAGCCAAGGAGCAGAGCCAATGCAGGCACACCCCTGTGCTGTCTCTGAGGTGGCTCACACGCCCAAGCCCTGTGTACCACCAGCACATCCACACTTAGGTCACCACGGAACCACCTCCAACACAAACACCAGGCAAAGGCACTGATTTTCCTGGGCTGCCTGCAGGATGTGAGTGCTTTCCCTCCAGCCCAGCCCCAGGAATGAGGACAGAAGCCCAGGAAGGAGAGCAGAAGCCCCAGCCCCACCTTCTGACAGCCCCGCAGTAGCGGCAGTCGATGAGGAAGATGCAGCGCAGGGCGCGGGTGATGCGCACGTGCGAGGTCTGGCGCACCAGCACCACGATGGCCTCGATGAACTGCACCAACAGCACACACGTCTGCAACAAAGGGGGAGAGAGCTGGCTGAACACCTGTTTGTCAGGATGTCTGAAGGGTGGGAGGTGTCCCTGAGGGTTCAGGGATCTCACATGAATCATCTGGCAGCTGGGACACGGCTACGTCACCCCTGCAGGCCAGTGTTCAATCTGGCTCTTTGGCTCTTGGAGGTGCTAAAGGAGAAACCCTGACAAAGAAGCAGACAGCTCACCTTGACCATAGTCCTTTTGTGCCTGATGAAGGTTTGGAAGCCCAGCCACCTCATCTTCATGGAGAGCTCAAAGACGACCACGATTAACGCGAACAGCTCCAGGGTTGCGTGGACCTGTCAGGGCACAGGTGTGCTGAGAACAGCAGCACAGCACAGCCACACTGCTGCTCCTCCTTCTCCAAGGAGCTGGTGGGCTCACAGCAGTCTGAGCATGGCCTTGTGGCATGCAGGAAAACCCCAAGCCACTCTTTTACAGCTAACATAGCACTGTTCCTCAAAATTTCTGTATCTACTGCTCTGTGCTTTTATTAAAGCCTATAAAAGTGCAATTTTCTTCTAAGCAGAATTCCCTGAAATCCATGTCCCTTCTGGGTTTGAGCAACACAGAAAAAAAACTTATTGATACATTTGAAACAAAAGGCCAAGACATCAACAACTTGAGCAGAAACACTTTGAAAAAAGATGGAGACTGTAATTTTTTTAGTGAAACAGAGGAAGGAGAGCCGCTGGGCACAGAGAAGGGTCTTCTCTTGAATTAGACATTCTGGACAATCACAGGGAGGATCTCGATCTGTGTTCTAGGTGGTGCTGGGGTAATGGCACCAGCCATGACAAAAACCTTGAAACCACCCAATCAAAGCACACAGAGTGCTGAGTTATCTCACAAAAAAGGGAAAAACCATCCATTTCTGTTACAAAATGAAGAACTGCACAAATTGATAACACGAAATGAATGTCACTTTCATTGTGGTCTGCCTAGATCAGATGGAAAAAGGAAGTTTTTCTGTCTGGCCTATCTGCTGTCAACCATTTACAGAACAAGCCAGGTGGATTTTTTGTTTTACTGCCTCGTCCTTCCTCTGTATTTGGCCATGGTTTTCCTCTCACCCATGCTGCTGAGCAAGCAGAGCTCCCCATGCAGCCCCCAGGTACTCACAAAGATGCCCAGACGGAGCATGGGGACAGCTGGAGCCTCGCACAGGGACAGCAGCAGGAGCAGCAGGGCCGTGCTCAGCTCCATCAGGTAGAAAAGGTGGTTGTGTGCAAAGAGGTAGGCAGCGAGTGCTTTGGCATTTTTGGGGTGAGTGAAGAACTTGTCATTATTTTCTCCTTCCTAGGGCAGCAGGAATGAAGAAAGGACCAGCATTAGTGACTCTTAGTACTGTAAAAGAGTGAAGAATGCAGAATTTTATAGGGATTAGAAACAATTCCCACCAGACTGTTCCCATTTACTGCCTGTTGTTGATGTGTTTATTGAGGAGTGGACTCTACACACATAGGACATCCCCTTCTGTCCATAACCACATTTCAGCAACGAAACTCTTTAATATGCACAAACTCCTGCTTCAGAACCCCCTGAGCCTTTTCACAATGAGGCAGAGAGCTGGGAGAGTTTATAAATGCAGGCAGAGAAACTTCAGCCAACATCCCAACATAAACACAGCATTTCATTTACTTGCAACTACTTCCACATGTTTACAGACTTATTTGATTAAACTTCTCCAGGACAGAACACAAAAACACCCAGATAAGCTCCAGGGCACCTGGCTGACAGTTGTTCCTCCTTATCTTGGCCTTGCAAAGTGTCTGGGAGAAAACACTGGAGCACACACAGTGTTTTCTGCTTCAGGAATGCAAGACAGACACCACGAAAAATTAACAAGTCTCTGTGCTGATCTGTCACTCCCTCTTAACTAGAAAGCTTAATTAACATTAAAAGGTCAGATACTCCATCTTAACATTTTGCCTACAACTGATTTTCAAAAAGCTACATCATGAGTATTGTTACCCCTAGGATGAAACTTAGTTTGGGGAGATTTTAGAGGGTTTTCATGCAGAACCACCCAACAGCTTCTTCTCTCTCTCGAGTCAACAGTTTTGGCAAGGGAGCTTTTGTCACTCACAGGAAACTTGCTGCCTCTTGGGAACTGTCACAAGAGATCACTTTTCCCCAGCAGGGCCACATAGATGCACAAGTGGTGAGGTTTTATTTAAATTAACATCTTTCCAGGCAGGCAATTACTGCAAGGACAGTGAAGCTATTGCTATCAAAGCAGAATAGCTGTGATTGCAATGGATAACGAGGTCAGGGAACTCTCCTTTAGCAAGTGAAGCATTCTCCAGACTCGCTCAGGAGAGGGTTCCCAATGTTTCTCACTTACTCCAGCTCACACTGGGCTTCAGAACAAACACTGCTGGGTCAGAGAGCTGAGCTGGAGCAGGACAGAGCCAGCCCTGCAGAGAGCCCAGGCTGAGACCAGCAGGGTCATTCCCATCCTCGCCTGGCAGAACACACTTGAGGAATGACAAACAGCCTAAATGCTGCTTCTTGGGAGCCAAGCAATTCCAAGCCTGGCTGGACGGCAGAGCTTCCTTTCCTTCCTTATCCAGACCCAGCACTTGCCTGCAGCCATGCTCACAAAACTCTCTTTAAGTGATTCTACCTCACTTCAAGGACAGTGTCATCGTGGCCATTGGTCCAGCAGCAGCAATCATTCCCATCCAAAGGGCCAGGCCTGCTGTGCCCATTACCATCAGAGCTGCAGCAGCTCAATGACCCTTTGCAGAGCTGCTCCAATAATCAGGAGTTTAAACAGCAGCCTGGGAGGGAGGCTGGAGCCACCCTGCCATTGTCAGGGCTGCTCCAGCACACCATGGAGCTCAAGTGCTGCCAAAGTCCAGCCCACACTGGTGTAAAATACCTGAGAAGTGAGATTTCCCAGTCCTGTGGGGTCAGAGCAGGGAGGAACAAATTGTTTCTGTCACCTTGCAGTGGCTTTAACAAAAAAAAAACCCTTACTGGGTCCAGAGCTTTGAGAGGGATCGAAGAGAAGAAGGACTGACAGTAACAGAACCACAATCATTTCAGACTGGACAGCTCTGGGAGAAGCTCAGTTTTGGTGGCCAATTCCTCACACCAGATGTATAGCAACCTCAAAAACACAAACCCTTTCTGCAGTAAGGATGGTGTGTCTGGTAACTGAAGCATGGCGGGGGAGGTTGAGTCTCTGTTGGTTTAAATATCATAAATTTCACTCCTGGGGTGATCCTAATGTGAGCATCCTTTAATCCTGCAGAAATCAAGACCTTTGCTTTCTCTAGTACCTCACATGACTTGGCTGACTATAACTGGGCCACACACCCATCCCATGGCCAAAGCAGGAGTGGGACCTGCACTTCCAGAACTGGAGACATCCCCAGGAGAGCACTGACTTTAGAGAGGAAACGACCATCCATGACCAGCTACACAAATCTGTACTGACTGTAGAGATGAAATGACCATCCATGACCAGCTACACAAATCTGTACTGACTGTAGAGATGAAATGACCATCCATGACCAGCTACA
>PYHW01010723.1:1365127-1392234 GCA_013186435.1 Turdus rufiventris | reverse complement strand
TGAGCAGATGGCCCAAACCCTAACGCTGCTCCTGCAGCTCCCCATAAAGAAAGCAGCCATGTGAAAACCAGCCTTCTTCTCCACATGCAAAAAGCAATTATGCTAAAGACACAGAGAGAGCCCTGCGAGGTCCAGATCAAAAGCCAGAGACATGGGAGGCAGGAGAAAAGACCGATCTAATTCACCGCACTTTTCCCAGCTTAAGGATCAGAAATGGAGCGTTCTGGCTCATAAATTCTACTTCCAGCAAATTCAAGCCTAAATCCCCTGAAGGCAATAAGGAAAAGGCAATCAACAACAACTCTAACCACTTCACAGATGCTCCTGTTTAGTTTATACAGCACTTCTTCCAGCACTGAAATGGGTAAAATGGGATTTCAACGCAGGGGGGCTGACGGCAGCAGGCAGGATTCCTCAGTGAAGATACCAAGGGCAAAGGAAGTTCTGAGAAGCATCATATTGGTTATGATGAGTGAACTCAGCGTGCTCAGCCTTTGCTCATTTTAATCTGCCAGTACGCAGGCTTGGCTAAACTGAACATCCTGCATCTACAGTGCCTTAAAAATCCACAGGAGCCACCAAATGAGGGGGGAAACGAACAAACTGATGCATTCCCTGGGAAGCCATGAAAAAACTAATCACTATTTGTTTCCAACTGTTGTTCCGCTTCCTGAGCCAAATGTTTCCAAGTCAGCTGTGGTGGCTGAGGAGTGACCGGTTCGAGCTGGAAAGCTGTCAATTTAAAATTGCAGCTTGAACACTTGCAAACTCCTTAACATCTTTTATAATTCCAGGACCACCTGTTCAAAAAAGCAGAGCCCCTCTGATGACACGAGACATGCCCTTATCCCACATTTTCCAATGAAAGCAATCAGCTCAGGGAGGTAACACCTAAGACAACGCTGTTTTCTCACCCCAAAAAGATGGGAGCTGTGCTGGAGAAGAGACACACAAAGAGGTTCCCTGAAAGCATCAAGGTCATCACTCCCATCTTCAGGAAGGGAATGTGAAGCTTCCAGACTCCTTGCCCCACTCTGCAGCATCCTCCCAGGATTTACAGTGCCAGATGATCTCCATCCCCAGTGCTCCAGAGATGACAAAGGAGAAAGAATCATTTGACTCCAGCATAATGGAACACTAACCCAAGTCTTCTCTACCTTGTAGACACAGTTACCAGCTCAGATTTGAACAGCATGGGGCATTCAAGACAAAAATCACTGGGATTTTTCTTTTTTTTGCTGCGTGAAAGAGTCAACAGTGCAGAGATTCTGTTTGACAGAGCATCCTACTGTGAGACACACAACGTGTGCATTGTGCAAACCTCTCTCCTGCAGAGCTCAGAAAACAAGGCAGGCTTGGAAAAAATACCCACAATGACTGCAGCCCTCGATACCTCCTGGTACTCCACTGTGCCTGGGCTTCTTCCCCTACAGGCACCACATCCACAGAGCCACGGTGAGAACTCTCCACACAAACGCTTGTGAGTTTTGGGCAGCACAGGGCTCTTTCTCATGAAAGGAAGGCACCGAGTATTTAAGCACAGCCCTGCCTTAAAACCTGAATTCTCAGGACAAAGCCATTCTCTGAACCAGAGGATAGTTCAGAGCAGAAACATATTTTTCACTATTTCTAACATCATAGCAAAAGATCCCCAACATCTTCTAAAAAGCAGCATTTCCCTCCTTCCTCTGAGCTTACAGAGCTCATCACCCAGGGAAACGAATTGTACTGAAGGAGAAAACAATAATCTCCTTACGTTTTGGGTGCTCATTTCCCTTTCCAAGATTTTCACCCCTCACTCATCTCAGAGGCAGTTTTGCTTCGCTTTGCTTGCTTAAAACATTCATTTTAAATCATCTAGGCCAGGAAAGGATTAGAGGAGCCCTGGCAGAAGTTGCAGAATGCAAGGCTGTTAGGTCAGAGAAATGAGACTTTCAGAGGCATAACCAACAATCCACCACAAAACCACCACTCACGCTTTGGAAAAAATCCCTCTCTCTATAAATTTTAAGCAGGTGCATATTAAGAAAAATGAATCATGCACAGCAATGCAAAACAGCATCTCCTCATAACAAAGGAATGAAGTGAAGCCTACCTGTCCACTCCCACACAGGTGTAATCAGCCCTTCCCAGGTGAGATTGTGACCCACAGTGACATTACCTGACTTACCCCTAGGTGCAAGGAGGAGCTGCTCCAGCAGCAGAACCAGCCTGCTGCCCAAAATGAGATCCCAGTCCTGTGCTCTGGCCATGTTTCACCTCTAAAGGCAGCAGCAGAAGCGCTGCTGCTGGAACTAATTAAAGGCAAATTGGTAGAACTAGGGGCCATGACGTGAGAAAATATCCTGCATAGCATCCAAGAAAGCCACCAGATAATCCAAAAGGCTGTTTAGGAGCCTGGCTGTCAGAAATCCTGGAACCTGCCAGGTCCAAAGCAAGCAGTTGCTTGTTCCCTCATCCCCTTCATTCCTTCACCTTAATTAGCTACAGCATTTCATACCCAGTGCCTCAGCCCAAACAGAAACCCTTGCTTCCACACCAGGACCAAAACCTGGATCCTGAAGGATTTATTAAATCTACCAGGGGGCTGACATTTGAAATGCCTCTTTTCCTCCAAAGGTGGCAAAGCCAGAATGGCTCCACAGCAGTTCAGGTGCTGCCGCAAGAGGCACAGCTCCCAGCAGCTGGTGTGGTTGCAGATTTTCCCAAAGGTCAGGGGTTCATTCTCTGCTTCCTCAGCCCTTCAGAAATTGTTTTACACCTGGAAATCTCACCCATGGCAGGATGGGGGAATAGGATGAGTTTTGAGGGCCCTCCAACCCAAACCACTCTGGGATTCTCTGAGATGATTCCATGACCAGGTGGGCTGAAGCTGTGGACTACATGGACAGGCTGAACTCTCACTGCCAATACAAACGTGTTCTGGAACCAGATCCAACACATCAAAATCCAGGTAATTCACATGCCTCAAAAAGAACATGAACTGCCCCAAATCCCCTAACCTGGGGCTTAGTAAAGGATTTTTTTTTTCTTTTTTTGAAGACAAGTTTGGTGTCTAGAACATCCATTAATGCTGTAATCAGACTCTGTGCTCAGAACCAGCACGAGTCTCCACCAGCCAGTTACAAGAGGAACAGCTTTGCTGAAAGCCCCTTCCCACACTCCATCAGGGAATTGTCCCAAAAGGGCAGAGGGTCCCTTCCAGCACACCCCACACTCTGCTCTGCAGGCACAACCAACACCTGGGCTTTCCTCACCCACATCCCTCCCCCAGCAGGCCTGGGGCAGCCCCTCCAGCCTCACCAACAGAGAAATCTCATTTTCTTCACACGCCTGCTCATTCCCAGCAGTGCCAGGCATATATTCACCTTCCCAAATAATTCGCCTTCCCAAAAGGCCAGCCTGGCTCTGGTTTTCCTGACAATTCACTTCTCAGGCAGCAGAAAGTGAGATTGCAAAGGCACCTCACTCAAAGTTATAACTTCCCATTTGCCAACAATCCTTCTGGAAAACATGGCTCTTGGCTGTTGCAGTTGCTCCCCCACCTCCCTAATAATTAGTTTTTACCTCAATAGCAGATGCAGTTGCTTTCTTGTAAAAACCCAGAGTTGAAAGATGACTTCTTTCCCCCTGCCATCACCCATTGTGTGGGAAAACAGACAATATCTCATTGTTCTGTGTACAGCACTCTGAGCTTTACTTTCTGCTCTGAACACACTGAAACTCTACTTGAGGCTACAGCAATTTCCATGCAGGAGGCAAAGGAGAATCTTGTATCTGATCTAATACAGGATAAATCAATGTGCACTCATTTATTGTTTATAGCTCCCATCAGCTCAAGGAGAGACACTGTCCTAGAGTTTCAAGGCTATCCATGCTGCCTTTGTAGATGGAAAACAGACTTAGGAGTTTGAGAGCTCTGTTCAAACATTTCCCAGGAGTTCAGGAGGAATGGGAAATCACTAAACCCTGGCAGGTTCTCATCACTCTCAGGACAGGATTTTGGGAAAGGCCACACCAGGTTCATATCTCCCTTCTTGCCTTCGACAGAAATTCAGTTTCCTATTAGTCAGTGCCCTCAGGCAGGGGCTGGGGAGCTGAGCTGGAGTTTGTACTGAGATGCTCAGATAAGATGTGCTAAGGAAGGGCAGAGTCACATTCATTGCTGTGCATCCAGGTGATGCAAGAGCTTCTCCCTGGCTCCTTCAGCTGCTGGAGCTGCAAAGGAAAATCACCCAGCCCCTACTCAGCAGAGTCAGAAACCATCAGCACCACATTTTTCTGGATGTGGTCTGAATTCCTGTCAACTTTGCAGGATTCTGACCCTTTGTGGTGGCTGCAGATGGGAGCTCCCTGGAAGCCCGGTAGCCCAGCACAAGCCAAGCAAGGCAGAGTTTAATATTCCTCCCCATGCAAGTATTTTCTCTCATTAAATGCTTAAGAGCTGGAGGATTTGGGAGATTAATTTTTGCAGCTGGACATTTTCTTTGAGAATGCAATTTTCCACACAATTTTCTCCTTTAGCTCTCTTTTATTCTAACCCCAAGACACCCACTTACCCAGGAGAGGACTCTTCTGCAAGGTTTGGAATGGAATTCACTCCTGCACTTCAATCCCTTCCTTCTTTTCACATCTGCTACAGGCTTGCTTTCAGAAAACCCTGTTTCTACTTATTTCAAACCAGAAACTTGTCTCCAGTTCCAGGCAATCAACACCAAGAATCCACCACTACAAATTCATTTATCCAAAGACCTGGCTGGAACAAAGCCAGACCATGGATAGTTTTGGTTTGTTTTTTTTTGGTTTTTTTTTAATTTAAAAGCACAAGAAGTTCTTTAAAAAAACACAAGAGCTGATATACACTGAACCAACCACATGGGCACACAGCACTCAGTGACACGGTGGTGACAGGCTGGAGAATGGACTAAAATTCAGAGGAGTTTGTGCACACAGGAACACAAAGCAAGAGTGAGATTTAATTATTATCAGCCTCAACCATGTGATTGAACAAGAGGCAGCTACACAGCCACTTTGTCTTTCCCCAGGTGTCACCTGGAAGAGGATGCAAACACTCCCAGCCTGTTCTGGGGACACTCCTCAGTAAAAGTTTTGTGTTTAACCTGTCATCGAATCTCTTAGAGTTGATGATGGCTGTTCCTCCAAATTCTGGCTGAATATTAATTTATGAGAGTTTAGGCAAAGGGAAGACAAAGGCAGAAGGAAAGAGCCTCCTGACCTTCCCTGTCCCCTTGTCCTCATCCTCACCCTGGCAGGCTCTCTCCCCCCTGGCAAGGACTTCTCACGCACTTTTTCCTTGGCAAAGCTTCTGACTGAAAAGGTGCCATCACCCAGTTCTGTCAATGCCATTTCAGTGCTCAGAGCCACGGGGAGAGAGCAGAGGGGACACATTTGATCCCTCACAGCCTCCATGAGACACAACTTCACTGCATTTCACAGCAGATTTTGTGTGCAGGCAAAAAGCAAGAGCTGGACTACACATCCTGGTTTTTAAACAAGCTTAGTTTTGCCAGTGCTGGTGTCAGTGGGCTCACTCCCTGATTTAAGCATCCCACTTCCAGAGATAAACCTGCCTTTCAAGTTGTTGATGCCAGCCTTCCCCTCCTAATCCTTCATCCCACCCTGACTTCAGAAGACTTGGTATCATTCCCTATCGTTTCCACAGCATAAGCTTCATATTGCTGCAGCAAATCCCACTGTAACAGTGATTAAAACATACAAATAAGAGACATTTCATTTGAAGGATCCCAGGAAATGAGTTCTCAAAAACCACACAGCGCTCCTGTAAGAAGCACAAAATTGGTCCCTAAAGAACTTCCCTGTATTTCAATGTGGAGAATTTTATTTTATTTTATTAATACATTCATTCTCATGCCTCTGCTTTAACACAGTCATGCTGGCTTCGAGCAATTGTTAAGCCTCACACAACTTCTTCTTTGAAGGGATGGGAGGCGGGGGAAAGAAAGAGGGAAGAGTGATTAAAATTAGTCACAAGGAATCCTATAAATATACTCGTGGATGGAGGAAGAAATCTCTCTCCTATTTAACTTAAAAATAGAGGGCTAAACTTTAAAAGACAAGCAGATGGGATGAAGCAAAGATAAAACAGAGCTTAGGGAAAGTCAACTGGGCAATTTAGTCAGGGATCTGCACTGTGGGGTGGCAGAGGAGGAGGAGGAGGAGGAGGGAGGAAGAATTTTGATTATCCAAAATTAATTCCCGAGTTGGGAAGGCAAGAACGAGAAAATTAAGGGAACCCATCTTATTGCAAGAGGAATCAAATCTCAGAGGCACTATAGCACAGAGGGATAATGTGAAAAAAAAAAAGGGATGCCTGGCCTGGCCAGGAAATGATGCATTTGTTCCAAACGTTCAGCCTGTGGCAGCAAGCATCACAAGACCTGTGTGTGTGCACCTGCAACTGGAAGTCACCGGGATGTGCTGGACAAACTGCACTGATACATCCAGTGAGGTGTAACAGCAACCAGAAACTCTGTGAACACGCTCAGACACATCTGCTGGCCACATCCAAGCTGCTGCAGGCTGAGGGCTTCAATGAACACACACTGAGGGGGAAAGCAAAGCTTCTGAGGGGTGGTGGCTGCTGGTTTCCCCCTCCCAGTGCTCACCGTGCACCACTAAACAGCCGGAGCCAACGTGGACACATTGTCTAAAAGTACTCGGTGTTCTTTGATAAGAACACAATGAAAATGTGGAAGGGATTTATCAACACTTCCCTTCCTGCAAAAATCACAATGTAAACTAGAAACAGCCAAAAGAAGCCTCACAAAGTGCAGATGTTTATGGTGCTGGGAGAATTCCACGCGAGATAACTCAGTGGGACAGTGCCAAGGGAAGGAGACACTCGGGGACAAGGACAGGAAAGGGAGAAAGGTCACAGGTTGCTACGGGGAAACCACAAAACTGTGTGTTAGAAACGGCACGGGTGGGCCAGAACAGCGCGGGTGGGACAGAACCGGCACGGGTGGGACAGAACCGGCCCGGTGTGAGCTGAGAGCAACAAGCAGCGCAACACACAACTCCGTGCCCGGCTCTCACGGGCAGCCCCGGCACCGAGCGCCAGCTCTGGGGGTGTCACAGCGCTCACCCCGAGGGACAAACACGGGCCAGGCAATGGCAAAGGGCTCTTACTTTCGTTGGGCAGCTCCTCCCGATCCAGCTCGTCCGGAGGGGCCGAGGCGCTGCTCCCGCTGTCGTCCAGGGTGAGGATGAGGGGAACATCATCGTCCATGCTCACCGCCATGCCGTCCCTGTGCGGCCGCTCTCACGGAGTTCAACAGCGCTCTGTGCAGCTCCGCTGGGGCAGCAGCGGTCAGCAGCGGTCAGCAGCGGTCAGCAGCTGTCCGTGCCCAGCGCCGGCCCGGGGCTGTCTGCTGGACACACGGACACGGCGCTGCGCGCACCCATCTCCGCACGGCGCACTCGCAGAGCCGCTCGCTTCCCGGAGGCAGCAGCGCAGGACACAGGGCACGGCAGCCGATGGATCCGCGCCGAGCTCAGCGCTCAGCGCACAGCGCGGGGCCGGGGCTGCCGGGCGCGGCCGGCGCTCGGCTCGCAGGACGGCGGGGACGCAGCACGGAGCGATGCTCGGGCAGCTGCTGAGCCCGCGGCACCGGGAGCGGCGGCCCGGGCCGGCATGGCGCTAGGTGTGCCGGTCACACATGGCTCCGTGCCCCGCGCCAAGGCTCAGGGGGAGAACGCGGGAGCGCCGGGGGCCGCCTGGAGTCCGCGCACATCCAGCTCCCGGAGGGCTTGAAACTGCGCGATGCCACAAGGTCACGGGTTTCTGTGGAAGATTATGGAAGAGGAAAATGAAGCAGGCCCAGGAGAGCGCCACGGGGACACTTCACAGCCGCTGTCCCTGTCCAGAGAGAGGGACACCGGCACCGCGCTGGCACCGCGCGGGGGAGGCCCGGCCCGGCGCCCGCCCCGCGCCCTCCTCCCAGCCCTGCGTGAACCTGCTCCTCACCAGCCCCCCGTGCCCGCGGCCCCGGGGCTCTCCGGACCCTCCAAACCCTCCTGGGACCGCCCGGCCCGGCCCGGGACCCCCCGCACCCCCGGCCCGAACCGACCCCGACGAACCGGCGCCCGCAGCGACGCGGCTCCTCCGCGCCCCGCCCCTCGCTCCCATTGGCTGCCACAGCGCGGGCCCCGCCCAAAGAGGCGGAGCCTCTCCGCTCCCTCCAATCCGCGCACCGCGCCTGTCCCCACCCCCTGCCAGAGGCTCCGCGTTATTCCCGCCTCCCCTCCCCGCCTCACGCACTTCGCCTCCCCATTGGATAGATGCGCTGTCCTTCAAAACACACGAAAGTGATAATTGGTCAGAGGCGGCGGGGGCGGGCTGAGGGAAAGAAGAGTGGGCTGCCATTGGCTGCGCCGATGCCCCGCCCCCGAGTCGGGGCGGAGAGGCGTGGTCACCGGCGGAACGCGGGCGGGAGCGGCTCGGGGACCCTGAGGGGACCCGGCCCGGGACCATGACCCGCTCCCCGGCTGGGCCACCCGCCTGGCGGTACGAATGAGTCGGGCCCCGAGTGCAGCCCAGCCCTGTAGGTGCTGTGAGCGGCAGCCAGCGGCCGGCTCTCAAACGTGAAGCCTGTACAGGTCAGGCTGCTGCCTCCGTCACCGGCCAGCTGTGCTGCTTTTCGGAGTGCACCCGCTCCATCCCAGCGCTTCAGTGCAAAGCAGCCCTGCAGCAACACTTAACCCCCAAGTAAGCAACACGTCAGGGTGGAGTCAAAGTGGAGAGTGAGATTTATGTCAGTGCTGAGCAGGCAGAAAAATGAGAGCAGCAGCGGGGAGGATCCCCAGCCTGATTCAGGTCTGTATCGACAGCAGCCCCAGTGACACTGGACAGGGCGAGGTAGGAAACAACTGAACATTTCCCCCACCTCATTTTATTCAGATTTAATGTGGGTTTTTTCCACACAAGCACCAGTTCCAGCAGTAACAGAGCAGTTTTTGCTCTCATGCTGGGCTGCACAGCTCTGGCAGAACAAGAGGACAGGGCAACAGTAAAGCACCAATGTGAGTGAGAATCATGGAACAAAATGCAAACAACCCATTTATACTTAAGCAACATTGTTCTCATGTGTATATAGCAAGGCAGTGCCAGTTCTGACCTCCTGCAAGCCCTTGGTGACCACCTGGGCCAGTGTGGGACAGGAAAGTGTGGCTGATAAGATGGGCTCTAGTTACCCCACTGATTCCTTGGACTCCGAGCACAGCAGCGGGGATAAAGTGGCCAACCCTGCCAACACAGGCATCTGTCAACTTGATTTTCAGATAAAATCTCTCCTTATTTTAGGATGCTTCCTCTCCCAAGGACTCCAGCTCTCCAAGACTGTGCTGGTTCATTTCTCTGCTGCTTAGATTCCAGGGCAGTTCCCTCACTTTGGTGAGGGCTCGCCTGGTTGGATCTCCCACCTGCTGCTGGGGAACAGCATTCCTGCTCCTTCCTCAATCCTCAACCCTCTTGTCTCCACCTAGTGTCCAAATCTCTCAAATGGATTCTCTCCCAGCCCAGTGAGACCTGCAGCCTCCACAGCTTGCCCGTCACTGTGCCCACATCCCGAACACAGCTGATCAGGCTGGGATTGACAGCAGCACTCCCAACCCACAATTCTTTCATGTCCCTCCGATTTTACCCCAGGTGGAGAAGAGCTGCTGGATTGCCTCAATGGGAAGCACAGGGAGAGATTTGGAGCTAATCACAAGGGTCCTCACTCACCTTCTCAGGTTTCAATAACATCAGGGTATTCTTGCTTCCTATCAGGCCAAGAAATGAGCAGGAATTCCATTCAGTGCAGGCTCCTGGCTGGCTCCAGCTCCACGTGCTGGAGTGCGTCAAGGCCCGATCCTGCTGCTGGTCAAGGTGCAATAAAATCACTTCTGGGGGCAGAATGATGCTCTTAGCCTGGCTTGGTGTGTCCTTGGGTGAATTTGAGTGTTTCCTTCAGCATGGGAGTTTCCAAATTCCCAGCAAGCTCAGCAGCTCCTCACCGCAGCCTCCCTCCCCAGCGAGCAGTGACTGCAAACCCCAAGTCCCCCAGCCAATGTCCTTTATCCACCTCCACAGACAGAGCTGCTCTTTCCCACCTCAGCAAAGGAAGTGGAGGAGCATTGGAGGTGCCCAGATCACTCAGCAGCTTCCCACAGATCCCAGATTTGTCTCAGAGCACTTATTTGGTGACACTGTGGCACTGCTGTGAGCACCTCACAGCCCTCAGCACCAGCCACACAATTATGGATCTACTCAGCACCTCCTCACCACCACGAGCTGCCAAAATCCCTGCAAATCCTTCTCTGTCACAAACCCCATCCAGCCTGGGACTGTCCCACTGCCAGCAGGACACAGGGCAGTGCTTTCCTCACCTCTGTGCTCGTCCTCCCTTTGTCAGAGGAGGCATTGGTGACACAAAGCAAGGACAGCAGGAGACACCAAGGCACCTCCTGTGCATAGAGGCAGAGGGATGGACCTCATTTCCTGGAGAAGGGACCCTTTTGGGGGGCCCAGATCAGTCTCTCGATACCTGCAAAGAGGAGGTGGCTGTGAGGGTTTGGCCAAGGTTTGTGCTCAGGTGCAAAACAAGAAAACAGACACAAAATCAAACTAGAAAGGCTCTGACTGGATAAAGGGAGAATTTTCACCCTGAGGACAGTGGAGCAGTGGGAAGGAGGCCAGAGAGGCTGTGCAGCCTCTATTGGTAGGGATTTCCACCACCTGACTGGACCTGCCTTGAGCAGGGATGTCCTGCATTCCCACAGGCAGGAGCACAGGCGGGATGGAGCAGGACTGCTCTGACCACACATGGCCAGCCAAGATCCCTGTCAGGGCCCTCAGGACTCATCTGGGACCCCCTGTCCTGGGAGCTCCATGAGCTCAGCTGAGACAGCTCAGCCCCTGTCCCCACAGAGCTTCACTGCCATGTACCTGTGCCTGGATGGACTGCACTGGGGGCACTCCTGTCTCCTGCTGCTCCAGCTTCCCAGCTGGATTCCCCAGACATCAGGAACCTCTTCTGACAGCCAATGGACACCACAGGGAGCAGCTGCTCCCCCCAAGGCTGTCCCTCCCTGGTGCTGTAGGGCTGTGCCCTGAACAAGGACAGCACTACGGTCACCTTTGGCTCCCGGCTTGTCTTCCAGCGTGGAACAGCCCCATCCTTCGTTTCCAGCCACAGAAAAGCCCAGGGTCCTCGTGGGCTTGGCGACAGGGAGGCCTCAGGCAGACTAAGGCTGTATGTACATCCAGAGGGACGCCTGGTATCACTTCCAGGGGGGTCTGGCTTTGCAGCCACCTGCTGCCTTGGCACTGTGGAGCACAGGAGATCCGGACACGCTGTTGGACCGAGCCCTCCCCAGAGTGCCCTGGCGGGCAGCAGGGGTGGTTGGGGCGCTCTGGTTCTTCCACCTTTCTGTGCCGAGGCTGGAAGGCAGGCGAAGCCTGTCCGGGGGGGTGCTCAGCCGGCTGACAGACTGGGAACGCCCTCTGCCAGGAGCACCCCAGCCTTTAGGGCAGGCATCGCTCCTGGGCTGCCTCCAGCCACACAACCTCTCGGTGCGGCCGGGCTCAGATGTGGCCGGAGGAGCGGAGGCCGGGGGATGGACGGCTCGCAGGGGAGTCCCCGTGCAGGGTGCGGAAAGGCCAGGCTGCCTTCGGGGGGCAGGCGGGGGGCTCCAGAGCAGCGAATGCAGCTTGGCCACATCTTCCTTCCTCATCCGCGGAGCTGCCCAGGCAGGACCCGGGGGCTTGGCACCAAACAGGGTCTCGTCACAGTAGGACGGAGCGTGGCTGCGGGACCTTGAAGGGCGACAAGCGGAGAAACACGTGTTGGTTACAGCGGGGGAAATGAGAGCGGGAGTGCCCGAGAGCCCCGGGGACACCGAGGCGGATCGAGCCCCGAGACAGCGGAGATCCGAGCAGCGCCCCAGCCACCGCTCACCTGCACTGACCGCCGGGCCGGGAGCCGCCGGCTGAGGGAGCCGCCCAGGGCGGAGGGAAGGCGGGCGGCGGCGGGCGGGCCCCGGCGGGGCGGCCGAACAGCGACTCGTCCACGAAGGACGGGCGCACCCGGCGGCGGCCCCGGGGACCCCGCGGAGCGCGGGTAGCGCTGCCCACAGAGCCACCGTCCGGGGCCGAACCCGCCGCCCGCATGGCCGCGGCCCCGGGGCGGGCACTGGGAGGCCCCGCCCCTTCCGGCCCCGCCCCGGCACGTGGTTCCGCCAACGGGACCGACATGGCGCCGCGCGCCCGCCGCCAACCCCGCGGAGCGCCGGTACGGGGGGAGACGGGACGGGAGCGGGGCGGGACGGGCCCGGGCCAGCCGTGTCCCTGCACCCCCTGCCGCTGTGCCCGGTACTGGGGCCCCGGTCTCCATGTGCCGGTGTCCACAGTACCGGTATCCTTAGTGCCAGTGTCCCCAGTGCCCGCATTCCTGGTTCGCGTGTCCCCACTACCACTGTGCCAGTGTGCCCAGTACCCGTTTCCCGATGCTGATGTCCTGAGTACCAGTGTCGCAGTACCAGTGTCCCCAATACCAGTGTCTCAGTACCTGTCTCCCAGTGCCCATGGTCCATGGTGGCCCTGGTTGCCGTGCCAGCAGCACAGAGCTGCAGTGACCCTGACAGCCATGACCGCAGCCGTGTCCCCCACTGTCCCCAGGTCACTGTGACCCCACTGCCCGCCTTCCCTACCGCCGCCGAGGACGACGATGGCGCCGATGCTGAGCTGGACACTCAGGCCATGGTGCGGGCCCAGAACCAGAAGAAGAAGAAATCCGGAGGATTCCAGTCCATGGGTGCGTGTGAGGCAGGGCACAACTGTCCTTGGGCCAGGGACTGTCCCCTCCTGCCCATGCCCCGTCACTTGTCCCTGTTCCCCTAGGCCTCAGCTACCCTGTCTTCAAGGGCATCATGAAGAAGGGCTACAAGGTGCCCACCCCCATCCAGAGGAAGGTGAGCACGGGGAGCGGTGGGTCCCTGCCGCAGGGGGTGGCAGTGGGACAGCGATGGTGATGGTGGTGTCCCACAGACCATCCCTGCCATCCTGCGTGGCCGGGACGTGGTGGCGATGGCGCGCACGGGCAGCGGGAAGACGGCCTGCTTCCTCATCCCCATGTTCGAGCGGCTCAAGGCGCCCAGCCAGGCTGGGGCACGCGCCCTCATCCTCTCGCCCACCCGGGAGCTGGCCCTGCAGACCCTCAAGTTCACCAAGGAGGTACAGGGGACAGGGGGGTGAGTGGGAATGGCAGGGGCAATGGGGCTGCTTTTACATCCCACCAATGTGTTTCTTCCTCACCCTGCAGCTGGGCAAGTTCACCGGCTTGAAGACAGCCCTGATCCTGGGAGGAGACAAGTAAGCTGTCCCCATGTCCCCTCCAATCCCTGCTTCCTGAGCCTCCCCAAAACCTGGTGAGGGGCTGAGCTGCCCAGTGCCACCCCAGTCTCTCCCCTCTCTCACAGGATGGAGGACCAGTTTGCTGCTCTGCATGAGAACCCTGACATGTGAGTGGGGCACAGGGAGGGGACCCAGTGGGGGAATGGCCACCAGCCATCTGGGGACATCACTGGTGTGTAGAGCTGGTGTGCCTGATGGGCATTCCTGGTGTTCCCTTGGAGCAACTTCCTGTGGGAAAACAGGGTGTCTGTTGGGTTGGATTTGGGACCTGCTCCCAGGATGGTGTGGGGACACTGTGTCCCCTTCAGCCTGGTCCTGTCACCACCTGTGTCCCCACAGAATTATAGCCACGCCTGGGCGCCTGGTGCACGTGGCAGTGGAGATGAAGCTGAAGCTGCACACCGTGGAGTACGTGGTGTTCGATGAGGCCGACAGGTCAGCGGGGCACAGGGGCGTCCCCAGGGCTGGCAGTGTCCCCAAATGGGGGAGAGGCGCAGGGAGGGACCTGCCATGTCTCATCTCCCCTCCCCTGCAGGCTCTTTGAGATGGGCTTTGCTGAGCAGCTCCAGGAGATCATCGCCCGGCTCCCAGACTGCCACCAGACCGTGCTGTTCTCCGCCACGCTGCCCAAGCTGCTTGTCGAGTTTGCCCGGGCTGGTGAGGAGCTGGGGGCAGGTGGCACTGGGGACAGGGACACGGCACAGTCCCGCAGCCACGCCGAGCCCAGCACTGGGAAAACCAAGCTGGGTTAATGCTGGGCCAAGTGGGTGTCCCCAGCAGCACATCCCATGTGTGACCCACGTCCTATGTGTCACCACAGGCCTCACTGAGCCCATGCTGATCCGCCTGGATGTGGAGTCCAAGCTGAGTGAGCAGCTCAAGGTGAGATGGGCTGGGAGAGTTCAAGACAGGCTTTGTGCCCCCTACCCCTGCAAGCCACCGAGGAGGGGACAAAGGTGGCAGTGGTGGCACGGGGCTGAGCGCTGCCCTCATGCTGCAGCTGGTGTTTTTCCACGTGCGTGGGGACGACAAACCGGCCGTGCTGCTCCACCTGCTCCGCAGTGTGGTGAAGCCTCAGGACCAGACAGTCGTCTTCGTGGCCACCAAGCACCACACGGAGTATCTGAGAGAGGTAAGTGGCATTTGGGGGTGCCCATGTGGGGTCTGCAGCTGTGGCTGCAGAAATCTCTCCCTCTGTTTCACTGGGTTAAAGGAGAAATCCCAGAATACGTGGTCATGGAGGTACTGGATCCATTAATCCCCCAGAGAGAGGAGGGAGCACAGTGGGATTTGGAGGTCTGGGTGGCCACTCTGGCATCTCTGCCCCTGTCTCTGCTGAGGACACATCCACCCAATCTCTTTTCCCCCCTTCCCAGCTGCTGACAGCACAGGGTATCCGCTGCACCCACATCTACAGCTCTCTGGACCAGACTGCCCGCAAGATCAACATTGCCAAGTTCTCCCAGGGCAAGTGCCCAGTGCTGCTGGTCACCGACGTGGCCGCCCGGGGGCTGGACATTCCCATGCTAGACAACGTCATCAACTTCAGCTTCCCTGCCAAGGGCAAGCTATTCCTGCATCGTGTCGGTGGGTGCCCTCACCGTGCTGTGATATGGAGGGACAGACTGGGGACAAAGCTGTGTCAGTGTCCCTGATGTCCCAGCAGGACTGGGAGGGCTCTTGGGGGCAGGACTGGTACCTTCCCCTTGCCCTTTCCCCAGCCACTACAGCCCCTTGCCAGCCATGCCCCCGTGGTCAATGTCATGTGTCCTGTGACACCAGGGAGCCCCTTGCCTGGGTGGGGCCAGGCTGGGCTGGCTGGCTGTGGTTGCCTATTCTCCTCTTGCCTTGCCAGGCCGTGTGGCCCGAGCTGGCAGGAGCGGCACTGCCTATTCACTGGTGGCTCCTGATGAGATGCCCTACGTGTTCGACCTCCACCTCTTCCTGGGGCGCCCGCTCGTCCTCGCCGGAGCCCAGGAGATGCCTGCTGGTGAGGGGGGGCTGCGTGGCCACTGGGGTGTTCTCCTTGGCCAGTGCTGGAGGTTTTGGGCTTGTGGTGGGCCCTCACACTGAGGGGTGATGGGGAGAATGGGGTGCTGGGGGCTGCGATACACCCTGTGTGGGGAATGCTGACTGAACAGTGCTGAGCTCCCTGGAGCTGTCAGCTCTGCTCTGGTAAACGCAGGGTGGGTGCTGGGCAGGTGACACAGTGTCCCCTGGGCTGCAGATGCTGGCGGGGTCCTGGGCCGTGTCCCCCAGAGCCTGGTGGATGACGAGGAGTGCCTGCTGCTGACGGACCACGAGAGCTCTCTGGAGCTGCACAGCCTCCGCCGCGTCGCAGACAACGCCCAGAAGCAGTACCTGCGCTCCCGGCCCGGCCCCTCGCCAGAGTCCATCAAGAGGGCCAAGGACCTGGATGTGTCCCAGCTGGGCCTGCACCCCCTCTTCAGTGAGTGCTGAGGGGATTCTGAGGGAGGGGACCCCATTGCCCTCCCTAGGAAACTGATCTGTGCCCCTCTCCCTTCCTGCCTTCCCTAGGAGCTCGCTTCGAGGACACCGAGCTGCAGAGGCTGAAGTTGGTAGATAGCATTAAAACCTACAAATCCAAGGCGGTGAGTTGAGACTCCTGGGATGGGAGGGGATGGGAATGGGGAGCCCATGTGGCTCACTGGGAATCACACTCCTGCCCTGGGGACAGACCATCTTTGAGATCAACGCCACATCCCGGACACCGGCCAGCACCGTGATGCGATCCAAGCGGCGCCACGACCATGCCCTGATAGAGAAGTTCCAGCGTGGGCAGCAGGAGAAAAAGGCAGCAGCACTCAAGGGGCAGGGGCTGTGCCCTGCTGCTCCCGAGCCCCAGGATGGGGAAGGAGAGCAGGAAGACCTCCAGGTAATGGGGTCATGGATGCAGGAGCTGCTGCAGAGCTGCCTTGGCCCAGTGCTGGCAGCACCAGGTCCCCCGTATTGTGCTGGGTCTCCGGGGTTGGTGCAGAGATTTCTTGCAGGGATGTTGGGGGGATGTGGCTCCCGAACCTCTCCACTCTCCCCATCCAGGACGTGTTCTCCAATGTGGGAGGCCAGAAGCGAAAAAGGGGCCGAGGAGGAGAAGACAGTCCCAGGAAAAAGCCGCAGCAGGCGGCACAGCGGGATGAGGACTTCTACATCCCATACCGGCCCAAGGACTTTGAGAGTGAGCGGGGGTAAGTCTGGGGGCGCTCCTGCTGCTGTCCCATCCCAGCTGTGTGGGGGCTGCTCTCATCCCCACCTTTGCAGGCTGAGTGTGGGCGGCGAGGGCAGTGCCTTCGAGCAGCAGGCGGCCGGGGCCGTGCTGGATCTCATGGGCGACGAGAACCACAACCTCAACAAGAGCAAGCAGATGCTCAAGTGGTGAGTAGGATTTGCCCACGGGCAGGAGGGAGAATCAGGGCTGGGGGTGGCACTGCTCAGTCCCACCACCCTCGTGTCTCTCGCAGGGACCGCAAGAAGAAGCGGTTTGTGGGGCAGACGGGCCAGGAGGACAAGAAGAAGGTGCGGACGGAGAGCGGGCGCTACATCAGCGGCTCCTACAAGAACAACCTGTATCCTGCCATGGGCACTGTTGCCTGCTGGGCTGGGTGCTGCAGGAGCAGGGCTGGACCCACCTATCAGGGCTCCATCCCCTGCCAGGGCAGCAGCCAGGGGAGGGAGCACAGTTAGACAGCCACAGCACAGGGTCAAGTGAAGAGTCACCACCTGTTCCCTTAACGCCCATCCCAGCTATGAGAAGTGGAAACAGAAGTACAAGGTTGACGAGCGGGATGAGGATGAGGAAGGGCCACGCAGCAGGGAGCAGTTCAGAGGGAAGCACAGGCGTGGGCACGGTGAGTACCTGAACTGTGAGCCCTGCATTGTTCCCCGCAGCCTGGCTCTGTCCCCCGAGCTCAGCCGTGTCCCCCTCAGGGCCCACGCAGCCCCCAGCACAGGGCAGGGTGCGCTCGGAGCTGAAGAACAAGCAGCAGATCCTGAAGCAGCGCAAGAGGGCGGCCAAGCAGCGCTTCCTGCAGAGCGGGGGCCTGAAGCGCCTCAAGGCGCGGAACCGGCAGCGGGTGCAGGAGCTGCGGCAAATGGCCTTTGGGCGCCGGGCAGGCGCTGCCAAGAAGGGCAAGCTGAGGAAGAGGATGTAGGGGACACGTCCCCTATGCCTAGTCTGGGGAAGGGGACAGTAAATATTGACTGGTTTTGTATCCCAGCCTCTCTCTGTGCCTGGAGTAATTTTTTCCCTAGAGACACAAGAACAAACAGGTGCTGCGGCTGCAGAGCTGGATGTATTTTGATGTGAAACACCTTCAGAGATACCAACAGCAGCTCCCTCCTCTTTCTCCTCCTGCTTGGGGTGCTTTGTGCAGGAGAAAACCTTAGGAGTGCCCTGGCCCTGCCTAGCTGTGGTGCCACCCCAGTGTGGCTGTGGTGCTGCCATGCATGTTGCCTCTTGGCATGGGGTTTCCAGACTTGCAGGGAATTACGTCTATCCCCAGGGGTCCTGTGGCTCCATGCTGGCCCTGGCAGCATCTCCCAGCCCCAGGAGCAGGCAGGTGTCCCCAGGGGCTATTCCTGGCCCTGAAGCAGCCTGGCACTCCTGTGGTTCTGTGGGTGTGTGCCCATAGCACAGATGTCAGCCAGGCCCTGCATGCAGAGCAGCAGCTGTGGAGATGGGAGCTTGATGTCACAGCCATCCAGGGATGTAAATGTTCCTGTGCGTCCCCAGCCCCACTGCTCCAGGGTTGTACTGACCATGTCCAGCTGGGCCTTTGTGTCCTCCTGAGCTCTGTCCTTGGGGATCCTGAGCTGTGCAGTGGTTTGCTGGAAGAGGTTCAGCACAGCCAGCTTGATCTGCTCCAGCAGCAGGCTCTTCTGGATGGCTGTGCTCTGGATGTGGCTCCAGCGTGACTCCTGTGGGACAGAGTGAGCCCTGGTCACTGCCCTGTGTCCTTCTGTGCCCCCCAGGCAGAGCTGCTGTTTTTTGGGAATGTGGAGATCCTCAGCTCAGCCCAGAGGGTGCAGCCCAACTTGGCACCTGCACCACACTGGCGGTGTGCACACAGCTGGGGACTGCACTGCTGCCCCTCTGCCCGGGGGTCCCTGGGCACCCCACACCCCCTTACCCACTGCAGCACATCCTGGCGGGCGGCCTCCAGGCGTGACTGGAGCTGGGCCAGCTCGGCCCTGGTGCCCAGGAGCTGGGTGCTGCTCTCCTCACGGTACTGCTCCAGCTGTGCCCTGCCCTGGGCCAGCAGCTCCTGCCCGGCTTCTGCCTCCCGTGCCAGGGCTGCCCGCAGCCCAGCCAGCACCCCGAAATGCTCCAGCATGGCCGGCACGTCCTGGAACTGGGCAGGGGGAGGCTGAGAGGCTGGAGGGATGGATGACCGCTCCAAGGGCTTGGGGACACACAGGATGCCACGCTCACCTGCCCCATGCTGGCCAGCACGTGCCGCAGGTAGTCCCCGAAGGGCCGGAGGCTCCTCAGGCGCCGGGCCAGGCTCTCCCTGTGCCGCAGCAGCTGCTCCAGCTCCCGCTGCAGCCGGGCAGCCCCGGCCCGCTCCGCCGCCCGCTGCTCGCCCTCCCGCCGCAGCGCCCGCTCCCGCCGGGCCGCCACCGCCTGCCGGGGCACGGGGTCAGCGCCACCACCCCCGGCCACCACCCTCCGACCAGCCCGGCCCCAAACCCAGCTCCCAACCTTGAGGAACGAGTCAAAGCTGAGCACGGCTTCGCGGTGCTGCTCTTGCCTCCGCGCCAGCTGCTGCCGGCGCTGCGCCAGGCGCTGCATCCGCTGCTGAAACTCCTGTGCGATTGCAGCGTGCCGAGAGCACCGGCCCGCGCTTGTGCAGCCCACGGTGCCAGCCCCGGGCTGGCTGGGGACGTGCTGCCAGCCGCCGTGTCCCCATAGCACGGCTGGGGCCGCCCTCACCTGCCGCTGCTTCTGCAGCTCCCGCTCCACCTCCAGCACCTCCCGCCTCTTGAGCAGCACACGCGTGGATGATGGCAGCAGCGTGGCGGGGTCCCGCACTGCCACCGGCCTGCCACGGGCTGCCTGCAGCTCGGCTGGGCTGCGGAGGGACAGCCTGGGCAGGGCATCTGCCACCGTGGCACGGCCAGGGCTCCGGCGGAGAGCCTGGCCCGCTCGCCCGGGGAATGTCCCGAGCCACACAGGGTTAGCCCCGCCTGCCTTCGTGTTCTTACCCACCCCTCCCACTTCAGACTCCCCCACTGGAGACCCCAGCACCAGTGCTGTTCCCCAGGGAAGGACAAGGCACACCGCAATCTCGGCTTTCTTGTCAGAACCCAGGGAATCCCCCATGGCTGCAGGGTCCTGTCCTCCCGGGGAGCCTCAGCTGGGGACACTGCCCCCACCCAGTGACACCCAT
This sequence comes from Turdus rufiventris, assembly GCA_013186435.1. Lineage (NCBI taxonomy): Eukaryota > Metazoa > Chordata > Aves > Passeriformes > Turdidae > Turdus > Turdus rufiventris. The sequence continues at coordinate 1,372,392 of PYHW01010723.1, read as the reverse complement.
CCTGGCAGTGGCACTCGGAGATGGGAGCACAAACCGGGATCACGGGGCACACAGGACACGCTGGGCTGGTTGCCAACCCTTCGGTCACTTGCCAGCGGGAGGGCACAGGGGTGTCACTCACAGCAGCCGCAGCTTGTCCCGGAAAGCCACTCGCAAGCGCTTCTCCAGCTCCGAGTCCATCTCGGCCGGTGCCTCCTCCTTGCCCAGGGGCCTGCAGAGGAGCTGGGACCGGGACGGCCGCGGTGGTGGCAGCACAACAGAGTTGCCGGGGCAGCCAGAGGCTCCCGCAGCTCCTGGCATTTTCCTGGCTCGGCTCCGAGCGCCGCTGCGAGGGCGCGGTGCTGGGTACAGGGAATGCACCAGGGCTGCTTGCAGGGAGGCTCCGGCTCTCAGCCCTCAAACCATCCCACCCTTCCACCCACACTCTGTTCCCTCCAGCCCTCAGACCCCACTCCAGCCCCTCAGAACCCTCCGTTCAGGCTCCATGCTCCTTCAGAGACCACCATGCCCACCCCTCCCTGTCCCCCTTGGCCTGCTCCAGCTCACACTCTCTTAACACTGCAGGGATGGCTCAGACCCCTGACTTCACCCACAGTGCAGACCCTGCCTCTCTCTCTGTGTGTCCCAGGAGTGCTTCCCTAACACTGCACAGCCCACCAGATCCCCTGCAATCCCCTGTGTGCTGTCAGGTCCCCTTTGTCCCCCCATATGTGTGCTCATGTCCCCATTACCCTATACCCACACTTGACAAGGAACAGATTAACTCCTGACTTGGACACAGAGCAACACTGCAGAAGGAACAGGGGAAAAATATTTATAATACAAACAATTCAACCTCCCCAGAGTCACTGTCACCCATGTCCTACCCACACAGCCCTTGTTTCTTTCCTCGGCCCAGGACCACTGTGGCCTCATGGTGACTTTCTCCATCCCAGAGCTGCTCAAGGAACTGAGCCAGAATCCCACACAGGAATTCGAGTCTGTCACAGACACTGAAGCGAGGTGTTCCCATGTCCTGTCTGTGCTGGCTGTCACCTTGTTTTAGGGACACCCAAGACAAGGAGGAAAATGGAAGAGGAGAGAAGAAATGGAGAAACATGGCTGGGGAAGGACGGAGTGAAACTGTGGAAGGGGCAGGTGGAAAGAGGTGGGAAGGCTCTGCCTGAACTGTCCTGGGACAGGACGCTGACAGCCTGTGCTCAGCCACACAGAATGAGGGCCTGCTTGATGCTGGATTCCAGTTGGATCTCTGTGTGCTTCCTCAAGGAGGGATAGAAGCGATGAGCCTCATGTCTCTTCTCACTTCCTGTGGAGCCACCCCACCATGGAGCTCATCATCATCACCTACAGAGGGCACAGAGCAGCAGCATCTCAGCTACAGCAGCCATCAGGAACTCCTCCCTCCCTGAGCTGCTCTGGGAAGGCCCACAGCTCAGCAGGGACAGGTGGCTGCTCACCTTCCATGAGGTGGTTCAGGTGAGCAGCCTGGGCCCTGCTCCCACCAACCAGCGCCACGGCCTCGTGCTCGGTGCAGCTGCTCAGGGCCTCTTCAGACCCCTTCCCCTCCTCATCATCTTCAGAGTCCACCAGCACTAAGACATCCCCTGAGTCTGCATTCCTGGGAACAGCAGAGCAAGCTGGATGAAAGGCTGAGGGAAGCCTGCTCCCTGCCCTGCAGGAAGGGTGAGTAGTGATGCCACGAGGGATTGGGCTGAGGGATGTCAACTCACCTGTATGCAGCACCTGAACAGGAGAGAAAAGAGACAGCGTTAGAAACTGCCCCTCTGGGAGTGCCACTGTTTTACTGGACTGGACAAGCCCTGCCAATGCTGCCTCCATGTCTGTGCCTCCCCCAGATGGTCACTGGCAGCCCCATGCAGAGGCACAGATGTGGAGGTGACAGCACAGGCAGCCCTGACTGACTCCAGCACGCACGGAGGGACAAGTGGGTTAGGGATAAATCCCTACCTCTGAGGCACATGAGGGGATTGTAGTACAGCACAACCCCGGTGACCGTGAGCACAGTCAGGAGGGACAGAGCCACCACAGCTCCCACGACCCCAACGATGTTCACTGGCTCTGCAGAGAGAGGACACAGATGGGTGAGGAATCCTCATTGCAAGCCAAAGAGCAGGTGTGCTGTGTGCTCCTGCCACAGCCCCACTCACCTTTCACTGTGAGGCACACGAACAGCTCCCTGAGCCCCACGGGGTTCTGGGCCTTGCAGACGTAGCAGCCGCCGTCCGTGCCCTGGGAGCAGTTCTGGATGGTGAGCCGGGACACGTTCCCCTCCTGGGTGATGAGGAACCTCCCCCCGGGCTGGATCTCCGCCTCGGGCTGGCTGATGTCCCGCAGCCAGCTGAGCCGAGCTGCTGGTGTGCTCTCGGTCACCCGGCAGGTCAGGGTCACGTTGTCACCCACAAAGCAGGTCTGCGGGGGATCAGATTCCAGGGAAGGGAGTTCTGAACAGCCCCGGGGGAAAAGAAAACAAATACAGGAGTCAAGGAGGGAATGGAGGGAATTAACATAATGAGCAATCAAGCTTCTGGCTGATTTAATAATCATTAACAGAAGGGAGGCAGGCAGGAGTCTGGAAGTTGAGTGCTATGGGTTTGGCATCTGGCTCACTCAGGAGCCTCCCAAGGAGTGACCTGAGCAGCTTCCATGGTGCTCAGTCCCTTCTGACACCTGCCTTCATATCCCCAGGGAAAATGGTCTGAGGGTAGCCAGCAGGCAGATGGCAGAGAGCAGCCCAGGCATTATTTTCCTTGGGATCAGCAGAGCTCTTGTGAAGCCTCGGTAACCCTTGGAGGATAAATACAGCCCAGATATTCATCAGCCACTCAGATCCCTGAGAAGGGCACACACAACCTTATCAAACCCCATCTCAGGCTGCCCACAGCCCCCAAACCACCTCTCACTTTCACACAGGTGTGTGAAGCTTTCCACAGGTGAAAACACTGCTGGGGTGAAATTTGTTGGCCCCTGAAGATGGGCCCAAAACACAGCTCACCTACAACTCTGCCATGATGGATCCCGGCTGTAGGACATCTGTGCCTCCTGCCCTGCCATCCCTGACCTCCTCAGTGCTCTGGAGAGCAGGGAGTGACCAGGGTACCCACGTGCCCCACGTTCACAGCTCCATTAACAGTTAATGAGGCAGCAAATCCACTCACTTATCTCCACAGTGCAGGCAGGCTGCTCCTGCTTCACCACGTGGCTGCCCACACACTTGAAAACTTTTCGGTGGGAGAGGTGGGAGCTGTTCAGTGTCTCCACGTGGGTGTCCGAGGAGCTGGTGGAGCTGATGACCCAGCTGGAGTTCTCCAAATCCTGCCCCTCCTCTCTCCAGTGCAGGGTGGGGTGGGGATACCCCCCGGGCCAGCTGCAGAACAGCTGCAGCATCTGCCCCGACGAGGTCTCAGCCCAGCACTTTGGGGTTGCCTGGGGTGGATCTATTAGCAAGGATAGCAGTGGTCAGAAACACTTGCAGGGCTGGAATTCATTTGTCATCATCCCCCTTGAAAAAATCTTGCCTGTTTCCCTGCAAGTTTTGCTCCCTGACCTGCATCCCACAGCCCCAGGAGTGCACAGCTGTGACAGCCAGCAGGGACCAAGAGGGGCTGTCAGAGTCCCCACAGCCAAGCCTTGAGAGAAGGAAAAAAATTATTGCCACAGCTCTATCCAGTGTGAATGAGATAAACACAGCAGGAGAATGAAATCCCACTGCCCTGGTTCTCATGGCACAGCTTCCAGGGAGGGACAGAGTCATCACCTGAGAACAAGGCACAGTTCTGGCTCGCTCCCAGCTGCTCCTGCCACACACAGATCCACACACGTGCTGATTTAACAGCCAGAGGGATTCTGGACTCTGATCCAGGCAGAATTAACAGGCCATGCCCCTGCGTGTGCCTAACGCAGCACTGAACAAGACCCCACCAAGAGATCAAACAAAGCAAGCTGCACACCAGAGGTGTCAGAGGGGTATCTGAGGCATATTTTGGGGTACATTTATTCAGGGGACTTTGAAATTACTTGAATTAATAAAAAACAACCATGGCAAACCCTTGTGGGAGCTGCAAGGACACCTTCCTGGGGCTTGGCTCTCCAGGAACTGTACACACAGCTCAGGTGATCTTTGAAACCACTCAGCTCTGGCAAGAAAGTTCTCTGCAACACTCCCTGTGTCCCACCTCTAGGGAGGATCAAACTGCTCCCAAACCCTGGCTGTGGTTAATAGGGCATGGTGTCAGCCTGAGCCTGCAGAAACTGCCCCACATCAGTGGGGTACAGCCCCTCCAGGATGGCCAGGAGGACACAGCCACTCCAGGATGGCCAGGACGACACAGCCACTCCAGGATGTTCAGGTGGACACAGCCCTTCCAGGATGTCCAGCCAGAGCTGTGCTTTCTGTGCTGACCTCAGGGGCAGTCTCCTGAAGCCATTTACATCCTGGACTCCCAGGCTCTCCCAGCACAACTCTGTCTAAAGAAATCTGTTGCTACAAAGTTAACAAACTAAAGGCATAAAAATCTCCACCCTCCCAAAACACCAGCACAAAAGATCTGCTGTGGTTTGAGCCACAAAAGTCCTTGTATCAACGCACACACAGATGTGTCAAGGAATGCCTGGAGGTGTGGAACTGCATGTTTCTTTTACAGGTGCTTCCCATCCAAAACAAACACAGAATCACAGCCAAGGCAGGGCTGCACCTTTGTCATGTCACTAGAATGTTTACTATACTGCTTGTGGGGTTTTCAAAGCGCAGTTTTAAACAAGAAGAGAACTTTTTGGTACCACCCTTGGGACAGGTTGAAGACTGTCACCTGGTTATTCCCACACAAATTTATATATCCTGGGAGGCTCTTCCACAGCAGTGCCAAGTCTGTGTCTAAAAGCCTGCGATAAGATGTTGCACCAACAGGGATTGTGAAATAATCAGGTCGGAGGTTAACTTCTCACTTTTGCTGATGTTCCTCCTGCTGACCTAAAGCATCTCCAGAAATCTCCTTTTCACCTATCAAAGGCTATGCTCACATCACTTTTGTCGTACTTGGAAATTAGCTGAAATTGAAATTAATTTCAGACTAATAAATGAAGTTCAGAGTGCAGTACCAACACTTGGCACCCTGTACATATGTTTTGTTCCCGAGTGTTCTGCCCCAGTGCTCCTGATTTGGGGCTCCCCACTCCTAAGCCCAGTGCCTACATATCTGTTCCCTGAAGCAGCCTGGGGCTCAATCCTTCCACACCCCATCTGCACGTTCCTTGCTGCAGGAAGAGAATTTTTATTCCTGTAAACTTTCAAGAGGTTAAGCTGTACAAAACAGGTGCAGTGTTTACACACAGTAGAACAAGGAACACCCTGAAGGCAAACAGGTCTCATACACGGGAAGAGCAGCAAGAAACCAAGGGGCCAAGGGAGTACAGAGGGTCAAAATTGCAAAGGCAGCAGATTGTCCCTCTTCACAATCCTGAAGGGACCAAGAATGGCACCAGGCACAGGACCTGTGCTCCCTGCTAATCTGGAGGGGGCTGCTCTTATAGAATACATGAGGCATCAGGGCAAAATAATGGTTCCCTGGCAGAAGCAGGAAGATTGACTGGCTTGAGTGCTTTCCAGCCTGAACTTCCGCCTGTGCTCTGAACATTCCTAAGGAATGAATGGATGAAATAGAGATGGAAAAGGGAGACAGCACCAGAAGACACGGAACAACTGAAAGAAGTAACCTGTGCTGATAACATGTACACTCTTGGGACACTGCTCTGACATAAAACTGAGGAATTTTGTGCTTCCATCAATGTAAGACTCCCTGGCTGGGAAAAGCTCTCCCACTAAAAGGACGGCCCCGAGGAATGGCACAGCACATCTGTCCCAAACAAGGGAAAGCAGACAGCAAGCAGCAGCTTCTACCCCAAGGTTCATGGAGACTGGAGTCAGCCAGATTCTGAGGCAGAGGGTCCCCCTGGAATAGCTACAGGGAATGGAAGATGTGTCCAAAAACTCGTTTATCACCAGCAATGAAGAACAGACACAGCGAGGACTTGAGAGCTGGCATTTCCCCTGATACGCCAGATCTGTGACACACATCTTGGTGCTCATAAGTGGATGTGAGAGAGATTCTGCACGATAAAGCCGTTTGCAGTTCCTAAATACTATTTTTTTCCACCAGCAGCAGATGAATTTGGGGGTGTGGAAGGCGGAGGGGAAGAAGCTCAGCTGTGGGGATGACTTACTGGCCACCAGGAGCTGCACCCTGTGCTCATGGTCCGTCTTGTTCAGCACTTCCCTGCAGGTGTAGTTGCCCTCGTCCTGCACACGCAGCTCGGTGATGCTCAGGGAGCTGTTGTCCACCAGGGAAAAGCGAATGTCCGGGGGGAAGGAGACCCGCGAGGAGAAGAGAGGCGGGAAGGCGTGCGGGTCCCCTTGGAACCAGACCACCTCGGTGGCTTCCTTGGACACGTTGCGGCACAGCAGGAGGATGCTCCCTCCCACCTGCCCAAAGACCACTTCATCTGTTCCTGCAAGACACAAGGGACGGCGTTAGGGATGGAGGGACCGGGCTGAGCCGCCTTCGCCAGCAAACACCTGCCTATCGGATCTATGTCAGCCCTCTGAGGTGCGTTAGGAGGCTGCTGAGGGACCTCTGAGGTAACTACACACATGCAGCGCAGAGCAGAGCCAGGAAAAGGGACGCAGCTCCCTGCTCCCCCCTCAGCCCGCGCTACCTGCGGCCTCCCGGCGCGGCACCAGCCTCCAGACGCAAAGGGCGAGCAGGAGCCGCGCGGGCGGCACCGCGCCGAGCAGCTGCATGGCCGAGTGCCGCTGCCACGGCCCCGCGGAGGCGGCGCTGCCCGGCCGCCGCCCCGCTCAGAGGCCTGGGGACGGCGGGCGTGCCCGGCCGGCGGGACCCGCCCGCCAGGGTCCGCGAGGGGCCCGTGCTGGGGTCGTCCATGGGGTCCCGCCGCCTCACAGCCGCCGCTTTGAGCGGCCGCCATCTTGGGCCCCCCCCTCAGCAGGCGTCGCCATGTTGGGGTCACCTCACTCCCCCCTCAGAGCGGGGCCGGCGCTGCCGCCCGGTGCCGCCCATGGGCCGGGAGTGTGTGAACCGCACGGAGTGCAGCTTGCTTAGTGGTGTTCGCTGAGTGGTGAGCGACCCCGCGTCCAGAGGGGTGTGCTCTTGAAATAGAGAAATTGAGAATTAAAAATTAAAAATTAAGAAAGATTTTGATTGCAAAGGGGACTGACAGACCTTTACTGTCAG
>PYHW01010723.1:1328280-1350187 GCA_013186435.1 Turdus rufiventris | reverse complement strand
GAGGCAAAAGGTGATGACTACAAAATTTGTTCTTCATATAACCAGGAAAGCTGCAGTTTCCTGGAGCTCTCCCTGCAGCACACAACAATCAGGAGAAGCAAAAACCTGTATAAACCAGAACAGCTTTTATTAAGGTATGACATTTTCTCAGTTTCTTATCTCTCTGCATCTTTGGCACACACACAGAACTGAGAAGAGAGATGTCTTTTCCAACCTACTCCCACAGGCAGCTCATTTGCCATAAAATCCAAACTTTCTTTCACCCCTCCAAGATGTTAGCTTTATGTAAGGAAGTTGAGCTCACAGCTTCTCCTCCAAACCAGCAGCTGTTTACAGTTCCCTTTTCTACACTGTTTATCCAAAATACTGCACCCCCTCCTAAAGGATAGGAATTCTCACCTCTTGATAACCAAAATTCCAAGCTCCTCTGTGCTGGAAGAAGCAGAGCTCTGAGCAAAAAGCTGCCAGCTGCTTCTCACAGCAAGAGGAGACGAGAAAGAACAAGTCCAAAATTGTAGAGGAAAGGTCTACAAAAGGTAGCAGCCAGATGAGTACATTGGGAGAAACTCAACCCTCAAATAAAACATCAATACTTCAGCAGAAGAGGGTGCAAGGGAACAGCTCCATGTGAAGGTACCTGGTTCTGGAGTCAGGCTGCCCTGTGTCATTATCCTGGCCATATCCAGGGAATCCTGCTCACATGGACACAGACACTTGGCTCTGCAGGCCTCAGAAAAGATCACACCCTTCTTCTGCTGGCATTTGGATTTCAAAGAGAACACAAGGCCTTTGATAAGAGTCCTCACTGTATGATCTTTCTATGAAATGAGATGTCACAGATGTGAGGGAGGAATTCTTCCCCATGAGGTGGGCAGGCCCTGGCACAGGGTGCCCAGAGGAGCTGTGGCTGTCCCTGGATCCCTGGAAGTGTCCAAGGCCAGGCTGGACAGGGTTTGGAGCAGTCTAGGACAGTGGAAGGTGTCCCTGCACATGGCAAGGGGTGGAATGAGGTAAGCTTTAAGATTCTTTCCAACTCAACCCATCCTGGGATTCTATGAAGTTTTAACTACTTGATCATTGCCTTTGAAAACTGTAAAAGCAGCTGTTGAGGAGATGCACGAAGCAGGGGGGACCTAAGGGGTCAAGCTTGAAAGACACCCAGAAGTGCAGATCAATGCATCTCTGGAGAGATTCAAAAAACAGCTTCCCTTGAAAGCATGGAGAGGGGTAGTCTCATCAACATGCAGAACCTCTGCCCTTCTTTTCAAGCAACAGCTTGCTGAGCTTCAAGAGAATTCTGGTTGTAACTTTTAATTTATGGATCACTTGATAATCTATGAAATAATATGGAGATGTAGATGCCTGGTCTCCATTTCAGATGGCAACTTTTACTCCAACAGCAGAAACATGCAGGGTATTTTCCATCCCTGTTCCAGGTGAGTGATGGATACTGTTACTGCACAAAACTGATTAAAGACAAAAGTGTTCCAGGAAAAAATGACTACTGAAATCGCTGATTGAATTATGACTGAAGTTAAGCTCCTTCATCTTTCTTACCTACATTTGCTCATTTTCATTATTTTCTTTAATCTGTGCAATATTAAAGCACTACTGCAAGACTCAAAAGGGGATAGCCACAGCCTGTTTCTTTGTGGAGCGTTCATCTGACTATTTTCTCTGGAGGTCTGTCCAGTTTCCTTCATATTCACATGATGCTTTTGCAGAGTAACAGGGCAAGGTAATCACTCTTCAAAGCACTGGGTCACCTGGAGTGTTCAGACATCTAATTTAAGTTCCTCTGTGACCCCTGCACTCCCTGAAACCACTTCAGCTTGTTTTCGGAAAGAGATCCAACTTGTAGGCTGGATCACTTTTAGGAATGCCTGTCTTGCCTCCATCTGCAATATCCTGAGCTATGGGGAGAAGAGCAAGGACTTGAGGGCACCAGATCCTGGACTGCACCAGCAGGAACCAGTCCCAGACCTGGTGCTTTTCTTCTAAGAACACTGCCCTGGTCTCATGTTTGGGAGTGGTTTTCAGCAAATCCCATAAAAGCAAGTTTTTACACCCAAATATTATTGAATTTGGGGCCAGAACTCCTGGTTTTTATTCTCTGCAATACAAGGCCACCTGATGCTCCCAACTGCACAACCCTTCTGATGTTCCAGATGTTCCCAGCTGCTAAGAAATGGGCAGCAGCCAGGATGTAGGAACCATCAAAGCTTGCTGGTTTGCTTGTTTTCAACCACTGAGCACCCATTCACACAGCAAAAATCTTTTCCAGTTGCCATTGAAAGAGTAAATTAACACGGAGAGATGACTACAGCCTGAATTTCTGGGTTCACACTCCAAATTCCAGGTATGTTCAGGTCTTTCTCCCCACATCAGCTCCATGACTGACCTTGCCCTCCCCACAAATATTGGGCAGGGAAGCAGGAAGAAGTTCTCCCTTGGCCAGCAGCACCCAGTACCTCTCCCCATTATCCTCCAGGCACTGAACAGGGACAGGGATAAAAAATGCCCCAACACAAGCACTGGCACCCAGATTCTGTGCAATGGGTTTAAACTTTTTTTCCCCCCCCAGATTTCCATTTTAGAACATGAAGAGGTGGGCATGGAAGATTATTAAGGGGAAAGCTCATCACCATGAAATGATTCTGTGGTAAACACAGGGACAGCTCTGCCCCAGCACACAACCTCAGGTGGTGTGCTGGGAACTTCCCTCTACACTGGGAAGGGGAGATGTGTGTGCATGATGGGGACAACAGAGCATGTTCCACAGAAAACCCAAAAAAGAGAAGCTCTCCAAAAAGCTTTCCATCTTCCCCACCCAAAATTAATTTTATCTTTATCATCTCTTGGTCATTGAAGCAGAGAGATTCAGCAAATCCAAGTGAGTAAGGAATTGAGGGAGACACAATTCCAGCCCCACAGGAGGCTGCCATGGGATTCAGGAGTGACCTTGGGATATCAGCTGTCTTCCCCAGAGCTCAGGGATCTGGGAATACCTCACAGCTCATATTTTCACTAGCTCCCAAACGGGCCTGGCCATACAATCCCTTCAAGCCACCCAAGTAGCCCAGGGGTGACATTTCCAAGGAAGACACAAGTTCTGGGCTCTGCTGCTGAAGGCAGGCCACAAGGTGCAGCAGCTTTGCACAGGGAGTAAAAGAACATGAATAAATTCATCACACATATCAATTTATCAATGAAATTGTATGTCTGGAGTATGATACATGAGTCATTCATCATTTCTGCCCTCCAGCCAACCTAACTGGGTCCTACTTTTATCTGCTCAGTGCAGGCAGTAGAAGAGCTGGCACTACACTGGGTGCAAACACACACACACACAAAAATGAAAAATTCCCAAGGCAGAGGGTCTCCAGGAGAGCAGGGATCTGCCCCTGTCAGGTGTACTGCATGAAGTCCTCTAACACACACATTTCTAGGTCACTCCAAACTGGGGAGAGCAGGGGACACCAGCCTGGGGGCACTCAGGGTATGGGCACCCCGAAATACCCCTACAAAAGATGGGATTCAGATACTCCCAGGAAGCATCTGGGCAGAAAGCCGAAAGCCACAGCATCATTTTAGGTTTCAGCAGCAGCAACAATCACACAGAAAAATGTGGGCTGCTGGCACTGCTGCTGCAGCTTGCCTCCAGTCCCAACCTTTAGCTGTGGTCACACACACACACAACCCCCGTGCATGCAGGAGTGGGAAGTGATTCTGGGGATGCAGAAATGGTGGTGTGGAAGGAGAACCCCCATGGTGGAGGCAGGGGAAAGCGGGAAGGGGAGGGCTCGCTGGTGTAATTTCGGGGTTGGTCCGGGATGATGTCATAGCACTGAGCAAGTGCCATGGCCAAACCGTGGGGACTTTCTAACGCTTCCCGTCCATCTGACCTCTAATACCAGCGGGCTGAAATATTTATCAGGACATTCATTTTCCCTCTGAAGGGCCATTTTTCAGTGCTTTCCCTGGAAAAGGCTGCTCCCAGCCCGGTGGATGCGGGGTGGGGGAGGCGGCACACAACTAACTCTTCCGGCACACACCCCTTTCCCTACTACAAAGGCATCCACAGCAATCACATTTGCAATAGTACAAATCTTGATGGATCCATCCCATCCCCCTCCCCTTTGTAAGCCCACAGCCCGCTGTAAACCCTCTCTCTCTCTCTCCCTTATCGCAGCCCAGCAATCCTTCCAAGGGATCAGGCTGCAAAATGCAGTCATGGTACAGTTGCTTGAAATAAATGAATGAATGAAAAAAAAAAAAAAAACCACCACCAAAAAAAATCCAGGCAGCATCTCAGGGCGGGCAGCAGCGATCTTATTGTTCCCAAAGCCATCTGCATCTGCATCTCCACGGCGTTCCAGCAGCTCTCACACACCTCACACACACTTTATGCACATGCAGATAAATATATTAACAAAAGGGACAGGTGGGAAATGGAGGGCGGGGGAGAATGAGAGGATATTAACTACACCCAGGAAGGTGGGCTATCTCACCCTGGAAATGCACAGAGAAATCCAACATATTTCACATTTACATCTCTCACACACACACACAGAGGTAAAATCTCTTTCCGAGCAATATCCAGTTGCTATGCCAACAGCACCAACAGCACGGGAGGCGATGGCAGCGAGGGGCCGCGAGCGGGTGGGATGGGGTGGGGTGGGATGGGGGCTCTTACCAAAGATGCTGATTTGATTGTGGCAAAGCGCTCTCGGTTCCGGTAGTGGAGGGCCTGATTCTGCACTGACTGGGTAGGCCGCACCTCAGGCCTGCGATCCCTGTGGCCCACCTCATCCCTTATAAATACATGATCCTGCAGAAATGGATAAAAACAAGGAGAAAGTCCGGCTGTGCTCTTCCCGCGGCGGCTGCCTCTCTCTCACCCCTCTGTCTGCACAAGCGCGGCTGTAGGAGAGGCATAGTTCAGCTCTGCTTAGCCCCGGCAGCTCCCACCGTACAAAATGAATAAGCAACACATTGCAGCTCGGCTCGGCGCGTCAGCTGATCGCTAGCAGGATGCCTCCGAATCCCTGGATCGGGCTGCCTCTTTTTTTTTTTTTTTTTTTTTAATCTTTTTTTTTTTTTTTTAAACCTCCAGTATTACATATGTGGCAGAAAAAAGCGAGCCGAGAGCAGGAAGCGGAGCAGGGCGATCGGAGTCCTCGGGAAGGTCGGGTTCAAGCACTGCAACCCAGCGATCCTGGTGAAAACGTGATTCCCATGTCTAGGCACGGAGATCCTGTTCCCTTCTAACACCACAGCAACATCCTGCCTCATTCCCTTTGCCGAGCCGTGTGTCCTCGATTGGGTTTCTTTGTCCCTCGTTTGCTATCTGCTGTGGGGGACGAGCATCCTGCCCAAATCCACAGCAGGCTGGAGAGGACCAGGAAAGCCTCCGTGACCACTCAGGGATCCTGCTTTCCAGTCATGATCCTGCACAGTTCTAGCACTTTCTCTCCACAGCCCACAAAGGATTTTTTTTTTTTTTTTTTTTTTTTTCCTTTTTAAAGCAACAGCTCCCAGGTTTTAGCAGGAATGGTTCCCGGTGCAGCTTCCCTCCTGCTCCCTGGCAAGGTTTCACCAGCTGTGCCTTTCCCAAATGGTGCGGGCAAATTTGGGAGAGGAACAAAGCTCCAGGAGAAACCCTCCTCAGAAAGGCCAGCAAAAAAAACCACAGCACCGCGATTTTCCCAACTGGAATGGTGACTGCCAAAAGTCAGCACACACCTGCAGGCTGCACCTTTGGGATGGAGCAGCCCTTGGACACCCGGCACAGCCCGGCAGCCTGGGCTCTGCAGGGCCACACTGGCACCCACCACAGTGTCCTGACTCCCATCCTCAACCCCCAGCTCCCAAAGCCTCACAAAGACCGAGATTCTCCCTGAATTAAATCAAGTTTCCAGTTCTCTGGGGTGTAAAATAAAGGCTGGCAGTGCCTAGAAAGCCCTGGCAGGCAGAGCTGCCCCCATGAGCAGGAGCACTCTGCCACCCTGCCATGGCCTGGCACACACCAGGAAGGTCAGAGAGCCCCACAGTGAGAAAGCAGCCCCCGTGGAATGGTGTCTCCATCAGGAGGCTGCTGTCATCCCTGTGCTCCTTTCCCACCCCACAGACACCTGGTTTTCCCCTCTGCTGGCCTCCATTTCCAGCTGCTCCTCACCCAGACCCACACACACTCAGCCCTTTTGTCTAGGATTCTGGAAATGAGCTCAAGCCAAAGCCAACTAGGTGCAGAAATGCTGATATTAAGAGCTGAACACTGCATTGATTAAAAGTGTTTTAACCCCAAAACCTTTCCTTATCCTTCCTTTTGAGTGTTCCCAGTGCATGTTCACCTTTGCCTTGCCTCTGCACAGTGCCCAAGGCCACCACTGAGCCAGGTGTGCACCAGCTCCTCAACACCCACACAAGGGACACAGAATGAGCCAAAACAGCCAAAAAGGACAGTCCTCCATAGAGATACGGAGCGCCATTTTATATTGGTCATCCTTACACTGGACATTTGTTGCACTATCTGACAGGAAAGGCAGTGACACCACAAGAGAAATCCCTGAGAACTGGGCTGATCTCAGATTTCCAACTTGTGCATGTTGGTGTGATGGGCAGGGCTCTTGGATTGCTGAGAAAGGCACATCTGAGGCTCTTGAACAGCCATCCCCAAAAAATCCTGATTAAACATTTGAAGTCCAAGAGCATCACTCAGTTTATCCTGACTCATGGCCTCACCAGAAGGATCTCAAACCCTGTAGTGAAAATCTACACCAGACTCACCCACCTGAAGCACAGAGGAAACAACAGCACACAGGAGCCACCAGTGCTGTACTCCAGCCATGAAATGCAGGTGGGGACAGGACAAATGTCATCCCTGGTCACACACAGAGCCCGCAGCAGCACCTGAGAGTGCACAGGGCTCCCAAGGCTTGCTGAGCAATACCTCAATCCCTGCATCATCCTCCTCCTCTCCATTATGTTGGTATGGCAGGGGTAGTGGGAAATATTAAATTCAGAGAGGCTGCAAATCACTGCAAAAAAATCCCAACTTCTTAAACTGGCATTCAGACTTTTCACAATGCTTCAAAACACCACCTAAAATAAGTTTAAGTTGCAGTTGTTTTTTATGCTGGAAAAATTAATCTGTGATTTACTTTTTGTTATCCAAGAGGTGAATTTTTAGAGGGCTGAGTGTCACCCTGGCCTTGTTTTATGGGATCTCTGGTTACCTCAGTGCACATGAGAAGCTCAGAGGAGAATGAAATTGCCCTTCAGGAATGTGAATTAACCACATTCTGCATTTCAAACTCAGCTGGGTAAGGGATGGGAAAATTCCTTTGCAACTGAGCGAGCCAAAGGACCAATTTCAAGGGGACAAAAACCTCAGTGGTTGTCTTTGGCACCCCTTAATCTGGGATCTGGGCATTCTGCTCCCACCAGCTCTCAGCTACACCCAGGGAACCCTCACAGGCACAATATTTTTTTTGAAAAGCTGATCCACTACCAAAAATAAAAACACCTGGCATGAAGAGTTACCAAATCTAACAGGTTCCAGTGCCCCAGGGATAGCTGGTAAGAGAAATAAACCTGAGTGGCCACATGTCCACCAGCCTTCCTCAGATGAGGTGACTGATGGCAAAGACAGACATCTCCCTACAAACACAGAAAAATAGAATTTTGCTGGTTTTATTTAAAACCAAAATTCTTCTTCTCCCAAAAACTTGCTAAGAGACTGCAGTCAAAGCTGTTGGAACAGATAAGGAGATTTTGTTTCCAACTTTTAGCTTCAGATGTGTGGGAAACTGACTCAAAAATGGCACCTCAGCTCAAGGCACCCAGTAAGTAAAATCTGAAAGCATCCCAAAAATTCATCAAGTTGGGTCAGGGTACCTCTCAGCCCTAAATCTGCATTTCCAACCTTGCTTTGTTTTTAAAGTAATGTATTTTCTGTATACACTTAACTTCCCACCCGTTTTTTTGCAATATTTGCCTTAAGGATGCAACTTTGGGCATGCTCAGCTCACAACTCACTCATTAAAATCCTTTTATTCAGGGCCAACAAGCCAGAATCTTCAACTTCCTACTCAAGGAATAATTTGCTCTCCTGACTGTATCATCCACATAAACAGTTTTCAGGTTGATCAAAATAAAGAGGGGGGGATTTGGGTGGGACATTGCCAGGACAAAACCTTTCTCAAATATTCCCACAGCACTCCCTGAGGAGAGCTGGGAGCCTCCAGTGCCTCAAGTGGTGCTTCCAGCTGGATCTGAATGCCTGCTCCTGCTGCAATGTCCAAGCCCCCCTCAATGGGTTTGTGTCAAACCACAAGTTCCAAACCTACTACAGAGTGGATTTTGCTCTGAGTCCCATCCCAGTTCTGCCACACATTATCTTTTTATCCTTCTCCTCACTGAAAAAAGGCCTTTACCATCCAAACTGCGCCCAGCCCAAAGCTGGGAAACTTCCACCTTCTCCTCAGGAGGAGCACTCCCTTCCACACTGGGGTTTTTTGGCTATGCACACCAAATAAAACCTCCACAGACACAGGGGGACTCCTTAACTGCAAGGGCTGCCAGTCTCCTACACAAACAGGAAAGGCAATTTCCAAGCCACACTAAGGACTCCTATGGAATTGCAGCAAATCCCTGCTTTCCAGGAATTTAAAGAGCAAGGAAAACAGCAGTGTGGCACCGTTTGTCCTAACACACTGCATTAAGTGCCTGGAGAATTGACTGAGCTTTAAGCTCTCTCCATGCACAAAATACCCCACAAATGCTGAAATTAATTGGAGCAGCATCAGGAGATGTGCACAGGTTAATTTACAGGAGCTAGGAAGTCACTCAAGTTGCAGCAGTTACTGCAAAGGTACTTTATTATTATAGACATTGGGTGAGAATTTGTGATGATCAACTACAAACATCCTCTTTTCCATCTTTTTGTTGTAAATCAGATTTTAATCACAAGATTTCCCTGATTATACTGCCCAAATTTCAGAAAGCACTGATGATTTAAAGATTGAAGCAAGAAACAGCAACAACTGAGTACTGCAGTTGAAATAAACCAATATTGTATTGGCTTTTTGTTTAGATTAAAAGATTACAATACATTATTATAGTTTTGTGGAAATAAAACAATAATAGATTCATTGAGGACAATGAAATAATATTTCTGGGAAGCCACCTGTGCCCACACTGCCATTTACCAGCAGCTGAACAAAGCAGGTGCCAAAACATCTCTGATGCACCAGCTGATGCCTATACTCACTTTATTGTCTTACTCTGGGAGCCACAAATCTGTATTCTCATTTTTGAGATGAATTAATTGTTATTTATCTGATTTTAAAATCTGGCTTATGTGCCTTTAAAGCACAACATATTTGGAGTTTAACTCCCTGCCCCATTTTGTCATTTTTAGGGGCACTCTTGGGTGTCTCTTCAGCTCTCAACCTGTGCAGCTGAAGAACTCCTGAAGGGAGATGGATGTGCAAAGTACATCCATAGGCAAGATGATCCCTGCATGGAGTAGCAGAGCTATTTATTGTATTCAGAAGAGACCCAGAGTTCTTACACTCAACATACTGAGATGTACATGGAGGAGCTCACCAACCTGCAACCTGCTGAAGGGCAAGGAAAACTTCCTCATCCAAGTCAGACATCTGAATTTCCTGAAAAGAATATGCTGGTGATTAAGGTGTTCTCCTGAGGGAGCAGGGTTTGATCCCAAGATGGGTTCCTGCCTGAGTAGCTCACATTTTTTTTCCTCCCAGGAGTTCAGGACACAGTTATAAACTAAACACAAAATCATGGCTTGTTATCATTTCCAATCTTTTATTCCTGTTCAGTGATTTTTCTTCCAGCCTAACCAGTGTACTCTGACAGGTGGGAGTCACCTTAGATCCAAGCACAGGTTTAAACCATGGAGCTCTGCTGTGCTGTGGAAGGGATAAGGCTGTGCCTGTTTTCCACAGAGCATTCATCCCAAATGCAGCAAACCCCAAGCACCTTGGCTGCCATCAACCAGCACAGCCAGTGACAATTAACCAGATCAGAACAGGTCATTTCACTTACCCTGTGACCACAAAACATTTTTGGAAGTTACAGCCAACTAGCAGCTGTTAAAAAAAAGAAAGAAAATGAGTTGTTTACAAGTGCTTTTACTCCATCAGCCTCTTCCCTAAGCCTCAGGGATGCTGGTCACGGGACAGATGCCAGGAGTGCTCCTTGGAGATGCCTGAGGCTGGTCCCAGCCCAGCAGCACACAGGGATGGGCTGCTCCTCATCTCCTTCAGCCTGGCTCTCCACACCTGGCAGCAGCTGGAAGTGCTGAAGGCTTGAGAGCTGCATCTCACACCACCACAGACCCCTCCATCCTGCATTTCACTCACATGTCACATTCTGGGGCTGTGGCCCAAAACACCAAAGGGCCTCTGACACTTCAGACCTTTGAGCCATAGAAAATACCAACACTCCAGGCCATTCTGCCATCTTGGACCCTTTGCACTATCTGGAGGTTGTGATTAAGACATTTGTGGAATATCACAATTTTACACAAAACTTTTGACCTCACCCATGTCAAAACCATCTCCTATGTGACCCTATACCCACAAAATGCTGCTTATGTTCATCAGTATTTTCTTTTTAGCCTTTAAAGGCTGATTAAATGCAAAACAAGATCCTAAATTAAACCTGAACCCCAGGTTCTTCTCACTGTGTTTATGAGGGGCTCAGAGTGATATCCAAAACTCAGCTTCATTCCAGTTTCCAGAAACAGTTAAAGCACAAACTGAAATCTTGGCAGAACAAGGAACTTTACCTTGAAAATAATATATATATAATCCCATTTGAAATGTCCAGCTCCAATATTATTCTCTTCATGTATACTAATACACACATGAAGAAGTTTTCCATTTAAAACTGCATTCCCCAAAGTCACAAAGAATTTAATAATAGTGTACTAAATTAAAATAATATATTTGCAGACTGGAATATGTCCTGCCACAGAGTCCAAATCTGCTTTATGAATTACATACAGCAGAAGGGAACATTTTCCAATGGAGAAGGAATCTATTCCAGGGATGAGCAGTCCTAGCCAATCATTAACTGTTTTGTAAAGACCATCAGTGCAAACCTGGGCTTTCTGCTCCCAAAATTACCCTGAAACAACTGTGTTAAGTGATCTAGAGGTGATTTTTATTGCAGTACTTCAGTTAAAAGTGTGCAAGACACCCTGGGGTTTTTTCAAACCAGATTAGAACTTCCATGTGGTGTCCTGTTTGTGCATCCTACTCAACAGCTAGCTACACACAAGTCTAGGAACACTGAATTTACTGCATCAGAAATCCTGCATTTGTACTTTACAAGTGCCATACAACCACTACAGAACATGGTGTTAGTCTTCAAACAAGCAGGAACTCTACTCCTCTCACAAATACCATTTATGTCTGGTGGGGGCAGCTCATGTTTTGTTTTTATCAACTGTAACAACTCTGAGCGGTCATTATAACCTATGAGTTCTGTGTAAACCAGTCCCTCAAACTTTCATTTTAATGCACAAGTACATATGGCTATATAACAACATGAAATTAAAGTTAATATGAATTTTGAAAGCCTATACAAAATAAGCAAGAGCTCCAATCATAAGCACCCAGAACAGCCATCAGTGGTGCTGCTCTTCATTCAGGACAGTTCCATGGGCTGGCATTTGGTACCTAACACCTTATTTTCACCTTCCTGAATAAACAATCTTCTCTAAAGATGCTGTCAAAGAGTCTTTAGGAAAGAGGCAAATCTCTAAAACCTTTGCAACTTCCCTGCCTGTTTCTTTAAATATGTAAAACCATGCTTTGTTGAAGACAAAATTTTTCAATAGTTCTTAATATTCAATGACACAAACCCTGCACTTCAGGAGGAAAAACTGCCTACAAATATTTAGTTAGTTACAACCAAGCTTTACTGTAACCTTACAAACAAGAAATTCCTATTTTTCATGCTGCTGCAATGTTTCAGCTCCTCTGGCAAAAAGCAAACGTTCACTTTGAAGTTCCTTGCAAATGAAAGCAACACAACCAACCTACATTTTGCTGCCCACTAGCAAATGACACTGCTAAGGCCAAGCCAAAATTATTTCAGTCAGACAAACAGTGGAGGTGAGATGCTGGCTTACAGCTAGACAACCTTAGCTTGATATCCAGCCCTAAGAAAATGAAAGGCAACAAATCACAGCATGCAGCAAAGGAGCAGGAAAGCATCGAGTGGAACTTGACTCCAAACATACCTCGTGGGCAGGGTCCAAAGTTCTGCACACTTCCACTCCTCACAGGGGAAATCCAAGTGCAGGCAGGTTTTCATCACACCCTGAGCCTGGCAGAGGGTTAGCTTGGCTGCCAGGACCAGCACAGAACACAGGGCAGGCATTCCCAAGGAAACAAGGCTGGCCCAAGCAGAGAGGAGGGGTGCACATGCAGGGCTGGGCATGCGGGGAGCTGGGGTGACCCTGCCTAAGCACTGACAGCTCTTTCAGTAGCAACCTCTTTTCATGGGCAGAAGTTGTTCAGATGCTTTTGAAGACAAAAACCCAACAGAACTTGACTCTGGCAAGCCCAGCAGCAGCTCCTGCTCTCAGCACAGAGCACCAGGGCACACGTACCTTCTTGTGAACAACGGAGGAGGTGGAATTAATGGTGCTCTCGTCACTATGCATCATGACCAGCTCAGGGCTGCTCTCATCCAGGACCTCCTGCATGCTGCTCACACTGCTGCTCTGGCTGCCTGTGCTCACAGACATGCTGGGGATGGAATGGTTGCTGCCCAGACTGTCCATCTTCCTACTCAGGTTTGATCCATGCTCACTGTCCTATAAAACAAGGGGCACCAGTTACAGATCCTGCAGGACATCACCTGCCCAGCACGTGCCTGCAACGCCCAGAGTTTGTTTTAAAGGTGACTCTGCAGACTTCAAGGGTCTTGGGGCACTCTTTTGCCAACTGCACAACTCAAAGGGTTGTTTGGGTTCTGGAATGCTCCATATCAGGCAGGCAGCTTCTGCCTTTGCCCTGCAATCTGATTACATCAGGTTTCAAGCCAGTTTTTTTCCACATATCCTTAAGTCTGGGCATGGCTTGATAGGAGACATCCAGAAATACTGGATGGCTGGGGGAAGTAGCCTCATAATGAAGAGAAATGATCCAAGTTTGAATTAAAACAATGCTTCAAGTCAGGATCTGCTGTAACACATTTCCTGAACCAGAAAACATGTAAGACAATGAACCCATTTATTATTTGATACATTCTACATGTCTCAAGCAGTCAGCAACTTGATTTTATCAAGCTAAAAACCCCTTGAACCTTGTGTTTTTTCATCCAAGGTAAAGGTGAGTGAAGAGTCTCAGCAGCTGACTCAGACGAGCCTGCATTATTACAGGGGTTAAAACTTGGATATATACAAATAAAGATTCCTCATGTAAGAGGTATTTTTGATTCTACAGACAAATATGAGGAGTTAGCAGCCTTTTTTCTTCTTCCATACCCACAGGAGTACAACAAGGCCAGAGCATGTACTTACTCTGGACTGATTTAGAGAATTTATGCAGTCCTTTGTCATTAACCAGTGGCACCAAAGAGGCTCGCAAGGAGCTCACAGTGAGGACAGAACTCTGAACATCCTTCAGCAGCTCCTGGGGTGAAGCAGCCTTGACTCACTAAAAGGAGCAGCCTGATGCTGCATCCAGTTTGCCCTGGCCTCTGAAGGGAGCTTGGGGAGAATTCCATTACAAATCAATTAACAGGGAGCTCATTCTGTTGGAGACTGACAGAAAGATAAAATTGAGACTTGACAGATTTGCCTTTGATTGTGTGATTATTTTTTAAGCAATCAGCAGATCATTCAGAGCCTGTGTGAGAGCACTTAAAATCCAGAATAATACTGTTTTACAGAGAACATAGGCACAGGGGAATGAAAATATTTTCAGGATGCTTATACAGAGTTGCAGAAGACATCACACAATGAAGGAACTGAGGCTGTGTCATTAATGAATGTTTATGCAGGAAAGACAGAGATGAGATTGTACTTGCAACCTCAGCACTGCCTTCCTGACTTCAACCTTCTTCTTGGAAGGGCTCTGAGGAAAGCATTAGTAATATTTTGCATGTTAAAGGTTTTTAGGGCTTATTTTCCACCTTAGAAAGCCCAAGGCAGAAGCAGGAAGTGCCTGGTGGCATTTCCAGAGGGGCAGGTTGTGTCCCCAGCCCAGCAGGAGCTGCAGCACGTGCTGGGCGTGCTTTCCCTGCCCAGTTAGTGACACACACGAGCAGTGACACCTCCTGTAGTGGGACAGGGCTCAGGGGTCAGTGCAGAGCATGCTGTGCACATGCAGAGTGTCAGCTGCATCCCTGCCATCCCTGCACACAACAGCTCTGATCCCTGCTTTCTTCAGGAGCGGGGACAGGAGGAACAGAAGACACACCATACACTGCCACGTGTTTCCTGTGGAGTGGAAGTGCTCAAGAGCCAAGTGGGAAACCCCTTCCCTGGCACTGTGCTGCTCTGTCCCTCTGCTTGTGACAAGTGGAGAGAGAAACTGGAAGGTTCCAGTACACAAGTCTGACAATCCCCCAGTCCCCAGCTAAGCTCCAGGTCTGGAAGCTGGAGGGGACCTTTAATCACAGCAGTTGTTCTCGCCCCTTTGGGGCACCTTCACAGGGAGGGGGAGCACAAAGTGCCAGTCCCCTCCTCCTGCAGCTCCACCTGAGTCCCACGTGCCCATTCCTTCAACCAACTTAGCTTTACAGGAGCATCTGACAGCCAAAACCCTCAAACCCAAGCCCCTGGAGATCCTCTGAGCTTGGGCACCTCGCTGTGTGTTATTGCCTCACTCCACTGGAGCAAAAGGAACACAGACATCAATTTGTCTGTCAGTGCTTTTCATTGAGAAGCAGTCATGGATTTATTTATGCATTGTGCCTGCACCAAGTGACATTAATTTCCATCTAAGCTCATCAATTGAAAAATGACTGGTTTCCTTCTCTCAGCCACAGGGTCAATTATCATACACTGATTAAGTGGGTTGTTTATGACAAGATTTACACTGAAGCTGCATTTTAGGTCTTTAACCTTTTTCTTCTTTAACATTAAAGAATTAAAAAAAATAAGTCTTACTAATTCAGTGATTTGCTTTTCAGCTCATGAGAGGCCAATTACTTTACAGTAAAGTTATGGTAATTGAAAAAATATTAAAATTAATGGAGTTGTTTTGACTGTGCAGATGAGAAAGAAAAGCTTGGGCTGTCAAAGACCCTCCTCCACACAAGGCTGGGAGCCACTTCTCACAGAAGTGAGAACTCATTCTCCTTCAGAATGAGTTTCTTCCCTAAGGCTTCCAGAAGAAAGGGCAGCACTGGAAAGAATCCAAAGTTTCACATGTAGAGTAATTGGCAGCTTTAACACTGAGCAAGGACTACTATCACTCATCATCCTCTGCTGATCCAGATGATATTCCACCAGCATTCCCCACCTAGGCTGGGCTTGTTCTGCCACCCTAAGGACAGGAACATCTCCCTGGCCCTAAAATTATGTGTACCAGTGTAGATGAGGTAGCAAAGGCTGAGTACCTCCTCCTCCTCCTGGGACTCGTTCAGGGGGCCGTTGCGCGTCTCCTGGAACAGGATTTTCTTCATCTTGCGGTACTGCAGGTTGTCCAGTTCCCTCACTGCATCCTTGGTCCTCTGGATGAGGTCTATGAGCACCCTGGGTGGGCGCTCCCGGCGCACAAAGTCATGCTGGGTTAAAGGAAACACAACAGCTCATTTCAGAGCCCTCGAGTGACAGCTCCCACCTGCAGTTTATCTGTTCACACCCAGTAACAGCCTCCCTCAAGGACTCCAAACACACTGAGCTTGTGCTAGGGTTGGGTTTGCTGAGCTCTCCAGGTTACACAGACAATTTGGCCCTTCCTGAGCTGGTTCACTCAAACACACAAGGTGACACTTCAAACCTTGGAGGGACAGGAATGAACAAAATGCATCCAGAACAAAGAAGGATCAACCTGCAAAGATTCATTCTGCATCCATCTATTCCAATTCACACATAAAACCAGCAAGTTGACCACAAAGTTTATTTATACCTAAAGCTTTTGTAGCCGGAGTTGAAATCAAACCAGGCTCTTGCCAGCACCTGCACAGGTTTTAAGTGCAGACTTAATAAATTCTTTAATGGTGTTTCAGAACATGATTAAAGCCTCTTCTCTGATTTATCACATACATTCTCCTGAATTGTACAGCTGGCAGTGGATATAGAAATCTCCAGCTTTCCCATTTAACCCTGGCTAAAGCAGTCAACCTAAGGGTACACCAGCCAATACTCTATCTGGGATCCCTGCAGCTGGGTGTGCTGCTCAGTAGTTCCCAAGGGGGATGGCTTTAGGGAACAAACATCCTCTGCATGCTTGTAGAAAAACCTACAGTGAGAACAGAAAAGTTTGACATGGAAAAAAAAATTGCGCAAAGAAAAGTTGTTCTCTACTGCACATTGCAAACGCCACAAGGGGCTTTTGTTAGAGCCTCAAGAGCTGGACCCACCTGCAAGGAAATTCTCAGGAAATTCTCAGGAGGGTCACCTTTGCCTGCTCAGCCTCACAGCTCTCCTGTGGGCTCAGCTCAAGAGTGAATTCATCCCCTGGAGCTGGAGTAACCAGCACAGGGAGCCCCAGCCTGCCCTAAAACAGGAGCCTTCAACAGAAGAGCTGAAAGGATGAGCTAATCATCTTTTAATGATTTGTAAATAAACAAGGAAAGCATCATGCCACAAGCTGATTTCTCGTTTTTAATTGAATTCAAACTGTTGTGCATTTGAGTTTTGCTAGTGGGGACAGCCAGTCATTTCAGTACCCATTTTTTGCTTGTAGTGATGGTGTTTATTTTTGAATCAGGGCTAAAAGTTCTAAACATCATTTCACACAGAAACAAAATGAATCATTTCTGCTCCTCAACACAGATAACCACCATTTATTTCTCTGTGAATAGTAACAATCTGCAGCTTATTTATGATTAAGAAAAAAAGGAAGCCATTTTTATCTCACTGTAGATCATTTTCAGAAAGCAGCAAAGCATTTGGAACCATGATCCTGAACCTAAATCCATTCTATGTGTGCACTTAAATACTAAAACGTGACCACGTGGAAAGTGTAGGGTAGACATAAATATAAATAAAATCTAAAATACAGAATATACAGGATTTCAGACTCAGCTCTAATTGTTTGTACAGAGTCCAACCTAAGGTACTCCTGAAATCACATCCTTCAATGAACTCAGCCTGTTCCTAGAGAGCAGCAAGGCTGCCAATCCCCAGGAATGAATCATTCCAAAACCCACAACATCAACCTATTAGCTGGTCAGGGTGCTACAAGTAGAACCAGAGAACAAAACATTGATTATTTGCCACAGCACAAATGTAACACAGGAAATAAAAAAAATATACCTGGTGCCAAACAGCTCCTCCATCATTTACCTGGAGAGGTCATTGGCACCAGCAGCCAGAGGGAGAGCAGGGCTAATAATCAACTTTAAAGAAAGGCAACACTTAAAAGAAAAGCCAAAGCCTGATGGAAAAGGGGTTGAACAGAACTTCACACCCCTCTACCTTCTAATGGAAGGCTGCTCCTGAATTTCCCAGAAGCAAAGCCCTTGGAGCTGTAAACAGCTCCTCCATTTCCCAGGTAAACTGAATCCAAATGACTTAAACTGGAACTGATTTATGATTCACTGACAAAACCCTGGCAAACTCTACACACATCACTCCCAGTCCCCCTCCTACAGGCTCTTGGCAATTATACACCTGTAAAAACCCCTTCCAAAATGATCCAGTTATTTCCAAAACAAGTTTGTTTAATTGGGTTCAGTTTAGAAACCATTAAAAGGATTAAACAACTTTTGGGTCTGGTGGTTTGATTAGGGAAGGAAGTCAGCCTTGGCCTATCCCCTTAAATGATACTTTTAACTGCTAAGTGTGATGCATGAGTGGAGGGAAAAAGAAAACCAATAAAACCAACCAAAGAGTGGACTTTTGTAAGGGCAAATATTTGTTCACCATCTCTACAATTATTTTGGTAGACAAACTAGATTTCCCTGCAGATTTCTGGGAAAGATTTGATAAATTACCCGTAACAGATCTGTTGATGACGGCCTTTCCTGAGGTATTTTCTGTAAGCAGTAATCAACAAATCCCCTAAAGGAGTCTGACCTGCAAATGAAAAAAAAAAACAAACTAAAATCTTAAAAAATAGTAAATTTAAAAATCTAAATGAAAGAAAGAAGCTCAGGATGTGGAATATATTCAAACTTATCAGTACAAAGCAGAAGAAAACCATTGACTAATTTGTTCTTAAGTTCTAAGGCAGTGAAAGTAACTGGGTTTTCTCAAACTCCAAGTTGGTCTCATCCATTCTTTTCCAGTTAAAGGCTGTTGGAACAACATGGACACACAACTTCCCCAAGCACAAACTGAAAACCAAGTTAAAACTACATGTACCAGTCACTATTTATGATTTTACTTCAACAGCAGTGGAATTACTGGGAACTGCAGAAATGCACTCACTGATCTCTGGGAGGTTACACAGGGAACCCTGCCTCAGTAAAGCCCCTCAATGCTCAGTCCAACACCTCAGGCTTTATTTGAGGTTTTATCCCAACTGGAAAGAAGGAAACCGATATTTTCTGGGCTCAGAAGGAGCACAAAAGGCACCTAGGTGACTCCAAGAGAGACAACAGGGCACTGTAAAGCTGCAATCAAGAGCCCTGAGATGGTGCTGTGTTTATCCAGTTGTCCCTGCTCTGCACTGCAAATCCTGCACAGAATGTGGGGAGCACACTGCAGGCAGCACAGCAAGCTCCTGGACCATGGAAAAATGGGCAAAATAGAGAGGATGAAATAAGGAAACTGGAGTGGTCTTGATAAAACGTTCAGCAATTCGACACTCGTGCTGCTCAGAGAAATGGGGGAACTTCACACCTCAGCAGGAGCTTTTGTTTCAAGCCTTCTGCAGACTCTGTCAAGCACCACCCCACAGCAACATTCCATTTTGGGTACAGGGAACAGCAATCCTTTGCTCCCACAGAACAACAAAGTGTTCTTGTATCCAAGCTCAGATTCTGGAACAAGCCTGGAGCACAGTGAGTATTCACTGGCCACAGAGCTCTGAGAGCTTTTGGAGTCCCCCACTGACAAAAATATACAATTACGTCCACATCCTCCTCCCTTTCTCCACATTTCAGCTGCACAGCAATGCTAACAACTCTTCTGCCAACAGGGATCTTTGGCAGCTGGAAACTTTGCTGATGCTGAGCCATGGCTGGTTTAACACATCTGAGAGTATTTTAATCCCTACAGCTGCTACACCCCAGAATTAACACCTCCACACTTTTAGACTGTAGAACAGCCAGAGTGACAGAAGGTCAAAATTGAGCCAGCCTACACAAGATTTGAGAACACACACAAATCACTGCACTCCAGCCAACATGTTCATTGTCAGGCTTGAACTGTGCAGTGTCACAGGGCATTTTCAGGGAAATGAACAACAAAAATCAGCTGTCAATGGTTCTCTTACCATTCATTTGATTGTAACCTAGGGGAATCGTTCTGGGCTATGTGATATAAGGCACTCATTGCATTCATGTTGAAAAGTGGAGGCTTCCTTTCAGCTGGAAAGAAAAAAGAACAGAAAGGTGTGATAAGGCTGTCTGCAAAGAAAGGAGAAATGCATGCAAGTATGAGCAGGGTATCACTGCTAAATCAATATGCAGTGCTGTTGTCATCACAATCAGGGCAATTATTTTAATATTCTAAGTTAGACCAGGACACCCACACAAAGAAAGCTGTTCACTTGGAGAGGGATGGCAAAATCCAAAGAGAGCAGGATACAAATTCTAAGGAAGAGTTTGCAGTAAATTTTAGTTTAACTGCAACATCTCACACCTGATCTGCTGTGGCAAAATCAGGTGAAACTGAGTAAAACTTATCTTAGGCACAAGTTCAGGGCCAGGACATGCTGTGTCAATCCCCACAGATCTTTGATGCACTGCTGGAACACGTGGATTAGAGGAAGAAGTGTCTGCCTGCCTCATTTGTCACTGCAAGTGGGACAGGTTATCAAATTCACTTGCCAGACGCCATGAATTCTCTCTCACTGCAATCCTTTCCAGTCCTTGCACCAAGAGGGCACCAGCCCAGCAGCCCCTGACCTCTCAGGAGGGCAGAACCCAGAGCTCTGGGGGAGGCTGCTTCTCACCAAGGGCAGTGGTGCCAGCATTTCTCAGTTCTTTCAGGCCAGAGCAGCTCCTTGCCATGCAGGCAAACCACATTCTGCTTTTCCTTAATCACTACTTCAGCTACACCAGGAATTAAGACATCAGCATTCAAAGAAAGCCAACTGCTGCTCAACAACAGATTTCCTCCCACTGCTGCCTGACCTTGTGTTCAGACAGGGAATCATGCAAAGGTCCAAGTTTAAAAAAGTTTAATGCTTCTCAGAAGGGTATTTTTAAAGAAAGTAAATCAATCATCTCTGTAAAGTGGCTTTGAGGTTCCTGAGTAAAAAGCTCCACAGAAACTCTGGTACCAAGACTGTGTCTACACAGGGTTGCAGAATCTCCTACTGCTGTGATTTACTCCTTGAGAGGCTGTGACATGCCTGAACTCCACACAAACAAAAATCACTGGCCATGCACAACAACAGAAAGCTAAAACTTCCAATTCTGGCATTCTTTATGTCAAAATACAGACTGTGTCAGCATGCTGGCACATGAAATACAGCTATGTTAGTTACTGGTTATCTACACCATCTCAGTTCTGGAGACAACACTGCTTCTGCACATCCCCCTCTTTGTTATCTCACATTTCTGCTGATTAAACATTCACCAATGACATCTTCAATGAAATCACCCACACAATAAGTTATTAGTGTACTGCTGTTAAAAATAATCTGTATCAAGACTGATTTTTGAAAAGAACCTACTCAGCACATGCAGTGTCAATATTCAAACTTGAAACACACTCAGAGTGTGCTCTGTGTACCTGCCATCACATCCACCTCTGCTCCAGGCTCTGTGCATGAGCATCATCTGCCCTTTGCAGTGCAAACCCTTTTCTTCTCTTCCTGTACACAACCTGTCCACGATGATTCATGGCACAAACTTTTCAGCTGAGACTGAAGGTTTTTGATTCAGAGAGCAGGGAAGTAAGAATGGAAAAATAAATGTAGGTCCCTTCTAACAGACAATCCTTAGGACACCAGCTCCCCTGACACAACAGCTGGGACAACTTTCCCAGAGTGCAGCTTGGAAAACACAGATGACAAACCATGGTTCCCTCTCACTCAAAGGCAAAATGCTCTGGTTCTCCAGGGAACAGCTGAGCACACCAGACTAACATGGAAGCACAGTGCATTAGTGGCTTACTCTTGATTAACCAGCAAGAAACAGATTTAACTGTCAGAGTTTTCCAAGTCAGGTGTTTTAAAGGGAAAAGGTGACAAGGAATAAGGATGTTCCCTTTTCCTAACACACTGCAGAGCCAACCACCCACCTCAGCTGCTGTGTGTGCACTCACCTAACTCGATGCACGTGATCCCAAGAGACCAAACATCCACCTTGCCATCGTACTGCCCCTCATCCATTGCAAGGATCACCTCTGGAGCCATCCTGCCAAGGACAGAGCAAAGGGGACACAGGGTCACTCCAAGCACACCAACCAAGGTGCTTTCATCCCCTTTAGCAAAGACACAGACCAGGAGAGGCAGCAGGGAGCTGAGGAAAAGTGTGCTGGGATGGAACAGGCACTGAACCACACCAGCAACTTGTCAGAGCAAGGGGGAAAAGCAAAAGAGGAATGGGGGAGAAAAAAAAAAGGGGG
>PYHW01010723.1:1225913-1323113 GCA_013186435.1 Turdus rufiventris | reverse complement strand
AAAAACTCAGCTTTGGAGAGATCTCTCCTTGCCTGGACTGGCACTGCCCTCATTTCTGCATGGTAAGGGTAAAAAACATCAAGTTTTGGTGTTAAAACAGTTACTGAAATCTCTGTACCTCCAACCTTTTTTGGGACAAAAAAAATTTAGTGACAGTAAAAAGCTTAAACTATAATAGGAGCTAAATGTGGTAAATCCTCCTTTCAAGTATTAACTAATGACATTTTCTGAGGCATGTGGGGACTTCAAAGAAAAACTGTGTTGAGTAAAACCAGTGGAGAACAGGAATTACTGAAGGGAGGTGACACAGGCCCCTCAGAGCACAAACTCCTCAAATGAGACGGAGAAAGCTGAAAATGAGTAACTCTGAGAAAAGACAAAGCCCTTCCCCACCGCTTGCCACCCTGACTCAGCACAGAGAAGATCAAGAGTGTTTTACTCAGATGTATTAATGTCTCCTTTCTGCCTGTCACATTAATTCCAAGCAGCTCCCCCTGAGCACGGTACCTGTCCTTCCAGCTGGGATTTGCCACTGAAGGACACACTGCCACCTCCCCGGAACTGTGGGGGAACTGTGACTGCAACCAGAGCTTGGGATGCTCCTGGCTGACAACTCCCAGGGCTGTGTGAGCACACTTGGGAACAGCCACTTGCTGAAGCACTTTTGGGCCTGTTTGAGATGATACCTTGAGGAATTATATTGTCATCCCTCAAAATACACGTGAAATACTTGGACGATGTAACATTTAAGGTTCCTCTCCTTACAACAGTTCCACCAACACCTCCATCACTTCACACAACTCCAAACAGTGAATTGGAATGCTTACAATAAATCATGCTACCTATGGCCAGTGAGAGGTGTCAGGGATGTAATCTTAATACTTTAAAGTTTGATATTCAGAAACCCAGTTCCAGTGAACCTGATCCTCCTGAGTGGCTGACCATGGTTCCAAGCAGCTTTAATTTAGTTTTAGCTGATTTGTTAAAAATTGATTCTATTTCAGTCTCACTAATGCCAACTGGATTATAATTATTTCCAATTACAGTATTTTGGATTTGGCTTTGTTTGACACCAACTGTAAAAGCACCATTTTTCTCATTTCCAGATTAAATTCTCTTGCCTATATCAATGAATGCCATACATCCTTCCTGCTTGAATTCCCATTACTCTGAGGACTCTCTCTTTGCTTTTGCCATAAAGGAATTTGCAGTGATTTCCAAGCATCTTGACACTCCAGTTTGGCAAATTAATTTTCAGCTGTTTAAATTCAACTTCAGCACCAAACAGCACAGAAGACCATGCACTTGACCTGGATACTTGGGTGAATTATTATGATATAAATACAGCTGGAACATTAAAGAGATCAGGAGTGCTTTGGAAACACTGATTTTTGAGATGTGTTTTCACAAAACCAATAAAACTCAAGGAACTTCGAGTTTTTCTTCTTCTACAAATGCTGAAAAGCCTCCAAAACGTCACTTGAAACGATTCTGAACACCAAAAAAAGAAAGAACTCTACTTACAAAGTAAACTGCTCCAAAACTTCCATGTCCAATTTCATGCAAACCCACGAATATCTCCTCAGGATCATCTTTGTAGAACAGGTCAGCTATTTCTGGGTCCTTTGGCACCCCTTTGCGCATGTTGAAGCGTGTTAGGAACTGCTCTGTGCTCTCAAGTCCCAGCCAATTTCTTCCTTCATGGACAAAGCCGTGTGCAGACAGCTCTCAGCACCTGCTGGGAAGGTTCATCTTTAATCTGCTTCCCTTGCACGTGTTGCTGTTCACACTTCTCTGACAGCAAAATGAGAGGAAACGCTTCCAGCGGCAATAGGCTTCACCATTGCTTCCTCCCCCCAGCTAATTCTTTTTAATTATTAGTGCTATTTAGATAGAGAGATTAAAATGCATTCAGGACACAACAGCTCTTTATCTCACACAGGAAGCAAGTGCTGCAAGTGACACTGAAGTCCACTTGAATTCAAGAGTCCTGTTGCTATGCAAAACATCCTGTGACAGGAGTTTGTTATTCTTCACGCGGGCTCCCGATGTGTCAGTTTTTAGACTCTCTCTGTTGTTCCTCCTACTTTCCTGGGCTGTTTGCTTTGTTTCTTTACTCCCAACTGCCAGCTGGTGGAAAAGTCAGCTGCTATTCCACAGCAACACTTTGCAGCCATGTAATTGTTATTTCTCTATTTATTTACTCAGAGCTGCGTGACAGCCAGTGCTGCTGGATTGTGATGACTCCCAGCACATGGAATTGCTTTTGAAAAATCCTAAACTCCATCCTGTAAGGTAGATCTTTGCCTCCTTAACATCATCTTTTAGCACAGCACTGAGCTGCATCCATATGAAGACTTTCAGTGTTCATCCTCAAAGTTTTATTTACGTGGGAAGGAAAAACAAAAAGGAAGGAACATCCTAATATGAGGAAGTTTCCATTTCTTAACAAAACATCTTGAAAATTCTGATTCTGCATTGACTCATTAAATCTGGTATACAAAGCATTGATGGGGGCCTTTACTCATCTGCTTTTGCCTTGTGAAATGCAGCAGAGGAGCTGCAGCTGGGCCACCTGGAGGAGTTTCTTTCTATCAGTCTGGAGCAATTCTCAGAGCTACTTCACACCTGTGG
The DNA here is from genome assembly GCA_013186435.1 of Turdus rufiventris. Lineage (NCBI taxonomy): Eukaryota > Metazoa > Chordata > Aves > Passeriformes > Turdidae > Turdus > Turdus rufiventris. The sequence goes on along the minus strand of PYHW01010723.1, from coordinate 1,320,479 downwards.
TTCAGCACCTCATTTACTGAGCCACAGCTCCTCTGTGCACAACAGACTCCTGCAAACACACCAGAACCTGCAGCCTATGCCATGATATAAAGCAAGGCAACATTTCTGGGAGACCAGCTGGAATGGAACAGTCAGGTAAATTAATAACTGAAACCCACACAGAAAAGGCGTTAGAAGGTTTTGGATTTGTGGATGAAAGCAGAATTTTGGGCTGGTGCTGAGACAGCCTCCCTGGCTCAGGGACAGTGATGGAGCAAGCAGAGGAACCCACCTGGATCAATGTGGCACCAACCATGCTCCGTGGCTCACATTCCTTCCAGCAGCATTGTCCTGTGCTCCCAGCCCTCCAGACTCTCCTACTCTGCAAAGAAAAACAAGGAACTTTATTTAGAAAAACCAGTTTGAAGTTTTACACCTTATTTTAACACACAAAACCACCACACCCAATGACTACAGGGCTCCACTAGAAAGCACAAGGAGAATTGGCTGAGCATGCTAATGGTGTCTTTAAGTGAGGATAAAACTTCCTGTCCTCCAAAGCCCTTGGACTATCTATCACTGGAGGACAGAAAACCAGGAAAAGAGGTCAAATGCCAAGTTCTTTGGCTTTTATAAAGACTCTTAAGCTTGCTAGGGCACAGGAAGCTCCCTCTCAGACCCTGTTTTTTAGATAATACATAAAAAGGACAAAGCTCAGAGAAAATCCCCGTTCCTGGAAGTGTCCAAGGCCAGGCTGGATGGGGCTTGGAGCAACCTGGGATAGTGGAAGGTGTCCCTGGCCATGGCAGGGCAGTGGAACTGGATGGGCTTTCAGGTCCCTTCCAACCCAAACCATTCCAGGATTCAGTGAGAAGCCAATGAGGCTGAATCCCTTACTTGACTCTGTGCTCTACCTGATGACACACAAGGTTCCAGGGAAAGTCCTGGGCATGAGTAAATGAGTAAATTCCACCAGGGAGAGTATGAGCAATGCAAATATGGAAAAGGAGTGCCAGCCAGTGAGCCCCACCAGCTGCAATCAGGGCACAGAGAGGAATGTCACCCAGCACAGCCACCCTCTCCCGTGGGTGTGGGAGCACCCCCAAAGAGCCACTGCTGTCCCCTCAGGGGAGGGGGACACAGGGAAAGCTGGGGATCAGCCTGAACTCATGGAAAATGTTATCATGGAGCTACAGGCACAGCAGAAATGCTTCCAAGTGAAGCATAGTGCAATAGTTACACTGCCAAAATCTGAATTATTAGGCACCTGATTTAATGACACACTAACTCATGCTCTCCTTTATTAGAGAAAAAAATAAATGAGCAAAAATCCTCCTGCTAATAGCCAGCATTACCAAAAATGTTATTTTTGTTACTTTATCTCAACACAGGCCAACAGTATTGAGCTGTTAAAAGCCTATTTGAAGAGCACAAAAAAAAGTTTCTGCAATGTTTTGCTTTTTAAAAAAAAAAAAATCTCAAGTATAAACAAAAGCCAGATGAATGAAATGATTATTCATTTTCAGCTGATTGGCCTCACCCACAGGTGCTATATTTACTACAGCCCTGCAGACAGGGCAAAGAATGCAGTATTTCAGGTCTGGCATTCTTCAGCCAACAGAAAAATCCATCTGGCTTTAAAAAAATGAAAACAAACTGATGGAGAAAACAATTTATCTATCTCCAGTCAAATAAACCTGTCTGCCATAAAGAAAGCCCGTGCAGCTCCAGTATTCAAGGTATTTAAAATGGGAGGCTAAATGTCAATATTTAGAGTTAAGCTCTAAGTAATAATGTCATTTCCCGATTAGGACAGACATGAGTAGTGAGGCAAGAAAATCTCAGTAAATCTGCTCAGCAGGACTATTATTGCCAAGTAATGAATATCAAAATAAATTAAGTTGGAAAAGTTAGCAGCAGCAACCTGAGTCCTGTGGATTGAACATGATCACAGAGTGATCCACAGGATCCCACAAACACTGAGAGCTCTCTGCACTGACACCAGCACAGCACCAGAGCCACAGTCTGGGTCTTGGGCAGTGGAAAACCACAGGTACACATCACCCCACTTCCACTTGGGCTGGCAAGCTCACAAATCCTTAACATCACAGCCCTCCCCTAGATACATGGAGACTGAGACAGAAATGGTTTTAAATCAAGGCAGAGCACTGTAAGAGTTGAGAAGAGTTAATCAGTAGAAAAAACTTAAGGTCAAGGTATGGCAAATTTGAGCAGGTTCTTTTCAAAGTGCTGAATTAATATACCAAGAAACAATTTCTATTAGAAGCCTGATTTCTGGTTTTTTAGCCTTGTAAAGCAGTATTTGAGACTCTGCATGTCCTGAAGAGACCAAAACGAAATATCATTAATCACACTGGCAGTGACTTAGGGGAGTGACAAGTGACTCAAGATTTTGAGAGTTTAGGAGATCAGCATTTTGTTCAGACAGCTGTTTCCTCAATGCTGAGCAATCCTGCCACTTAAAAACCATGAATTAACTGCTTTTGCTACAGGTGTCTGCACAAAGTTTCTCTCCTACCACTTACACCTTCCAGGTACTGAATTCATAACAACAGAAAACGCCTTGACCTGAATATAAAGAACAAAACACAGCTGGAAGCATTTTTAAGAGGAGCTAAACTACTGAAATTTCCAAACAATCCATGGATCTAAAATTATGTCAATAAGATAAACTTGAGGACTCAAAGTGTGTGGCTTGTGAAAACACAGTTTGAATTGCATCTCACAGCACTACAGGCTGTTTCAAATATACCCAGAAACACATAAAATTAATTTTAGTTCCTAACTACACCAGGGTACTTCCCAAAACAAGGACAAAGTTTTCCACTCCATGCAGAAAAACAAACTACAGGAAACAGGGTGGACCAGCAGCAGATTCCACTCAGAGGAGGAGCAACATGACATGGCTCATGCACCCATTTTTAGATGCCTATTTTGAGGGGAATAAATTCACACCAGAATTATTTTCCCAAGAATGGCCAAGCCCCATTTCACCACTTCAGTCTCTCCAAAACCTGGAATACAACATAAAGAAGGAAACTTTGAGATCAATTCAGCTGATAACTGTCCTGAGCAAGAAACCTTTTGAGCTTGAAGTAAGGAAGGTGGTCAAGTTTCCCTGCAATCCTCACCCACAAACTGACACGGTTTTGTTGGTTTGATTTGGGCTGTTTTTGTGTTGTTTTTAAGAGGCTGGAGCTCTTCCCCTTCCCTTTAATTGGTACATGTGGCTGGCTGGCCAGGCCAAACACAAACACTTCATCCTGGGCTGATTCCTCACATGAAGACCACAGCCTTGGATGAACAGCCCATTATTTTAGAGAAGCTTTTTGGAGAACGCTCTGGAACCTCCACATTTTAAGCTGCTTAGTGTCATTTCTCTGATTGCTAAGAATTACTTCTTTCCCAGCTAACCTGATGTAAGTGAGCACCACAGATGTGTTTTTTTCCAGGCACTTCACCCATTTAATGCTTAAACCAGTCAGATTCACATACCTGGCACAGAAACTCAAGCTACAGACAGGGCATACAAAAAACACCTCCACTACAGCCTTTGTTTGCTTGAGTTAACCAATTCCAAGACACTCAAGATAGATTTCACTCTGCTCTGGAAGCAGCAAGTCCTCTCAGGTCTTTCTCTCAAATTTCTGTGAAGCAAAATGATTCACTGGGTATGGAAGCGGAACAGAAGGCACGCAGTGACCTTCAGCAGGACACACACATATTCCTGAACATTTGGGGCTCTGCAGATCCCAGGGCAGCGTGTCCTGAGGGCACACAGCAGGAGGAGCAGGCTCAGGGAATGGGGACACAGTCTGCCAGCAAAGCTGGACAACATCAACAGAACCACACAGCTCCTCCAACACTTCTGCAGCTCGGCTTTTCCAAGGGAGAACCTCCCAGAACACCCAAGGCAATGCCCACACCGCTCCCACAAACATCTGGGTGCAGGCACAGCTGTTCCCCACCTCCAGCTCCTGCAAGAAGTGCAGCAATTTCCCTTGCGGTGGCAGGTTCTGCAATGCACCTGGAATTCCAGCGCTGTGCTCAGGGTTCAGGGTTGTCCAGAGCTCGCGTGTGCATCAGGTCATGTGGAGTTCACACATTACTCATGCTAATAAAACCCTGAATCACAACTGTTCTGACCCAGGCCATCGCTGCACGCTGCCCCTGGGGTATGAAATCCAGCTAATAACTTGCAGGGCTTGTTGGAGATAAATAGCTTCACCAAAACAGCTTTTTTTTCCTGATGAAGAGCGGTTGTTTTAAAGGAAACATTCAATTTATGATCCCCTACGACCACTGCTTATGCAGCAAAAGACAATAAACTCATTAAAAAATTAAAATAAGACAACCTTATTTTTAAACAACTTTAAAAAATGAAATCAGAGGGCTTAAAGTCAAGAAACAATCAGTTTTAGTCATCAGGAATGCTTCAACAAGTTTGAAATCAAGCCACAGGCCAGCCCTCCCCAAAGGAATAGTCCCAGTTGTGCTCTGGAATTCCACTGCTTTGCTAAATATGTATAATCACAGCTACCCAAAATCATGGGGTGCAGCCTGGGCTTTAGTTTAAAACCCAAACAGCATCATTCTCACAACAGATACGCAATGAAAAAGCAAGAGGCACTGGGTGTAGCTTCCTAATAGTTTTCCTGTTGAATTTAAACAATTTAATGAAGTTATGTATGCCCTTGTTAAGTTTAAAGTAATTAACATGCCTTGGATTAGAACCCTGTATTTTACCATAAAATCTAGAGAGCATTTTTAGAGTTTCTCAGGTTTATTTTAACAAGATTCAACACTTTCAGTCATGAAATAAACCATGCCTAATTAAAAATAAAGGGAAGGAAAAAATGCTTCCTGCTCCCAGCAACAACATTTCATAATATTTCATCATGGCACACTTGAAATAATTCAGCAGTACATCTGGAAGGGAGGAAAGATCCATGAATCATTTTAAACCCTAACATACATAAGCCCAAATAGCATCATACACAGAAATACTAATTTCATCAGATCTTCTCACCAAAACATCTCTAAAAAGCATCACAGATGGGTCATGAAATTGAGAAAATTGCCTCCCTATTTTCATCTTTTTTTTTTCCTTCTCTTTAGTGTTTTTATCAGGCTCTTCATCATGTTGCTTAAAACTCCAGACCATTATAAATTGATGAGTATTATGCTGTGTGTGCTACTCAGAGGCACAAATAAGTCATTGGATTTGTTTGTGAAAGCCTCAAGAGACATCAGCACACTCAGAGTTTCCTACCTATTAATGTAATGGCTTCCAAAGAGCTGGATGCATTTTGTGCTTTAAAGCTATTTTTAGGTACTTTTAAAAAGGGGTTTATATTTTGACCATCACATAATCAAGAAAAAGAAAAAAAAACTCATCCAGCAACTGACAGATCCATTCCCAGAGCTTTCCAGTGAGTCCAGGGTGAGATCTGAGCTGCTCCTACTCACCTGCATTACAACTCAGAGCTGCAGGATCCCCATGGGGGACACTGAAGCCACCACAGTGGCCACCACGTCATTTAAATAGCAAACAAGGCTGAAACCTCCTCTCCACCTCAACTTTTCCTGGAAGTGACTGCCACAATAACTTTGAACACAAGAAGATTCTTTGTACTTTAAAAGTAGTTTCCTTATCATGACTTAGATGGAGTGACTTCTGATTTGTCCCTTAAAGCCAGAAAGTGCAGGGACTGTTAAATTTACTTACCTGAGGTAAACATATAATTGTGTTACTGGATAGTTATTGCATGCTAGTCAAGCAAAAGGTGTGTTTTAGCAGAAGCACATGGACAGATTTATGTAAGAAAAGCCTGTGAGGCCATTTGGGGCTAAATGTGATTTCATTATGTAAGTGCAGGGCAGCCAGTCCTGTGTAGCTACATGGATTTTTGTCATAACATTAGCCGACTTTGAAAAAGGAGTTTTCTATTTAAAATTCCTGTTTATTCTCTTTGTGTAAGAAAATGTAAACTCAGGTGCTGATTTTCTGGAAGCTGCATCACAGTAAAAGCGACCAGAAGGAATCATGCAGGAGGTCCTTCCACAAAGGAAGGGAACAGAGGCAGGCTGTGTGCAAGAAGGAGGAAAAGAAAAGCCATTCCCTGCTCACACAGGGTGAGAACAGCTCTCACAACAAACCAAATTGTAGGGTTTCAACTTTTTTCTTCTCTTTGAAGGGACATGTGTGAAACATGTTCTTCACGAGTCTAAGATGATCCAGGAATCTTCACCATGACTGATTGTTAATAAACACCCCCAAAAATCAGTTTTACAGAAGGTGAGTTGCACGTGGCTGTGTATGTTGCTCCTCCTCTCCATGGATAAAAGAGAAAGGTTTCTCATCCTGACCTTGTGCTGCTGCTGGTTTATCAAGCACTCCAACACAATTCCACAACATTCCCAACCTGGCTTTCCACAACTCCATGCTAAATGTCCCCCAAGACACCTCCTTTTCACTGTGTCACACTTCCCCCTTTCTCTGCCCCCTGAATCTCTCCCTGCTACAACTTCTCCTTTCTGCCCTCCTTCCTTCCTGCTCTGTGCCAGCCAGAGATAACACTTTAGGAAACAGTCTTTTGGGCAGCTTCAGTTTATCCCTTCTGCTCTGCCTGCCCCCAGTGGCTCCAGCACACCCAGCTCTCCTCCTGGCCTATTTATAGGCACAGCTGCAAACATTAGCATAAGTAACAGGAATTTGTTCCATGCTGCTATCACCACAAATGGCTACACCTGTTTCACTCAGGTGCCAAAGGCTGCTTCAGGAGTGAGGTTAAAGGAGAAAAGGGTTATTTGGGAAAATCCCAAAAACTCCATTTCACATGGGAATATTACTATTATTAAAGGATGACAGACTTAGTCTAGCAGGTACCAGCCAAAGAAATATCAGTAATTAATATTACATGACTCACCCACTGGCTTTCTAAGTTTATTCTTTTATAACCCACAATTTTCATAGCCATTAACAAGAGCCATGGATGGAGAAAAATGTCCTTATTATGATCTAATAACTGTGTCCAAGAAGGGTGTTTCTCCTCTCTGAGAACAGCACTGGATGGCTGAAAGTCTGGACAGAAGAAAGATCTTTTAGTCACAAAAACTCCAAGTTTGCCCTATCAGCCATCACATTCACTTTTAAGACAACCCCCTCATGGATCCCTCTTCTTCAGGATTATTTTAACACCCTTATGACAACTGCAACTCTTAAATTGTTAGTTATCATGAAAACACCAAAATATCCTGGTTAAGAAAGTAATAGATTAGTAGCTAGTAATCTATTAACAGATAGTAATAAATAGATTAATACTCAATTAATAATTAGTAATAAACAGATTTTTTCCTGCCACAATACAGCATGACAGAGACTGATGAGATGCAAAGAAAAGCCACAGTGAACAATGCCAGTTTTCAGGGCTATAACTGGGAATAACGAATGGCTCCCTCCAGGTAGGAGGCTATAATGGGGATCAAACATGATGGGAGGGGGGAGAAAATTAAAAAAATAAAATTAAGAAAAAATAAGGAAGAAAAACCTTAATATATTGTCAAATATATCAATTACAAGTTCCAGAGTAAAGCTGAATAAGAATACAAAAAACAAAAGAACAACAACAAAAGCAAAAGAACAAAACCAAAGCAAAATCCTGCAGAATTCTAAACTGAAACAACTGTTTTGCTTTAGCAGATAAAAAAATTCTGAGTTAAGACTGAAATTACAGCCACCACACCATGTCATTATTCCCATTATATGAGCATAGAGAACACCGAGAGACTCTTTCAATAACTGGATAACTGAAAGGTTCAAGTCTGATTTCAGCCTTAAATTTTATCATCTTGGGTTTCATTAGGTCAGAAAAGGCCATTAATGTTGCTTTAATGCAGAAAAACTACAATTTCAAATTAGAACTGGAAGGCAAACAAAAATTTGCTTCACTGAGCACTGGAATCAGATGTGTAAAATGAACTTAACATTGCAGCTCAAGTCAGAGCCTTCTTCAGGCAAATGCAGTTTTGGTTCTACCAAAGGGAGGTTGGCAGGGACAAGGAGAAAGTCACCTCTAAGTCACCTGTCCCCTCAGCATTCTCTCTTCTCTATTTTTTAAACTAGTATTGCAGCACTGAAGAATCACTACACAGTTTTAACTGACTTTAATTCTCATTTTTAATAATCTATGCTTAAATTTCATCTTTCCACTAGAAAGTCTGAACACAAGTTTCAGCTGCACCCTTGTGCACAGGGACATCCTCAGATGAGCTTTAATGTGCTGAGATTTAATATTTCAGAATGTTAGAGAGAAAAAAAAAAGATCAGTAAACTCATGGTGTATAGAAAACAAGGCAGAACTAAGGGGAAAATAAGGGATGTGACTAATCTTCTCACAGGCAAAGAAAGTGGAGTCTGTCTCCCAGGACCTAGTGGGTCCTTTTAGGAAAAGTGGAAGGTAGATCACCATGGAAACTGAGTATTTTATGAGCTACTTCAGCAGTGCAATTTGCTATGAACATAATCAGACGAGCAGCAGTTCCCTTCCAACCAACTAGAAAAGCTTTTAGCACAAACAGTGAGTGCAGTTCTGTCTGCTGGAACTCCCAAAAAACGAAAAACTGATGCTGCCAAAGACACCACGGATATCAGCTGGAGAAAAAAAACATTACCAAAGCTTCAATCCAATTTTCTGGTCGCTGATGGAGACACCTGAAGGCTCACAGAGCCCAAAAGGATGCCATCAGGAGGGGAGGGTCAAATTCCTCACAGCTCCTGTGTCAAGTCCCCAAACCTCATCAGATCACTGCACAAAAATACCAAGTGACAGCGTCTGGGAGGGGAGCTGTGGGGACAACGGGAGCTTCTGTGGGTGGCAGTGATGGACACTCATGGCATTTGAGGGCAGGGGGGACAGGCAAGGGAAATTCAGGTCAGAGACATCATTAAAACAAGAAAATACAATGAAAAGGATAGCAAAGCAAAATGAAAAGCCATCATAATTTACAAACATCTCTACTTCTGCATGAGAAGCCAAGGAACTGGCAGCTGATGTTGGAATGTGTGTTCAGTGGCTAACAAAAATTCAGGCTTATTGGCAAACACTCCACAGGAAGAACCATGTGGAGATTGCTCTAAGATATGACTGAGCTTTGTTTTTGCTCTAATGGTAATTTACTATTTTGAATTGCTACCAAAAAAGCCATTGAGCAGTTTTCTATTTTTGAGATGGCTGCTGGAGTAATGACACAGACTTGTGTATATTGAATTAGCACCACCAAAAGGGTTTTGGTCACTTATCTTGTAGACAACATCAATTCATAACAGAGGTGATAAATCATTATGTTAAAAACACACACAGGTCTACCTTGAGTGACTCAGACCCGAGAGATCTCAGCAGCAGAACAGGGGCTGGTGAAATGCATTTGGTACAAAAATAGGCTAACAGACAGCAGCAGTAATATTTTCAGCTACTCTACACATTGCTGAATTTTAAATTAATTGTAACCACAAAAGGAAAAGACCTGGGGGTTGCTGCAGACAGCTCTCTGAAAACATCTGCTTAGCAGGCAGAGGCAGTCAAAAATGGGCAAATGGAGCATGGGGATAAATGCAATGACAAGAAACCATGGCCAAAAGTATGGACGGACATTAAAATATTACATGTTTCTATTCTGATTATAGCAACAAAAACTTCTCAGTGCATCAATTCACCCCTTTGCAACAGTGAGTGCAAGGCTCAGGTAACTGATGACTGCAGTGCAAAACAAAAAAAGTTTCACTTCAGTGAGGAGCCCTCGTGGAGCAAGGCAGATCCCAGCAGCAGCTGCTGGGGTTTTGTCCCCAAGCCCGAGGAGATGCAGCTCAGCACCCTTCAATCACACTCGAGTGCACCGCACACCATTTCCCCATGGATTTACTGCAGGGCTCCCTCTCCATCCAGAATTCCATAGTAAATCCCTGTCAGAGTCCTACAGCAATCCAGCACACTCCCTCCTCACTTCTCTCTTTTCTTTCCTTCAAACCATCCAACTCCAAACTTGTTGTTACCCTGACAGGTAACAAAAAAACCTCTTTCAAGCCAGATTTATTGTTCCTGGTAAGAAATTACCCTTGCCAAGTATTATAGTTCCATCTGATATGGCACTTTAGTGCATTCCAACATCTAGAGTGACAGCTGAAGATAATGAATAAAAATTCTTGATCTGCTCCGTATTTCTGTGGCAAATTTCTGTAGCAAGGAGAGGAAAAACCTCTTTTTCCTCTCTGTAGATTTGTTTTTATCTAACAGACAAATTCCAGTTATACTTTCTAGGGCTCTTTGGAACTGTCAGACTTATTCCAAGGATGTTCTGGGAATCAGAGCCACGTGAAGTATGGTTACTGTAGATAAAACACTGATTAAACCTTAAGCAGCATTTCGTGGATCCTGTCACCACCAAGGCTGCTCAGGACTGGTCCCCACTGACAAACAACCACATTTGACCATGGCCAGAGCTAAAACATTATAAATATTGCCATGAAGCATCCCAGTGTTCCACAATTTCTTAATTTGATCTAAACAACTTTCTCAGAGCCACTTGAGCAGCTAAAGCCCAGAGAGAGATGTTTGGGCATCACTTGACCACTTAAAGCTTTGTTTATTTGGACAGATATTAAGATAAAATAGCTCCATGACTGTGTGAGCAAAGCCCTGGTTACACAAGTGTTTATTTACATCCTCTGCTGTAGCAAGGCTGTCTTAGCAGGGAAATAAACCCAGAGCTCAAGACTACCAGATAAGGCTGGGCATCCTTGATTTTCAGTCCTGACTTTTGACAGAAACTCCCCACTTTCTATTAAAAAAAATGCTGCAGTACATTTTTTTCCTGCAAACCTTGCCTTGAAAGCAATGCTAAACAAAGCAGGCTTTGAAGGTTGTAGTAGAATTTCAGTATTGTAATCTTAAATCTCATGCAATTAAGCAATTAAACTTTTCTAAGAGAAACCAAAATGGTCTTTTTGCTGAATAAAACTTCTATAGTTCATTCACTGATATGATCTTGATGCCCTACTTGTTACCTTTTTAACCAGGGGATAAAAAAAAGCCTGAATGGAGATTAAATAAAACATGAGGTTTTTGTCTAAAGACAACTAATCTTAACTGCTACAGTAAAGCTTTCATCACCAGGAATGTCTCTGCCAACAGTGTTTTCCCCTGCAGGCGATGTGGTTGGAATTAAATCAGAAAAATATCAGTTATTTACGTCAGTCTGTTCCAGCTCTGCTTTCTATTAAGACAGACTGAATCCCTCCCCAGCAGCAGGGCTGGATAAACCTCCTGTTCTCCCACACTGCATTCTCCTCTCAGTTCATGATGTGAGCCTCACCTGCTTAGGGGGTGGATACTCAGCTGAAGTTCCTCTAAAAATGCGTTTATGTGAGGTATAAGGTTCTAAACCACAAAAATACACCCTTCACAGCATTAAAGGCAAATTCTGAAATAATCCAACTTTTTTTCCCCCCTGTTAAAAATATACTAATATCTATTCAACCAGTCCCACCTTGTCATTACAGTTTATTTTCAATTTACCTTTCGTAACTTAGATTTTGGGGAAGTGTATGTTGGGGAAAAGGAGCAGGGAAATGAGGTTTGATACCTTTGTTAAGCAAGGTGTCAATAGATAAAGCCAATTTTCTCCTGATGAAGAATATCACCCAACCCCATTGTAGCCCCAGAGATGCCCACAGGATAAAGGTTTTCTGCTGTTTGATGATATTCTGCATAGTTCTGAAGGTATTTCTGCAGGGAGATGTCAGTGCTCATGAGAAAATACTTATTTTTGGATCCATAACAAGTTTATGTAGAGGAAAAAGACGTTCACTTTCCCAGAGAAATGGTCCCCTCACTTGACCCTTCAGAGAATATAAATATTATTTTGTTTTGCAGATGGGAGAAATTAAAGTGTTTTGCCTGATAGTGAACATTTTCAGAAGCATTTTATCAGGCTTAGCCATCCTCATACCACAGAAAAGAAGCTTTTTTGTGACAGACACATACTTTGAATGAGGCCATTATGTGCTTTTATAACCCAAAATTGCTTTTAAATATCTACAAAAAATCCATGTGAAGGATTCTGAATACACACCTGTCAATTCAACACCCCAAATAACAGTAATTCTCTAAAAAACACAGAAAGGGTTTTTTTTTCAGTGAGACACAAATTTCCTCAACTCAGATTCTCGTACATCCTTTGCCTTCCCATTCCCCAAAGCCAAATTCCCTCCTGCCTCCCCACGCTCCCTCAGAAGAGCTTCTCTTTTCATGACATGTTCTGTACAAGAGTCTTAAACATTAATTAAACCTAACAGTCCTCAGAGATGTTAGCACAGCTATAAAAAGGTTTCTGGATCGAGTGGCTACTGAAGGAACTGGCATCTGATCAAATTTTCAAGAGTTATGCTCCCTGCTTTATGAATAAATCAAGGAATTAGCAGGTTTTGAAAGTCTCCAGCACGACTTGGTGCCTCGTGTACATATTAACAGCCCTATTTTATGGATTCAGCATCCAAGGCATAATGAACCTAAGGGGAGATTTGGAGTAAAACTATGAAAGAATCCAATCCCATCATCTAAGTGAGGAATATTTTTAGCTGGGGACAGCTTCTCAATTGCAGGGCTCATTTTTTTGTTCTGGTTAATTTTAAGCACAGCTGAGACACTCTATGAATGAAATATGTTTTTCTTCAGACTGAGGCATCTTGCCACTAATCAAAGGAATGAAAAATTCTCTAGTATTAACTAATAAATTCATCATTGTTCAGTCTTTTACTTTATGGTCATATCAGCCCAAAATTCTGAAGGAGCTCAGGGGACTTCAGAAAGTCACCTGGATCAGGGTCATTACTGCACAGGAACCTCTAGGCTCCTAGAAAAGGATACTCCAGACAGGAAAAGTGGGGGGAAAAAAACTCCTTTATGAGTCTTCCTAACTAATCAATCCTTAGTACAAATGTATAACTAAATCTACTATGACAACACAAATGTCTTAGAAGAGCTACCCTGAGTTTTACAGACAATTTTAAAGTTGTTGCCTCCAAGGAGGGAAAGCCTTCAGGGAAAGCTGCACTGAACTCTTCTGCTAGAGCTTTTTGTCTTAAATAACCTTACATTTTGGTGATTTTTTCTTTATAGTGCTGAAAAGAATCAACACTTTCAAAAGGGTAACTACGGGAGGAAAACACCGAATATTTGTATACAAACAACACACACCAGAACTGAATACTACTAACCCAGCCAAATTTAAGTATTATGTGACTTCGGAAAAAATAAATATCAGAAATAACCACAGAATTTATCTTGCAAACTCAAACAGGGAAGCTTTCAACCATTTGAGATGATGCTGTTGGAAAAACTCAACTGCACGTGTCTTTGGTGAGAAGCAAAAAGAGAACATGAGGAGCAGAGCGAGGTTAGAGCAAGCCTATACTGTGCTTAAACTGTCCATGAATCATAGATGAGGCCAGCAGAGGAACTGCCTCTCCTCATCTCGCTCTCTAGGGAAGTGCAGCTCAGCAAGGTTCAGCTCCAGGCTTCCTCTTTTCCCTGTCCCACCTACCCCAGGCTGGGGCTGGGAACCACCATGAGCCTGGCTTTGCAGAACTGGCTCCTTGGCCTATGCAAGGCTGCAGTTTGCCTCTGAGAGCTGCTGCTCGCTCCAGTGCCACCACAGCAAAAGCCCATTTCTGCAATTTCTGCAATTCCACTGCTCAGCATGATCCAGAGTAAGAAAAGCACTTAAAGACTCGCCCTTCTCCCAGGAGAACCTCAGGTAACAATATCAGTCCATCCTTCCTCAGATATTTCACTGCATGTACCGGAAGATAAGGCACAAATTTCCCGTTTTGTTTTTCTGCACAGAGGAACTGCCACCCAAAATCCAGGGCTGAGAATCCCAGCCAGGGTTTTTCTGTTCACTTCCAGATTAGCCCCCAACACCAGCATGGGGGACCTTCCCAACCTGACAAGCCCCAGGGTAAAATACACATCAGGAAAATAAACACCACACATCCTGGGCAGCCAAAGGAAGGAATTCAGAGAATATTCCCCAAGCATGAGATGGTCTTACAGCTTCTACACAAAGGAGGTGGGGAAGGGCATCCCACAGAGCCCTGTACTCCAACAGCCTGGCACTCCACTGCTTCCCAATGCTTTACATTTTACTCTCAGCAAGCCAGCCCTCACTTAGCTATGGAAAAGGGCAAGCCATGAGGATCTCCTGGATTTGAAGCGGTCTGGACACGACAGCACTCCACTGACACTCTGGGGCTGCCTCTAGGCAAGATCCCTGCGTGGGAATCCAGACTTCCACATGGAAAGGAACAGGCACATCAGCTGCTGAAGCAGCAGGTTGGGTTTATTTGGATAATGCTGAAATGAGAACTGATCCAAGGCTCCACAAGGCAGAGCTGGGTATCTCATCTGGCACGTTCAGCTTGCAGGAGAGCCACTCCCTTCCATATCCCTTCAAACCACCTCTGCCCTCTCCTCCTCCACCCTTCTGCTTCCTCCATGGAGGAGCTGTGCTCCATGCCAGGCACCCCCAGCACCTCCCTGCCTGTTTAAATCCAGCGTGCTGGACATCCCAGCAGGGCACAGCTCTAGATGTGATTAATCCCATGTTCCTTGTGCTGCTGCACATCCACTGAACGCAAACCTGCTCTGTACCACACCCTCCAGAGGCTCCTATGAGCCTGCTGGCCATGGCACAGCATTCCCAGGCTCATTGCTGTATCTGGGACCAGCAGGTACCCAGCAACTCCCCAGGAGCACAGACCCACTGCCAGCTACACAATCTGCTGCTGCTCAGGGACTGGAACTGCTTGGGAGTGACATGTGGCTTAGGGGTCACCTTCAAGAGTGTAAAAACAAAAACAAAAAAAAAGGAAAAGAAAATATACGGGGAAGATTTCTCAGAATTATAAAGCACTAAAAATAGAGTCACCTCCCCCCAGTGACAGCAGGGTAAAACTGAAATTTCAAAGCAGAAACATGTTTTCACAGCAGTGCCACGGGACAGAAAGGGAAGAAAGCACCATCACCTTTATAAATATTTTGCTTAAGCATCCTCATTAAAAAGGGATAAATTGTAGCAGAGTGCAATCATTACAGTAATCCAATATATTTCTGTGTCCCCAACACTCAATTAAATTTATTGAGGCTCCAGAGCTACCATACACAGCTTGAGAGTGTGTAACATCTGCTACTTCCAAGATGAGTCATGGTAGGAAATTCCCCTGTATTTTCTAGGAACCAGTCAGGCAGCCAGTGATTGAAACACTGATGTGACTGTATGTAACACCCACACAAATGAGAAGAAATAACTTCTATCAATAAACGTACACTATATTTACCACACTCACTGCAGATTTCAAATAAGAGATTACAATTCGAAAAATTGTTTTGGGAAAATATTCCCCAGTTTAGTTTGAATGCAGTGTAAATTTTGCCAAGAAACGTTAAAGGTCAGAAGAGACTGGAAGAAGAGAAACTAATTTCAATAATTTGCAGGAATTTGAGGACATTTTGAAGAAGGGAAGTAAATATTCAACAAAGCAACATCACACAACACTTGCCTCCATTATCAAGTGCTGCATCACTAACTCTTACAATCTCTTACCACATTTGTCCCTCCCCAAACTTTAAATTATCTCAACTCTCCCCCTGCACCTTCTATTTTAGACAAAACTACAGAGGCCCAAACTCTCTCACCTTCTGACTTCAAAACATCAGACTAGAAATGCCTCATTTTCAACAGCCATGCTGCTTCCTGCATCCCCAGATGTTCCAAATCAGAGATGCTTGGTGTTCACTCTGCCAACAGCTGGATCTGTCGCTATCCCCTCACTCAGACGTGAGACAGCCCCACAAAAGCCTCTCCAAGGACACAGCCAGAGCAGCTGCTGCCTCTAGACAGGCCTCTGGAGTAAATCCTGAACTTAAAAGCATCCTGGTCATGTCCACCTCTCACTTCCAAACAAGTTCCCACTGTAACAGAGGCACTGTGATGTGCAAAATTCAAACTTACCTGAGGCTTGAGGTAAGCCAGAATAATTTGGATTTTAAGATGTTTACCAGATGGCCTCTAAGGAATGAACACAGCCTCATTGACAACACAGAACTAGTTCTTACTCAGCAGGTACTGAGTCTTTTGCTAGGCAATAAAAAAAAAAAATCAAGGTCCCAACCAAACTTAGGAAGTTATTTTATACTGTTTTGATCAACTACAAATATTTTTAGTCCATGATCAAAACAGATACAAAGAAAGTGAGTGGATGTAGGACTGTGATGAAGATTCATATGGTTTTGGAGTACTGGTTATGTATTTCAAGCTAAAGACACATTTTTGGGTTTGACTTCTAATCTGATGAGAGCGCAGACATTTGTGTGCAAGCAGCCAACTAATAACCCTTCCAGATAAGGCCTGGGGCTCCTAGAATTACCAAACAGCAGCAGTCTTACCTTCACAGAGTACACCATGGCCTTCTTGAATTACCAGGACTCTTGATAAAAATCCAGTAGGACAAAAGAGAAATTCCACCTCACTTTTGAATACCTGAAAGTCACATCCTCATTCATCAATGGAGAGAGCCTAAAACAAATCCACCACAAAGCAGCAACTGGAAGGATATCTGCTTACACAAGACCACGGACACAGAACAAGATTCACTAATTGTCACCAAGGAAGGGACTGCAAAAAGGGTCACAAGCCCTGGGTTTGAGGATAAAAAACTATTTGCTATCCCAATAAAGGGATAAATCCAGAAGTGAGTTTGGTTTTACTGAGAATGACTCCCCATACTCATGCAGGCTCCCTTTGCAACCCCAGACCAGTCTTTAGCTCTCAAGACAAAAATTTTGGTGAATTGTGAGACCACCCACTTATCTGCAATATTTATATTGACAATGAATTTCTCCAAGCATGAATATATAAATATATTATATATACTTAAATATGTATTTCCACCTAGTTTAGCTTAATGTGGCACCCCATTTGAATAGTCTGCCATGTTATTATAATAAATTAGCAGTAGTATTTCAATAAGGACAAAGAGAACTACTAATACACACAGTTTTCCCCAGCACTCACAGAACTCCCTTGCCAGCACCAAAATTATTTTTTTCCCCAGACACTGAATTTTGTTTAGAAGATTTCTGGTTAGGGGTTTGTCAGAAAACACTGGATGTAAAGTAAAGTTGGAACTCTTTGGAAGTATTTGCACTAAATTAAGTGTTTGTTCCGAAGTATCAAATCACTGTGGTTGGCAGCAATAAAGTAAGGCACAGACCAGGCTGCAGGAATCCATAGCTGGATTTAGTTCTGAAGGAGAGTATCAATTTTA
The DNA here is from genome assembly GCA_013186435.1 of Turdus rufiventris. Classification (NCBI taxonomy): domain Eukaryota; kingdom Metazoa; phylum Chordata; class Aves; order Passeriformes; family Turdidae; genus Turdus; species Turdus rufiventris. Next base: position 1,303,096 of record PYHW01010723.1, on the reverse strand, counting down.
TCAGAATTTCTTCCTTTTCAGATATCATATGGCCTTCAACTGCACAGCAGCGCTCACCCAATACCAAAGCAGAATCCATAGATGTCAACACAACCATATTAATAATGTCCCATTTCTGCAATCAGTGCTGTACAGAGGAGATGGAGACAAAATCTGAATATTATAACCACAATTTTATGTTCACAAGTGTACTCCATCCCCAGGTCCCTCCTGTTTTTCCAAAAACACAAATCCAAATCCCCTGCAGCAAGAAGAAGGAGCATAGCAAACCTGTGCATACAATGGCCTCCATTTGCCCTCGTGCATTTGAAGTTATGCTACAGGAAGCACTACTGAAACACAAACCAAACCAGATTTGTCAGAGATCTCTGGGAGTCTGAAGAGCAGCTCATGGGCAGGAAACCTGCTCAGCAAAATGGCCATAACACTTTTGTCATGTGTCACCTTTCTGGGGAAGCAGTATGCCCAGGAGTTGGTGTGAGAAGTGTGGCTAATGGTGGTAATTATGTGCATTATATAAGGTGTGCTTGCAACACTCCCATTTCCTTCTCCATAAAGATTAAAACTCTGCCTTCTAAGAAGCTTAACTGTTTGATGGAGACCAGCACAGCACTCCTGCTCCCAAGAACTGATTTTCCAAACCAAGGTTTAAGATCCAGCAGTATCTCCAAGCAATAACTGCTGGGCGCACGAGGTCAGTTGTGGCCAGAAGCTCCACCTCAGGAAAATCTGCAGAATCCATGCAGTGACCTGGCTGCCCCAATTTGAGGTTTGCTGCCAGTGCCCAGGAAGCACAGCATCCCTGAGGGGCCCTGCTGGGATGCAGAAGGAGCTCAGTTCTCAGCACAGCACTGCACAGCCTGAATTACACTCACAGGAATCCTACACTGCACCTTGGCACCCACCTGGATAAAGGAGGGCCCCAAGATTTTACCTGTGCTGGCACTGGATGAGTCAGTAGATTTAAAATGCTTTTTTCCACAGAGAATTCAGCTATCCCACTGTACACTGTACTGAACATGTATAACTTCAAAATGCTTCTTAAAAAACCAGCAACCACTCCAGCAATACATCTGCATGAATCCTTCAATGTACAGAGCACCAGCTCTCAGCACTGCATCATTCATAGCTCTGGGAAAGAGCTGAATGGGAGCACTGCCATTTTCATGTTGTGTTTTAAAACCCATTTCATGTCCCTCACTGCTGTGTGTTATTCAAGAAGACAATTCCCACAGCATGTGCAGAATAACCCACAGGCAAACACCCCCCAGCCTGCCACGGGGATAGGAACCAAGCACTACACTGTAAATATGACCACTGACACCTGTGCCTGCAGTGTAAAACAGCTTCCAAACCTGGAAGTGAAATGTCAATATCAAGCTTAAAAATTAATAAATGAGCTGAGGAAGGTGCTTTGCTGTGCAAGGGCAGGACAAAGAGTGTTTTGTCACCAAAGATTAGCCAATACACAAGAACACCAAGGGAAGTACAAGCAGAAAGGACATTTCACATGTCAATGATTAAGACACTTAACCATTTCATTCATTTCCATCATCACAGTACCTTTACAGCTCTTTCAATCACAGAACCAACACAAAGGCTAAGGAAAAGAATCCAAGCGTGCACCCTGAAGTGCAGCATTCCAAACACAGGCTCCCAGAACTTCCTCATCCTCCCCTCCTATCACTCATGGCCAGAAGAGACTGGACTTACTGAGAAAGTGCGATAAAGTAACAGTCAAAACAAACACAAACCACCCTGTAAATCTCAAAGGGTAACCCAAGGCAAACACTCAACAACCCCAAGAGATTTTAAAGGCCGCACAGAAAAGCAGGCTGTCCTTCTAAAGGCTGCCCTATCTCCCCAGCCAGGGACACACAGAGCCCAAGCACTTTAAGGACAAGGAACAAGATGACCAGAGCATAAAGAGAAGTGAATTGTAATTATTCAAAGCATGGTTTTGACAGCAAATTAAAATAGATCATCATTAAAATTAAATAGCCAGCAAAAGCTTTTCAAACGAATTCCACAGCAAAATCTGATTTGTGTTCTGGTGTGGTTTGGGAGCTGGGTTTAAGTCAGTCCCAACACAGGCAGGAGAGCTCTTTAACTACCTGCTCCGAGTTCCACATCTCAGCAGATAAATTTGGCAGCTTTCCATTTGAACCAACAGAAGTTTCTGGATTCAATTCAGTAAATGCATCATTTGGCATCTAATTTAGGAGGGAGGATAAAATGTTAAAGCTGCTTCTGAAAACAGTGGAATATGCCCAGGTGACTCTAGAAGGATCCTGGGAAAGCTACAAGGAGTTCAGATGGTTAAAGGTACTCGTGCCACAATCAGCCTGGAAATGCCTTTTTGCCCTGTCCTTCCTTCCAGCGTGGATTTATTGTACCCATAATTGAAAGCATTTGCCACCAGGTCTATCTGATTTCAGACCAGACACTCTAGACTTCATTGCAACTTCTTAAACAGAAAATGTGAAAGGGCCACCATCAATGCTGGCAAAGACAGACAGATCCCAAAGTTCAGAGTGTGAAATGGTATTTGGGGAAAGCAGATCCTTCAAGATCAATGTAAAAAGTGTTAGAGAAAAACTGATACACCTGTTCTCCCAGCAGAAAAAAAACACTTGCCCTAGATCACAAGACTTCACCCTTTTACAGCCACACTGAGTCAGCATGAGACAGTCTAAAGCAGCACAAAAATAATCTCAAAACTCTACACCCTGGTACATAAATTGCTTGTGAGGTACTTACTGTGGCAAGCAGAAGAGTTCAATTTATGAAAACATCCTTAATTTTCTTTGATAAAGCTGGAATAACCACTATTAATGCTGCAGCAAACGCACATGGCATGCACTTGACCTAAGCATTGCTGAGTTTTGGTGGCATTTAATCACATCAGTATGGGGGAAAAGAGGCAGGGAGCCAGGAAAACATCACTGTGTGCCTTCAGAAAACTTGTTATTTTTAACACTGCAGTTTAAGATCAGCAACCCTGAAGCAAAATGGTCAGAACATTTTCTTCCACCGGTGTTGACAGCACACCAAGAGCTTTCAGAGGACGAGTATTTTAGGCCAGTGCAGCAAAACAGAGATCCCAGGAAGGAAAGCTCACCCACTGTGGCAAAAACCAGCCTAAGAAGGGTGAGTTAATTCATCCATTATGCTGGAGAGCTTAAAATAGAAACATTCTATATGTCTCACCTCAGGCCAGGATGAACAACTGAACAGAAGTGAATCACTGTTACAGCAAATGACTGGAAAACACTGATGGAAACTGAGGCTGTCTTCTGCCTCTCCAACCCAGGAAAAAGTCCTTACTGCTGCATGTTTTTACAAGGAGGGAAAAAAATCAGATCCACTCTTTTTCCCTTTTTTTTTTTAAATTTAATTAAGCTGGAGAAACAGAGGCTGATCTACAGAGCCTCAGTTCTCCCTACAGTTCCTACTATGCCTCCATCCTTAGCCACAGATGCACAGCTGCAAAATCCAACAGCAGACAGAGACACTTGGGAAATGCATCACACCCAGTCCTGCAGTTTGGGAGGTTAAAAAAAACCTTAAAATCTATAATGAATAAAACTAGGGAGAATAAGTCATGTTTTTAGTGCTTTTTGGTATGAAAAAAACCCTCTTTAAAACAGTAACTGAAAGCTTAATTAACCAAACACTCTGATTAACAAGAAAAAACTAAAATTCACATCCAAAATGAGGTATTCTGAAGATAAAAATACCCAGCCAGCTGCAAATCCCACCTTATGCAGGCAGGCAGAAGTGCTTTGCAGTCCCCCTCCCCAGGCACACACACACACTCACTTCCTTCTTCATTGCAACATCAGAAGCTCAACCCGATGCTAACAAGCCACAAAGTCCTGCCCAGAACTTAAAGTCACGCCCCAGTAATTACATAAAATAAGCTCTAAATATGAGAGGTTAAAAAAAAAAATCAATTTACTTAGCTTCAGTTTTGCTTTTAATTTCAAAATATTTAGACTTGTTGTAAAATAGAAAAGCAATTTTCATTTGAGGTTTGCTTTCTCCATCCAGATGTCTCATTCCCTTTTTTTTCCAAATTCACTGTAGAACATCAGCACATTCATTTACCTAATGCTATGCCAATACAGGGATCAAACTCCTGAACATGCAACCTCTTAAGGAGGACATTGTAAGGTGTATTTGGTCTTTACTTTTTGTACATGGAACACAAAGGATGATAGCAATATTGGGGGAGGAGAGGAAAACCAAGGAAATGTAGAATAATGTAAAACTAAAACTCAGTTGTGCAGATGTTCCACTCAAAGGTGGTCCAAGACATTTAGCAAAGGTCCTCCAAAATCTGCAAGCTCCCAATAAAAAGGCAAAGTGTTCTCCCCTGCTGTGACCTAAAAAAAAAAGGCAACACACAAATTCCTGAACAAGAAAACCCCTGTACACTGCATACATGTTTTCCCTTGAGAAGACAGAATACATCATGTGACAGTTTATGGAAACAAAATTTTAAAAATAGTAATTTTTATTCTACTGGTATCCTGACACCAAAAAGACCAACAAAGCCCTGAGAACCCAGGAGAAGGCTCCAGGTCATGGAGCTGGCATCACAGGGAACAGCACCTGCTGGGCACAGCAGCCTGGCAGGGTGTGGACATCCCCAAACAGGAACCAAAACCTTCCCCACTTCACCCACACACAGCTCCCTGGCCACCTCTGACCAGCAGCGTTTGCTCTTTGCTGCTTCAACCTCCTGCATTTTAAAAACCAAGCAGAGCACCCCACCTGCCCCAGCAGCACAGATATCCCTTCAGCCATTAAGAGCTTTGTGAGGTTTGCTCACTCCCTGCTCAGCTGAGGAGCAGATTCTGCCCCACATCCCCCAGCAGCAGCAAACCCTTGTGGTTCTGCCACATCAGCACTCGGAAGTTCCTCCTGGCAGGGTGAATGGGAACTCTTCACCTCCAGCACCCCATCCCTGCCAGCTTCCAGGCTGGAGCACACACAGGGGGTTCATCCTGCCCCTCAGCCTTCCAGCTCTGCTTTGCAACAGCTCCTCATTTAGGGATGATGACACCAATTAAGCATCCCCTTTGTTCAGAGACAGATCATAAATATGAAAGTTTCTGACTTCCTCTCTCCACACCCTCGAGGCTCTTAGCCACAGCCTCACTGACAGCAGCTGCAAACGCTCTCTGGATGGGGAGGCCCTGTCACCAGCAGCCAAATGCTCCTTAAACTGAGATGCTTTATTCTTTAAACACCCACCACAAACTCCCTGGATGGCTTTGGAAGCCAGGTGGGCTTAGTGCTCAGAAAGGCTTCTCTTGTGCTGCACTGTTTACCCAAAATAATGATCTTCCTGAAGAAAAAACAAACTCTCCTCATTTGTGTTAATGAAACATTTTGTTTGTAGACAATGAACATAAATTGCTGCTTCCTTTTCTAACTTTAGGATCTTGGTTATATAGTGCAAGTAATTCTCACATTTAAACAACAAATTTGATTTAATATTACGAAGTAATTTTTCACCTTCACGTGACTATTGTCACAGGGGGCCATGGCCTAATATTTTAAAAAGCCATTGTATACCTGAGATATGAAATACAACTTCATGCTTGGGAGTACCATCACCTAGTCAATATTGTCAGTGCCTCAATTAAACATTCTGCTTGGGATTTTTCCCAGCTTTTAAAGGCAGAGGTACTTGTCCATGATTACAAAAATATTAGTCCAGATTATGAAACACTGAGCAACGAACATACAGCAAATTGTGTCAGCCTTTCAGAAAACCCTCTCCTCGGTTAAATCTGAATAGAAAAACCTTTTTAGAAAGCAGGTACAAGTAATACAAAGTATCAAAATTTGGATTCCTACAAAAAGCACTTCAAATAAATAAAACCCCATGAAAGGAGGGAGTGCTAACAAGGATTTGAGTCTTCCTCAGGTGAACCCAAATGCTGCCATGCCCGAGAAACAGAAAGCGAAACTCATTAATTTACTCATTAACTGAAATCCAACAGTGGCATGGGAGGGGTTTTGTTTGGTTTATTTTATATATATTTTTAGAAAAACACTCACAGTGTAAATTAGCAGGAGAAGTTTGTACTGTCCATCCTCATCCTCTGTTCCTATCTCCAGATCTCTGGTTTTACTACACCTGGTTATTTCAGAGCTGGAAAAGTTTGCTAATCCGAACCATCCTCTGGTAGCACAAAGGCTTTTGCCAACCCAGCTCAGAGGGAGAAAGGAGAGGTGGAATAACAGTTGGTTTTGATTCAGCACTAAAATCAGCTCCAAATTAATATTAATTTGAAGACTCATGATTTTAAATTCACTATTTAAATTCACAACCAATCCACTTCCGGCTCCCAACCCCTGCTCCTGATCCCTTACCTCTTCCAGCCCTGTGTTTCAATAGGAATCCAAGTTTCTATTTTTCTTTCAGTCAATACATTTCCAAACTGCCAAGACACAAAACCCAACTTCTGGATATAATAATGAAGAGATGAAACTGTAAAGATAAATAAAACTGTCTGGATTTGGACCTCCAGCTGTCAAGGCTGCAACTTGACTTTCAAGTGAGTGCAAATTTTAAGAAAGTTATTAAAGTTTAATAAGGTATGACTGCGAATGACTAACAAGGTTACTTGGTTTGGGAAATAAACACTGGTATCTAGCTTTCCCAAAAATGGGGATTTTGCATCTCCTTGTATAGTTATGTTATTATAATGGAGGCCAGAAAGGAAACAATTCTGATAGATACTTTCTAAAAATACCATCAAATTAATTTTAAAAGCCACATCATGAGCATTCACACAAAAATTTCACAGATTATCAAAAGATCTTAGCTTGAAGATCACCAGATCTAAGATGTTTTTAATAGTTGGTTTACACCTTATAATACTGAAACTTCTGTTGCCTAATACATTTTTAAAGATTTTTTTTGTTGCTGTTCAATTTAAAAAGCAAAAGCAGGGCAAATTCCGAGTTAGGCGGGCACAGAGGAAAAACTCAGCTGATTATACAGCATTTCTTTTGGCATGAAGGTGCTAAGGGCTCACTAGTGGCAGAATAAGTCATCATCACGATGTTGAACTGCTAAAATTCACTGAGGCTACGGCATGACCTGCATGCAAAGCCAGCCGTGAAATCGCAGCGAAGCGCTGCGGGCAGGCTCCAGCATCCCTGCATATGCTCCAGTTCTGCTCCAGACCCCTGGAAGTGCAGCAGCCTGCATCTGCCAGGGGTAATTGCAGGTGAAGCCAGGGAACAGCCACTATCAGAACTTCAGCTATTAAGGCTTCTTAATGAATGGTCTAACAATAAGCCAGGCTTAACCAGTTCTCTCATTGCAGGACCTTAACCATAATAAGCCCCTTGAACATTCCTACAGTGTTTTCCAAAGATCTTACAGCATGAGGCTCCTAACTGTGCTCTCACAGCCTGTGAGGCAGGTATTAGTCAGCCTTTATTTTTTTTCTTCATTTAAGTACAGATAAAAAGCGAGGCAGAAAGCTGGCAAACAACTTCCCTGTGGATACACAGCTGACTAGTGGCATACAGAATCCAGATCTTCCAGATTCCAGCCCTGTCATCAGCCAAAAGGCCATCATTAGGAGGAAAGAAATTAGTCTGGTCTTATAAATAGCATTTGAATATAAGCCTAGCTAAAATATTCGCAAGGAGTTGACCTTAAACACCAGCAGAGCTGCACTGATAGCCTGGGGCTCCAAGCACCAGCTTGCACAGCATTGGGACTGGGATCCCATCCCTCTGTCTCCCTGGATGTCTCCAGAGCCTGGATCCAGCACAAACTGTCCAACAGATCAGACCACAATCTCATCTGACCACTTTTGGGCTCAGCATATCCAAAAATGTAAGACAGCTCTAAAAATATAAACAGCATTGCTCTAAAATACTCAGGTAGGCAGGAAAAAGCAAATTAACAAGTCTGAGTCAGCAACTTTCTCCTGCTTTCAGGCACCAAGTCAGACTAGCAGAAATCTCCTGTAACACTACAACAGGAAGTCTGCAATGTAGAAAAGATGCCCAACATACCTAAAATCTGGAGCACTTGTCCAAGTTAATCATTCAAACTGCTCAGACTGCATTATCACACATCTACCTGTAATTTCTGCAGGTATCTCGAGTGAGATATTTTGATTTATACCATTTCCATCTGGCACTACAGAGAAGCAGATCTTTTTCTGAACTACAGCTTCAATACCTGCAGCAGGTCTAACTCCTGGGCTACAATTCCTGCAAAATACTAAGCCAAATACTGATTTTTGCAACAAAAACCCTCTTATGTTTCATTCAGCTAGAGTCTAATTTCATTTGAAGTAATGTACTTTCTAGTAAGGCAACCCTATGATACCAAGTGGAAAACTACAAAAGCAGAGCTAAAGCAAATGAAAGAAAAATAAGCCTTTGTGTAGCAAAAAAGTCATTCCTGCAGTTACTCATTTATTCTGGTTTTAGGTACCTGTCTTGCTCCCTCCCACCCATGTGGGCCATGCCCAAGTGCTGAACACACAACCTCTAAACCACAGCAGGAGCTCTCAGCCCAAGGAAGAGCTGGAAATGGAAAATTTGTTATCTTCTGTGGAGATCCTCCACACCACAGATAAAAAGCACACAAGAAATTTTGAGAAAAAGCTGCCTGAGTGGAACAACAAGTTGGAAGGTTTTTTTATTTCTATTCCTCACTTTAGCAGCTAACTGTTGTTACAGGCAGGAGAGCCATAAAATCCTATTATTGGTTGTCTGCTTCCCAAATGACAGAAAACTCCTGACCCCGAGAACACGAACATCTCACACTGGAACTAAAAGCTCGTGTCTCTTAATGAAAAAGCAGCAGAGAGAAAATTCCCTGTGTCCTGCCCAGGCAGACCAAACTCCCTGGACTATTATGCATGGGCTGTGGCACAGAGGATGAGACCTGACTCTCAACAGAGCCTGTTTCCATCCCAGCTCATATTTAGGGCTCAATTATCTTATCTGCTCTGCCACTCGCATACTTTCCAGATAAGAAATGTTTTTCCCCTCTTTTGAAGGGCTAAAACTGACACCACTGCCAGTGTTGAGATTAGAAATGCTGGAAATTAAATTTCATTTGGGCTAATGCTTTTTAAAAAATATTTAATGTGCAGGCTAAGGCTGGGAATTAGAATTAATTGAGGTGCTGTGAGTGAGTTTTAACACCAGCAGGATGTTCCACAAGGGGAAAGGGAGTGTGGTGCCCACTTCAGATTCCTCACAGGGCTTAGGTCAACCATCAGTTCATCTCTAGTTGAGAAACTGCTCAAGAGCTGGGACGGAGGGAGGGAAAAAAAGCCTGTTTTCCTCTTCCAATCTATGACTAAGGATGAGGCAAGCAAAGGGAGGATCTAAGATCCTGAAGGCGATGGTTAACAAGAGGTCATTAGTTAATTCCCTCAAGGGTAGATATGACTTCCTTTTATTAAATAACAGCAGTTTTTCATGATGTCAAATATCTGTTGCCATTCTAAAGGACACAGCATACTCAAACTTCACCTGAACCAGGCAGAATAAGCAGAGACACACAAGAAACCCTGAACTGAGAGGCAATCAAGTAAGGAGGAAAAAAAGCTCATCTGATTTTTATCCCAAAAATTTACAATATAAATTCTTTTTTAATTGTGTGTTTTTGGTCTATCAAAAGAAAATCTACCATACAGTCCGTTTTAATCAGTACTTTAAGATGCACAAATAAATTGAGTCGTTAGCAAAAAAAGACAAGCACAAGCACCATTCTAAGGTTTAAATGAAGTTTCTTGCTTAAATAATTTCTGAAAAAGCTTAATCAATGATGATTTATGATCAGCCATTAATTACCTGTATGACCACAGCACCTGGGAGCTTCAGTTACCCTGCAGCAAGACCCTACAGAGGCAGAGCAGAAGCAATGTCTGCTCTGGAGAGATTACAATCATCCAAAGATGAATTGTTAAGAAACACAGGAGAGCACAAGGAAATAGGTGACTGGAATTCACCTTCTTTGCAGCTGTACTTTAGTCCACTTTCCCTCGTGCACTGCAAGGACCAAGGTGTTTGTTTCCTCTCCCTGCCTCAGTAAAAAAACTTAACCTTCAGAAGTCACATAAAGAAAAAAAAAACCAACAAATAAAATACAGAAAGAAGGTGTTTTGAATAATAAGACTAGAAAAAAAACCAACTATTTACACGTTTCAAGACCTCTGCTTCCCATCTGATAAAGGATTTAATTTTTTTTCCACATTTTTTAAGCTGTCATCCCACAGAGCAAGACTGTACCATAGTAAAAGGGCAGACACACAACTTTTGGAAACATTCTGTTGCCATTTAAAGGAATCCTTTGAAATTTCCACACAACACAGTAGTGCACCCAATACAAACCAAGAGCCAGAGCTGTTTACAAGCTTTCTGCTCAGTGTTAGGCTGAAAACCCCAACCCTTTTTGCTGTGTAATAAATCAGTGCTCCACGTTTAACAATTTTCAGTGGTACCATATGCTACGTAGTCCCATATGTTCCATTACAAGGGAGAAAAACATCATCTCAACATGAATCATCACTGACTGTGTTCCTGTAAATCTGGCTTAAACACTCACAACGTTCAAGGGCAACCCTAAATAAGTCTGCTCCATGTTATGCCAGATTCTGTGCAACAGAATCACAGCTCACATATAAAAATTAGGGGAAAATGAGGTTTAATGTAGGAAGTGAGCACAGTCTGCATCTCTCTAAAAACAGACTCACCACAACGTTTGGCACACATTCACCAGTTCCAATCTAATAATGACATCCTGCTCACAAAGTGTTGATGATATCTGGTAGTCCCAACACCTTTCATCCTAAACTGCTTAATATATGTGGAAATAAATACACTGCATCCAAGATTCATTCCTCCCAGTGCCAGGTTCTGCACCACAGTGATCCTGGGAGCAGTTTGTAGAAAAGTAAACCCAAAGCCAACCCATGTGTGTGTTTTAGACTGCAGGGGAATGCAGCTGGAAGTGTTTGGTCTATCCAGGATTTTGGGTTAACATCTCCACTCTCACAGTGACAATTTCTTAGGGAAGTACAGACAGCTTTTTCTCTCTTCCCAAAGATGTCACCTGCAGCACAAAACCTGCTCATCCCAGATCAAACTCGTGGAACACCAAGGTCATCATTTGCCTTTCTTTTGAGGAATTTCTTGTGCTCCCAGGTAACCCAGCATCATAATTAACAATGACAGCAGGAAGAGGTGCAGATGGAGGCCAAACTGGGAGAATGCCCCCATCTGAGAGCCTTGAGTAGCCAAGGAGGGACCATATGCTCCCATGGAATGTCTGGCTTCATTAAATTCTAAACCAGAGTCCAGTTTGACCTAACATTCAGGGTGGGGAAAAAAGTAATGACATCAACATCAAGCCATTACCTGTCCAAGGGCATAAGTGCCTAGTTCATTAGCAACTCAGACAAACTTGTTTTGTCAGCTCCCTATATTAAATTTGAAATTTCCCTGCCCTTACAAATTAAACTAATGATTTGTCACACAAATGTGAGTATATAAACAAGAAATCTTCCGACTTGCTCAAATCCAATGTGTTCTTTGCCATCCTGAATAAGAACAAAGTTATTAGCCAATATAATTTCAGTATTCAATTCATTTAAATAAATTTAGAAGTAATTTTAAAATTAATACTGGCAGTACTCCAGTTTTCTCAAATTGTAGAGCAAAACCTACTGATCGTTTAAAATATATGTTTTTTATATATCCCACAGGATATTCAAAGTGAATTCCCATGGTTTAGTTCTACAGAATGAAGGCAGCATGTCATGTTAGGAACACTGCTCTTTAATGCTGGAGTGGGGCTTTATAAAAATTGAGAAGTGCCACAGTGCCATTAATAACTCAGACAGCCAACATCTTTCAGTGGCTCAAGAGATGGATGACAACACCCAATTAATTTACTTTAATTTCTGTTTCCACTTTCCTCCTTGTTAATGAGGAGCTGAAGCTCTCACAGATGAGAGTTCCTGGCACACAATGCCTGTGATGATTTGGAGTGGTGCCCACCACACAATCACAAAGTCACAACCTGTGCTGCCCACATAAAAATCGCAGAGAGACTTCCTTCTTTTTACCCAGAGGGAACCCTAAATTTACCAGATCTATACTTTCTAAAACACACTTCACTCAGATAATTAAAACAAAGACTTCGGGGGTGATAAAAAGACTGCCAGGTAAACTCACTGAGCTGCCCCTGGAAGAACTGATGACCAAGCAGGCACCAGGCAATTGCATCATGTTTATTACACAGCCAAGCCATCAGATCCTTCTGGTTTAATCAATGGCCTTCAAATGAGGAAGTAGTTTGAAAATAATAAGCATAAAACAAAATGCTCTTTTGGGTTCTCTTTTTGAATTTTTCCTGACCTGTGAAGGTATGCCTATTAATAAAGCTGAGCACGTGCTGAAACAGAATTTTATAGAAAGCTACTTTGTGAATAGTTTTGATGCCAAAACTGCAATTAATTCAAACTCAGTTTGCTGTAAATGCTGTGACTGAACTGTAGAGGGGTTCTGTTAAAAGACTCTGAGCTCTGTCTTAAAACAAAAGACGCATTTCTTATTTAAAAACACTAACCTTAGACACCTTTTTTGTGTCAAAGTAACAAACAAATAAAATTTAAAGTGTTCCACAAACACCTCCTTCCCTGGCATTTCTCATAACCTGGATGCTGCAGCATGTCACAAAGCTGCAGAACAACCTGGAACAAAAACCTGTAAGAGGAGAAAACAATGAGTCTGTGTTCCTGCTCCGAACTCACTGACCACTGTCCTGTCCCTGCTCCTGCTCTGCTCCCCAGCAGTTCAGCAAGCTCCAGCCCTGTTTCATATAAACAAGGTTTTTCCTTTAAAATAAGACAGCAGCTTCTTCACAAAGAACAGAGCTCATTTCTACTGAAAGTTTCCCCCATCCAGCAACACATTATGGAAAATAAATCTAACAGTAAAATGCTGTTGATCCAAGAGCCACATCTAGAATGCACACAAGCAGAAATATCTCATCTTTAAAAGCTTTGACTTGCTAAGATCCTTTTTAACTGATAATGATGCAACAGTGTAAAAGGGAAGTACTTAGAGAGAATCACTGTAAGTAATACACGCACACAAACAAGAATTAGTTTGCAATCTGAAAGGCCTCATAGAGAGAAAGATGGATGGAAACAACCCAGCTCAAGGTTTCCTCAAATCAGATGCCAGAGGAAGTTATATGATGAGCTGGACAGCAAATAAGAAATCTGGATTTGATAAATGAGACATTTATGTAGATAGGAACAGTTTGCAGCCTCACTGTGGGCACATGAAAGAATCATCAGATATTTGTATGAAGCTCACTGTTAAACGGGAGATTGCGGACAGGTGTTTGCATTTAAAACGTTTATAACATTGTTATATTAGCCCCTAAGAACACAGAAATAGCCACCTACCAGAAATAGCCCAATTTTAAGCTCTTAGAGAGGAGGAGCATGGTGTATTATCTCTCTCCACTAACAATCCACTATCAACACAGAAACCCCAACACGTGTCCTCTTATAAATCTGGTACAGGATACATCAAAGTAATGACCACTGGTAAAACAAGCTGCATCACTACCAGCACTGCAGCATTCTGAACAATTGCTAAAACATGCCAGCAGACCTTGGGGAACAGACTGGAGCCCACTTAAACAACATAAGCACCACAAACCACAGCCAGCACTGCTGTACCCAACAACTTTAAATCACCCTGTGTTCTGTGGAACTGCATCCACACGGATCCAGAACCCTGCTTCCACCTTCTTACATGGATCACTATCCACAAAGATGGGCAGGCGGATTCCAAATCTTTCTGACCCAACCAGGGCCGGAGTCAGCACCGCCTGCTTTGCTGTTTTTAAACAAACAGGGAGCTGCTGCTGGACTGGGTGTGAGCTCAGATTCCACACAGCTCCCAGAGCAGTGTCCCACTGACTTCTCCCCGAGCTGGGGACAGCAAACCCAGCAGCGAGCTGCTCAGGAAGTGACCAGGATGCTACCAGGGCTACTCAGTGACTACCGAAGTTTAGAACTACCATAGCTGTAGAATTAGGAAATTCATTCCACTCACGTTCCTAGGGAAGGGGGATGAGGAGACACGAGGAGAGGTATTCATAAAAATAAAATTCTGACGGCTTAGTACTTGCCTCGTGTTCTCCTTCCTTCTCCTTCCCACGCAAGTACGAGTGCTGCTCGATGGCATCCAGCACCTACAGCAAATCATTTCTCCGTGTCATTAAAGGACAGAGACATCTGCTCGCAGCAGACCTACGTCATTGCTCCAAGTCCGCTCCAAGCTGACAGGAGCGCAGCTCGCCGTTCCCTGAGCGCAGCCGGTCACACTCCAGCTCCGGGTCCCGGCTGATCCCGGCCGATCCCGGCGGAGCAGCGCCGTGCCCGGCTCCAGGTGCCGCTCTCCCTCCTCTCCGCTCGCTCCCACCGGGGCGTTCCCGTCCGCTCTGCTCTGGGACTGCCCTGCCGGAGCTCGCACTCGCACAGAGCTCCCGGGGACAGCTCCCGGCACTCGGCAGAGAGGCAGGGAAAGACGGAGCGAGGGGAGCCGGGCAGGAAGGAGCGGCTGTTCCCCAGCACGCGGTGCGGGGCAGCTGCCCCGGCCGGGCTCTCTCACAACCCCACACCCGCTGTCCGAACCCCGAGCAGCCCCGGCCATAAGACACGGCGGGACAGGCGGCACCGAGCGCCCCGCGCCGCCGGAGCGCTCACAGAGTGCCGCTGCCAGCCCCNCCCCGAGCAGCCCCGGCCATGAGACACGGCGGGACAGGCGGCACCGAGCGCCCCGAGCCGCCGGAGCGCTCACAGAGTGCCGCTGCCAGCCCCAGCGGCGCTGCCAGCCCCAGCGCTGCCCCCTGCCCTCCGCGCCCCGCCGGGACCCGCCTGTCAGCGGCGCCGCTCCCTCTGCCCGTGCCTCACCTGGTGCCGGCCGGCGGCAGCGGGCCACGTCCGCGGGGCCCGGGCGGGGAGGGACGGGGAGGAGGAGGAGAAGGAGGAGGAGGAGAAGGAGAGGGGGACGGAGCGTGTCCGCCGGGCCGTGCCCGTCACCACCGCTTCCTGCCTGGCCCACTCGGCGCTCGGCTACCCCGCCTGGCGGCTCGGCCCGGCCGCTGAGCGGCGCCGCCTCACGGAGCGCACCGCCCGCGCCATCGGCGCTCGGCTGAGCCGCCTGCGCGGTGCCGCGGGCCGTGAGGGAGGGGGAGCGGCGGGATGGCGGAGGGGCGCACGGCGAGAGCGGTGCGGGGCTGCTGCGTCCTCGCCTGGGGCTGTCTGTGTGCGGGCTCAGGTGTGCGTCAGGGGTGTTAGCGCCCACAGTGGGCTCAGGTGTGTGTGTGAGGGGCTTAGGGACCTGGAGTGGTTTTAGCAGGGTAAGGAGCCGAGCGCTGCAGTAACCTCGGCTGTGTGTCGGGGATATGCGCTCTGCAGTGTCTCAGGTATGAGGGACAGATTGGGGCCCATATCAGGGTCAGGTCTGTGTGGAGGGCTGTGATGGTCCATAATCAGTTCTGAGGTGTGTGTTTGTGTACATTGGCAGGGTCGGTAGTGGTCTCAGGTGTGTGTGTGAGGGTGTCGGGCCCCACATCCAGCTCCTGTGTGAGGGGACAGTGTTTGGGCTCAGTAAAAAGGCAGCTCTGAATCTTCAGTCCTGTGCTGCAGGTGTTGGGGGAGCCCTGATAAGGACTGTGTGTATGAAGAGGGCCCTGGTACTCAAACAGGAGCAGCTGTGATTTGGCACCAAAGCCCTAAAGGAAAAAGAACTGTATCAGGGGTTGAGAGCTCTGGGTTAGGAATTGCTCAGAGCAGAGGCAGGGTAAGGTGGGTTCATGCTGTTCCTGCCACACTTGGTGGTTCCATACAACCTCTGAACCTAAACATTTAATAGTTGTAGAGACTTATTTGATGGGGGGGTGGGTAATTACTTCATTTTTCTAAATAAAATTGAAGGAGCAGAGCTTTATCTGCTAATACCTTGTGCAGCCTCATTCTGCCAACCTGCTCCTGACAGCTGTTCCCCTTCTTGGGCTTCTAGAACCATCTTCAGAGAGCTGTGTGAAACCACAGGTACAGAAACCTGAGAGCCCTGAGTCCCAGCTGAGGAGTGTTGGTGTGTCCTGTGCCTCAGAGGCCAAGGTACAATACCAGCTCTTTTCATTGTAGTCGAGTAATTCCACACAGTGAGTTTCCTGTTTATAAGCTGAGCTCCATAACCTTTTCTTTCCCCCACTGTTTCTTACAAGTGGAAAGAAGAGCACAGTGAGCACGACTCGTCTGTCAGCAGCTCTGTGAAAAGCTGATGCTGAGCAAGCAGGAGGCAGAGATCTCCCCCCAAACTGAGCGTGTATAAAGTCCTGAGTTGTGATGAGAACAGCTCTGATGGAAGCGTGAGCCAAGAACAACAGCTCGGCAGGGAACTTTACACTTTCCCTGACAGCTCCTTGGGGCGGAGACAGTTAAGTTTCTGCGTTTGTAAGGGAAACATGGCATTCCTTAAAGCTGAGCCTCCTCCCTCGGGTTCCCACTGAATGCCTGAGAGATGACAGCAGAGGGTGTCTCCAGCAGGCTCCTATTAAACAGGAGGAATTAGCACGGAGGGAGCAACAGCAAGATCCTAGTTTTAACCACAGAATGAGCCAAAAAGCTTTGCACAGCAGCAGTTTGCAGGTTTTTTACCCACTGGCTGCACACAGCTCCTGTTCAGGGGGTTCCTGTGCCCTCGTGTTGGTGCCTGCACCTGCCCGATGTGTGAAGGGCTGTGCCGGGAGGGCAGATCAGCTCCAAGCAGAAAGTGCTGAGGCAGCAGTGAGGCAGGGCAGATGATCCTTAGGAGGGCAGCTGTGGTTCAGACACACTTAGAACTGGTTCGGTGTCCCCAGCAGCACAAACCCGGCTGGCAGGGGAGCTGGTGAGCCAAGTACGTGGACAGATGGAACAGATACAGACAGGAAATGGGGGAGAAAGGGGAAATGTTAGTGTTTGTAAAGCCCCGAGGGGGCTCTGGTTAGTTCTTGAGCCCCACAGTCCCATTTCTGTTTTCAGCTCAGTCTCTGGATGGCTTTGGCGAGTGACTCGAGGCGCTCAAGCCAGGTGTGGTGTGGGGAGAGGACAGACCCGTGGGCACCAGGCAGCTCATGCGATGTGGCAGCCGCCACCACGCCTTTTCCTGTTCACCCCGGGGCCGCGGGCAGCCGTGCCAGCCGCATCGCCTGAGTGGGGAGAAGGGAAATGGAAGGGTTTCCAAAGTGCTGACAACCCACAGCATTCCTTGGGAAAGGAGAAGTGGTGAGCAGCTCTGGTGGTGTCTCTCCCCTGAGACAAAAACGCTCCCAGAAGTTCTGTGAGCTGCTTGGGGTGGGGGTGCCGATTTTTGGCCGTGCCTCAGCCTCGTCCCCTGTTAGAGGCAATATTGACTTACGGAAAGAGGCATAGTTGGCATGAGTATTCCGAGTTAAAAATTGTCAGTCTGGGCAAACAGACCTTTGGGGTGATGGGCAGGAAAGCTGAGTGGTTGTGCTGCATTATTGCTGCTCCTTTCAGAGCACGGTGTGACCTGGTGAGCGCCCGGCTCGGCGGGTTTGGAGAAGCGCTGCAGGTTTTGGAGCTCAGTGCTTCAGATCAAACCCATTTCCTTCCCCTCGGTGAGGTGTTTGTAGTGCCTCAGTGAGTCAATAAGCTGTGCATGTGAGGAATGCACGTCAGAGCTGAAGGTGAGCGATTAGTGTGGCTGTGCTGGAGGTGATGAGATTAATTAGTCCTTCCCAGGTGAATTAGAGCTGCAGAAATAAGATACGTGAGATATTTAGTCTAAAATACCACTGTGAGGCATTTTCAGGTGGGAGTGGGATCTTGCATATGACTCTGACCACAGGATATGTATCTTGATCCTTAATCCTAGCAGTGCCTAGTCAGGAGAATAACCAGTACCTGGCAGATGTCAGACACGTGTTCTACAAAAGCTGCTCTTCACTGGCACCTGATCCACCTGGCTGAGATCACAGCGCTGGCTGTGGCGGGGCTCTGCTGAAAGCATGGAGGAACTGGGAAGTAATTTCTCTATTAAAATATAATAACATTCACAAGTGTCCTTGTGAGTCTGTCCCCACTGAGGCAAGGTCCTGCTCTGTGTCTGGGCAACAGCTCTGCTGTGTATCTGTGTCACAAAATCACACAATGGGTCAGGTTGGAAGGGATCACAGTGGGATCATCTGCTCCAGCAGGGTCATCCCAGAGCACATGGCACAAGATTGTGTCCAGACGGTTCTGGAATATCCCCAGAGAGGGAGGCTCCACAGCCTCTCTCTGGTCTGTGTTCTGCTGCTCAGTCACTGCACACCTGGTGGATGGATGCCCGTTGTTCTTGTCCTATCTGTTGGCACCTCTGGTCCATGAACACGAGCCCAGCTGGCTATACCCCGCTGAGGAGTGAAACCCCTCGGCCAGCACAGCCCAACCCCGTGCCGCGCACTGGACGGGCCGGGACTCGAACCTGTAACCCCCTGATCCGCAGGGCCCGCGCTGGCCAGGTGGGGGCGCGGCGGCCCCGGCGCCGCCCGGAAGCGGAAGCGCGGCCGCGGTTCCCGCCGCGGTTGCCGAGCGGCGGCCGCTCCGTCCCGTCCTGCCCGCGGCCATGAGCGCGGCCGGGCTCGTGTCCGCGCCGCCCGCAGCCCCGCCGGGGCCGCCCGCCCCCGCCATGGCTCCCGCGCCCGACTACTACGAGGAGGAGGAGCTGGAGAGCGCCGAGGAGGAGGACGGCGAGCGGAGCGCCCGGGCCCGCGACTCGGACGAGGGTGTGTGCGGAGGGGGCGGGTCGGTGCCCGGGATGGAGCGGGGGCTCTGGGGTGTGGGGCGGAGGGCACCGCTCCGCACGGTGTTTGGGTAGGGTTGCGGGCTTAAAGGGTTCGGAGCGGAGGAAAGCCAGGCTGAGCGGCTCCCTGTGGGACAGTAAAACAGCGGAGGCGCTGGAGAGGCGGGGCTGTGCCTTCCCCGGAGCGGCAGGCAGGGCACCGAGCGGGACAGCGGAGGGAAAACAGCCGAGAAATCGGTGTGTTCTTCTGTTCCCGTGGTGTGGAGGAGAAGGACGCAGCTGAGGGAGGAGAAGGTGAGGACAGAAGTACAGCAGAGCAGAAAGATGTGACAGTACAGGGAGCGGGGGAGAAGAGGAAATTAAATCCAGGAGCGTGGAGGGCATAAAGTGCCAGATAAGGGGGTGTAGCAGGACTCTTGGAGCGTGGCTGTTGCAGAGCCCTCCATCCCCTCTGGCCTGGATGTAGATGGGATGATGGTAAAGAAGTAGAGGGTGACAGGGTATGGAAGTCTTTTGCGGTGGCCCAGACATTTGAGTACATTTCATGCAGTTAAAAGACTTACTGGTTTATCTTGGGTGTGTTAAATTTTATCTTAAGTTTTAACTGTGCTAGTTTAAGAGAAAGGTTTGATTTAATGGGCTGGGCCCCCCTTCCATGTGTAGGGAATTAGCTGTGGTTTAGGTTTCTTAGCTGTGCCCTGTAAATTCTGGAGGCACTGACCCCTCCTTGGAAACTTCATGGATTCTTGGCTACCCGTGTGTTACAAACAGAAGCCTGAAAAGTCTCGGCAGCAAACTAGTGATCCCACAGTGCTTTACTTTATTCATAGTTTATGCTGTCTATTTATAAAATGCAGCTATTTTTATGGCAGAGCTGATATGTAGATATATATTTGTTTATAAATGAAGTATAGCTGAGAAGTTCAGATCCCAGCCAGTAACTGCTCTCTTTGGTGAGACCTTTGCGGTCAGCTGAGCAGCCCTGACTGGGTGGAGCTCCAGTAGCAGGTTTGAGAAATGTCTTTCAGAGTCTTCAGGCTGTTTGTGTCTCGCCTGTGTGAGTATTAATGTCTTAAACGGGAAGAAATTCCCAGGCTCTCTGAAGTTGAAGTTGTTAATGTAAAGCTGCACTGTAAAACTAAACAGTTGCAGGAAGGTGTTCCATTTCCCTCCTGAATTCATCTATCAGGTTGTCTTTTTACAAAATTGCCTGAGGGTTGGGGTTTTCTGTTTTGTTTGCCTGTTTCCTTGTTTTTAAATACTTTACTACTTAGTTTGGGCTGTTTTTTAAAGTACTTTTTAAATTTTAACAAGTTGGTTTTTGCCTTGTTTAGACACTGAGGATGCCAGTGAAACAGACCTGGCAAAGCACGAGGAGGAGGACTTTGTAGAAATGAAAGAACAGTAAGTAACCCCTTCCAAATATAAGTAAGGTGATATTCTCTTTTTGCGGGTTTAGGGTTTTTTATTGCCTAAAACTTGGCAAAGTTTTGGGCCAAGATTAGGAGTTTTAAGTGCTTACCCCAATGAAATAGCTCATAAGTCCATCCACTTGTATTTCTGCTCTCCCCAGTTACTTTCTCTGCTCTATATAAATTCAAGGAATTAAGGGCTGCTGCTGTTTTGGGCAAAGAAATAATTATGAGTTCTGGGAGCAGCTGCAAATGGATCCTGCTGCAGACAGATCCTTCAAATAAAATAAAGGCTCTGCTTTAGATAAGATAAGGAAAAGTAAGATGCCTATCCAAATGCCTTAAACAATTGAATTCTGGTCCTGAACCAGAAATGGACTTTTGAGAGACTTGAAATAGTTTCCCCATGGTGTTTAGGAGAATTTGCAGTATTTTGAGTTCATTCTTATGGGCAGAGATCTGTTTTTATTCAGGTCAGGAAGACTTGGCCAGTGTTAAACCACAGATGTGTGGTGAAAGAAATACAGGTTTGCAACAGCACCAGGAATAGACTTTAATGGAATTTTAAAATAGTGTGGGGAGTTAATAAACAGCTAATAAAACTTGATATAGTGCAAGAATTATTCTGCTGTAAAGTTTCTGATGCTTGTAGATCTAAATGTCATTTTGTATTTCAGCATTAAAAAAAAAATCCTACTTTATCCTAAATTTTAAACCCCTTGCAAAGAAGTGCCAGAATTCTTAAGACACAATGAGAACCTTTCATTGGGATAAAGTTATTTTAGTTTATAGTTGTAGTTTTAAATTTGTAATTCTTTTAGTTTGTAGTTCATTTGTTTCCTGAAGTTTGGAAAAAGTTTTTGATTCTGTATAAACATGTAACATCAAGAGATGGTGGAATAAACTGTGTGTGCTTGGTGTTTAAAGTTTCCTGCTGTGTTTGCAGGATGTATCAGGACAAGCTGGCATCTCTGAAGAGGCAGCTCCAGCAACTGCAGGAGGGTAAGCTTTGAAGAGTAATTTTGGCTTTTATTTTCAGCACTTTTCAAATGTCATAGAAGGGTGGAGAAAGATGGGAGCAGCATCCTTCACTGCATGTTGGCTCTCAGCTGAGCTGCAGTTAAAAATGTCAGCTGCCTCCCATCTTTTCTGCATCTTAACTCCACTTGTAGCTATTCCTCTCTGCTAAAACACTTCTTAAAAGGAGTAATCAACTTTTTACAGAAGCAGGGAATATGCTTTGAATGGTGTATGACTCCTTGAGGATATGTAATACTTGGGAAATAAAAATACAGTGAGAATGTACAATTTATTTCCTGCAGGTACTCTTCAGGAATATCAGAAAAGGATGAAAAAGTTGGACCAGCAGTACAAAGAAAGGATACGAAATGCAGGTAAGTGGAATTTCTCTCTAAGACTCTGCAAATAACTGAAATGTGTGTTTTGTATAACAGCTGAAGTTAAAAAGAGGTAATTCTGTCCTTTAAAGAAAAGGAACTTGCTGGATCAGAGGAATTTTTGGGTACACTGTAGGGTTTTTTCAGAGTCCATGAACATGACAAGATCTGCCTTGCTTATTTTCTTCCTTTGATCAGCATTGTTTGCTGACTGATAAACAGTTTCAGTCTTCACTTGTGTGAAGCAGCACAAGTAAAAAGATGATTCTATTTTTATCTGCTGAACTCAGTGTCCCATTTTGGTTTGTTGTTTTGTGGCCCTTGCTGAAGCCTTTGGGTGCCCTGTCTCCTTCAGCTTGCAGAAATGACAAGTTAGGAGCACGTACTTTGCCAGAGATCTGTTTGTGAGCAGTGAATAGAGGATGTGCTGCTGGAACTGTCCTGCATGGCTGTGACATGGAATGGGCTGCCTGGACTTTGTGTACTGCTCTGTTTCAAGGAGCAAAGTCCCCAGTTAATTTTTAAAGTGCCCAGTGCTCATCCTTCTGGGTTTTTGTGTTGCTACAGAGCAATGGTTTGGGAATCAGATCCAGCTGTTTGCCCTCTCTTTCTTGCTTCCTTTCAAATAGTTTCTTACCTTGGATATTGCCTTTTATAGAAGGCATTATGTGGATATGGGAAATACAGCTGCTCCTCCTGCAGAAAAAGAAAGCAATTCTGTATTTCTCAAAGTGCATGGGGAGGTAAAGGGTTTGCTTGAGGAGCTGAAGTGGTTTGAACAACTCCTTGTTAACAGGAACCTGTCTCCTGAGATGAGTTTCACTAATCATTGAAGTTCAAAAAGACCTTTCATATGCACTAGAGCTGCATCCTGGCAAGCCTGGGCTGTTTTCATAAAATTAAGTCTAAGTGCAAACTGGTGTTTCTGGCTTGCCACAAGCAATGCTGCAGCAGCAGAGTTCTTCCACAGGAGGGCAGGTGGTGATCACTTGGAATTTTGTGATTAAAAAAAAATCCATCTGCCTTGTACTACAGGAATAAGGGTGTTTTATGTTTGTCCTTGGCATGCTGAGGTTTATTAAAACAACAGCTTTGATTTACCTGCATTTGATTATCTACTTAATGCTGCTTTCATGCTTTGCAAATAGAAAGTTTGTTTTTTATTGCAGCATTCTTATACTTGGTGTATATCTATTACAGTTTAAAAAAAAATTTTTTAACATAATGGAGTAGTACAGTGTTGCTACTACTGCCTTCTCTGAACTGAACAGTGTGGAATAGTGGAAGCTTTTCAGAGAGGTGACAATCTGTAAAAAAACCTCTAGTAACAGTGTATTTTTGTGGAACGTTTTCATAGTCACTTTATTTTCAGCATAAGGCTGTGAAGTCAAGAGTAGAGGTTGGATAAGTACATGCATTATTTGCTTCACTGCCTGTCTTGGCTGCAATATTCAATGGCTTAAAATGGTAAGGAAGTAATTTTGTGCAGCTTTGAAGGTAATAAATTAAGTCTTTCTTGTGTTTCAGAACTGTTCCTGCAGCTGGAAGTAAGTATTCTTAATTTATCAAAAATATGCATTAATTAGGTGGAAGAGGCCTAAACGTTGTTTCATCAACCAGCATTTGGGCTTGTTTTCCCAGAAGGCTTAAAAGAAATTTTCTTCCTCTAGCTGGCTTGTTACACTTGAGATGTAGCAGAGCTTACTGCTGGTATTGCCTCAAGTAACTTCTGCACTGTGTTGTTAAAATAGAATTAATAACTTTCTATTGACCTCTTGTATCTGGCTGTGCATTGGGCTGGTCAAAAAAGGGTGTTTAAGGTGATAAGTGCTGTTTATACATCAGCAGAGCTCTCTGCTAGGGACTTGATTTGTTATGCAATATTAATATTTCTTTTTACAAATAATTTTTTGCCTATTTAATAGCACTAAGTCATATTTAGATGCTTTACTGTAGATTGTGGATATTGATAATCTTTAGAACTTGGACCAGTTGTGAACTGAAAAGCTGATCAATAAAGCATTTGAAAAGCTGTTGTGATATCATTAACTTGAGTCCTTAATTAACCTTCTTGCTCCTTGGGTTTGCATTAGACAGATCAGGTGGAGAAAAATTATGTGAAGGAAAAGAAAGCAGCAGCAAAGGAGTTTGAAGATAAGAAAATTGAGCTTAAGGAAAATCTGATAGCGGAGTTGGAAGAGAAGAAGAAGATGATTGAGAATGAAAAGCTAACCATGGAATTAACAGGAGGTAAAGTTGTGTTTCCTGCTTAGGGAAAGAGCTGTAGAGATGGCAGTGCTGGTTTGCACAGACAGCTGGGAAATGCCAACGGGGCAGAGCATGAGTTGATGGCCTTTTAGAGGAGAAAGCAGCTCAAAATTCAGTGAATTGCTAACAGGTGGATCAGGCAGTGCCAGTGCAGCAGCAGAGGGGATGATGGGCTTGCTTATATGCCGGGGAAGAGGCTGCTTTGGTTCCCTGATCTAGCAATAAAACTTGAGGTATGTCACAATAGTGACCTAGCCAGTGATGCCAGGCTGTAAAGCTGGGTGCTTTTCTTCCTGCAGGAGTGGGTGGTAAAATAGTTGAAGAAAGCCAAACAATAAAAGTTGAAAGCTGCTGCTTAAAGTCAGAAAAAATAAAATTTGTTTGTGTCCAGGCTCTAGAAAATTTATATTAAATGGACAGATTTTTTTGAGACAGTTGGTACCCCTGGTGCCTTGCAGTGCTCTCTGGTAATGGATGCAGGGGAGCTAAGTCAGGAGTTAATCATTCCTGCAGAATTCTCTTGCTGTGGTACTGAACCAAGAGTCTGATTTGATGCTCTTCCTGAGAGCAGCTCCCACACTTCATGGACTGATAGTGTGGTTTTGTTGCTGAGGCCTGTCCATGAGTTACACCCTTCATATATTTCTTGCATAGTATCTACAGGTTTTATATAAATAAGTAATCATAATTTAATTAATACTCAGAAGTGAGAATTAAGCCCTATTTTGGTGTATTAAATACAAACTCTATAGGGCTGATGTGGACTGGAAAGCATCTTGAGTTATGCTGTTTTCCTGGCAACTTCTTTTGTTTATTTATGAAGTCTGGTCTCATGGTCATCCTTGTTCACCCTTGAGATGAGAAGGGAGTTGGTGTATTTTGCACATGCAGAGCTGCTCATGGTTCTCATGTCTAGTGGGAACCAAAGGGGCTTCCCAGATTGCAGAGCTTCCCAGGGGGTGATTCAGGGGTGCTTAGAGATGAGCAAATCAATCTCAGCACAGAGAAGGGGAGCGGGGCTGATGTGTTTGGCATTTAGGATGTAGTCTCTTGGCTGCCAGTTCAACATACCTTCATGGATTAAGGAATGAGTTTCAGTGGAGTTGTTCATTAAAGGTTACCTGTAGACATTTGGACAAACCAAGTTCAGATAATTACTTGGTGATGAGACTGTTGTTTAAGTTTTTAACAGACTTTCTTCTTTTTCCCCAGTGCATATGCTGCAGTTTACTTCCTGTCAACTGCTGCTCTGTGTGTTATTAATTAGGCTCATTTCATTAATCATTCTTAGATAATCCTAATTTAAATACTGTTTGTTTGAAATCACTCCAGCAGACTTGTATCAGTCTTCAAGGCAGAAGTTTCCTCTAATCTTTTGACAAAGCTGTTTTTCTGCCTTGAAGATGAGAGAGCAATTGATTTGTAGCCGATGTTTTACATGCTATTAATGATCTGAGTTGGGTTGGTAAAGAACTCCATGAGCTTGGCCTTTTAAATCTGTTCCCAAGCAGATAGCATGAACATGAAAGGAATTTACCTTGAATCCTTGTAGCATCATTGTGCTGCTTATCTGTACCTGGAGCAGCTGTAACCATGGCATTGCAGCACTGGCACTGAACAGTGACCTGACAGGAGAGAGAGCTTGGATTCACTGGCAGCACTTCTGTGCTGGAAGTCAGCAAAAAAAAAAAAAAAAATCCAATTTGCTGTATAAAAGAGGAAAGATTATTTTCCTTGTGCCTTGTGAGAAAGCTGCTGCTGCTTACTGCTTTCCCTCTGGTCTTATCAGCTCTCCAACTTCATTACTCCACAGATTCAATGGAAGTGAAGCCTATTATGACGAGGAAACTGAGACGGCGACCAAATGATCCAGTTCCTATCCCAGACAAGAGGAGGAAACCTGCCCCTGATATCCTTTTGTGGAGGCACTGCTGGCTTTGCAGCCCTGGGCTGCACACACCTTTGCTGTTTTGTACAGCAAGGAAAAGGAAATTAAATACCAGGATTGGATTTTAAYCTGGGAAATACTGCAGCACAATTGTCATGKATGTGTGCTAAAGCAACACAGCGGTTACACAACACAATACATAYACAGAAAGCAGTGTTTGGAGATCCCTTAGTATCCTAACTTAATCCTCACTGTATCACAAGATCACWTTTTTTTTTGTCAGTGAGAATGGTTTGAATTCTACAGGCAATTTATTTCACAAAAGAAAAGCTTTAAAAGAACGTCATATATATACATATATATATATATATATATATGCCAAGATAATTGATTCCATGGATAGTAAATGGCTTTTCACATGAGCCAGAGCTTTTCTCATTTCAAGATGTGACAAAGCATTTACCAGAAAGATCATATTTGTCATATCAAAATACCTTTTCCATTTCTGATAAAAGCTGCAGATCTCTAATCCAGAGATGCCCAGCAAAAGAAGGATGCTAGATTTGTTCTTTGAATAAGGAAAGATGAAGATTCATCCTGTTCTCATGTATCACAAGAGACAGAAAAACATGTCTGTGTAATCCTTAGGATCTGCCTTGCTGCATGCCTCGGAATTAAAATGTTCCTTGGCTTCTGGAAATATGTTGTGATGATAGGCACTTCTTCTATTTGTGTATTAAATTCACCTGGAATGCAAGGATATTTGCTGTATTTGCTTTGCAGGGGCTTTCTTATTAGATTCTAAACTTGCATGTCTAAGATTAAAAAAACTTATCTGAGTGCCTCTCATTTTCTGAAGGCAATATCAAACCTTGAACTTCTGCAGTTCATGCAGGATGGTCATGAGCATCTCCAGTTTCAATTAACCTTTTTCTGGTTTGAGATGCTGCTCACTCTTTCAGGGGAAAAAAAAGTCGTTTATTAGTGCCCCCATCTCATCCAAAATAAATGAGTTTCATAGTGAACATGACCTGCTAATTGAAGATGATACAGCAACCACACCATGAAACTCTGCCTTTGCTCACTGGGAGAGGATTAAAGTCCATCAGAACCAAAATCCTTGAAATGCAGCTCAGCAATTGTTAACTTTAGTTCAATACTTTGAATAATTTTGGCTAAATGCTTCCTGTGAAGAAACAAAAGCACAGCAGAGCTATAATAAGACTGTAATACACTAATTTCTATTTTCAAAGGTTTGGGGTTTGTTTTCAGGTGCATGGTAGGCTCTTAATTATCCCCAGCCACACAAAATTTTATTTAATTAGGTTTAGGTGGGATTTAGTTTCATTGTAGAAAACCTGAAGTGAGTGTTGTTTCAGCTCACAGGTTCTTCTCCACAGAAATACAAGATGAAAAACACTAAAAATGCTGGTGCTTGATCCTTCCATGAAGTAAATGTCAGTGCACTAAAGGTTTTTCATTGGTGGTTCTGTCTGAATAAGTTAAAGTGATTTTGCACTCTGCTGCTAAGGTGGTGTGGATGGACTTGTATTAATTTGCCTGACAAAAAAAGCTCAAGTAAGACATTTATTAAAATCCTGGAAACCTTTTAGCTTACATTTACTCAAGTGAAATGTCACTGACCTTTAATTTTTAGCCTTGCTTTACAAGAGCTTATGGAAGCCTTAATTCTGGATACCTCAGCTAAATTATTTGTTGACTGATGAGCAAATAATGGAAGACCTAAGAACGCTGAATAAGGTAGGGATTGTTGCTTGACTGTATTTCTTTATTTTAAAGAGAAGGCAGATGCTTTCTCCTGAAGAGAACAGAGCTCTCTTTAATGTTCATTTTGGAGATGTGGGACTATTCCATCCCCATAAGCTTTTTGAAGTAGCACAATAACGGTGTAGCAAGATGGTAACTCCTTTTTTTTTAATTGGGGTTTAATTAACCTAATTTGAATGACTGTCATCTAAAAATGTTACCTTTTGTGTGAACCAAGGGATGAGCTGTGTTAAGGAGTTTCTCCCTCATGGCTGAACAGATGTCAGTGTGTTTTTTCTGGGAGATCACAGGCTGCCTTTGGTTCAGGCCTTAGTGTGGGGTAGGATTTTTTTATTAATTTTTTTTTTCCCTGCTGTCCCAAGATCTCAGCAAGCTGGATAGGGGGCAGTGTGCATGTTTATAGTTTTTCTAGGTTTTTTTCCTATTGTTTTCTTGCTGAACACTTGCAGGCTTATCTAATTTCTTAGAATATTAGCTGCTCATTAAGGCATTTTGATGATGGTAGTGGAACACTGCTTTTGTGCCAGCTGTTGAGGTTTCTCTAATGATTTATCTCCTGTATTTTGAGTACCCTGAGGAATGTACCACATTCAAAAATAGTGTGTTAGATGGGTTTGACTCATTGGAGTGGGTTGTCTGAATGCTCTCAGGTTCAGTTTTTTGGCCTTTTGGATCATTATGATGATCTGCACCTTTGGCTGCTTAGAGCACACTGCTCTGGTTGTTTTATACCTCTAATCAGAGCATTTAAAATAGAAATTCAGAGCATGGACAGTAAGATAGCTGAAGTTATCACAGTGGCTCCTGTCAGATCTCTAACACTACTTTGCTCTCTTCCCATGTAGCTTAAATCACCCAAGAGACCAGGTGAGTTATAGATGAACTTGTTCTGAACAGAGGATGTTTGGCTGTGGAATTGCTGTTCTGTGTGCGGTGCTGATGTTTGTCAGGGATGGGAAGGGGATCAGGAGCATTCAGGTGGCTGAAACACTTGGGGAAGGGACAATCCCACTGGAAAAGAGGTTTTCCATTATATTCAGGTGCATCTGGGTACCTTGTCTGCTTGTCAGCTCCATTGAGGGATTGACAAATTATGTATTTATGCCTCCAGCTCTGTACACTTCAAGACAGAGTGGGACTAACTTGCCTCAGTAATTTTAACCACATTTAACTACTTAACTGTGGATTATAACTAAAACAAAATCAAGGACATATTGTCTATCTCTTACCCATTAATGTTTTTTCAGATAAATGCTGTATTTCAGTGAATATTTTAATTCAAGGCAGAGGTCGAGTTACTCATCACAATATACAATATTTTCCTGGTGGATATTTGAGTTTGCAGCTTTCTCTGTTTGTTACTTCTGCACACACATGACTTTATGAGCTGCAGTTCTGCTGTGAGATGTGCTACTCTCTAACCTGGGTGTGTCTCCTGTCCCCAGCCTCCCCCTCCTCTCCTGAACACCTCCCAGCTACACCAGCAGAGTCTCCAGCACAGAGGTTTGAAGCTCGGATAGAAGATGGCAAACTCTACTATGACAAGAGATGGTGAGGCCTGGGCACTTTGTGTTTGCAGCAGTCTGTGTGCTGTGTGTGTAGTGAGGAAATGTTTTTGATCATAGAATTGGTGGACAAAATGCTTTTGGGCAGAGGTTTGCTGCTCCCTCCAGAGCTCAGAGTGGGTCCAGTAAAGCAGGGATGATGATGGAGTGTTCACACCCTGCAGGCTTTCAGAGATAACTGGTGGCTCCAATAAAAGGAGACTTGAATCTTTTCCATGGCCCACTGTAGCACTTAGGAAGTCAAACCTAATATGAAGTAGGAGAGGCAGCAGCCACAGTGGCTGTGACTGAAGCTGCCCAGCTTGGATACACACACTCCATGATTTGCTGTCAGCAACACTCCCATTCCTGAGGTTCAGTTCTGTGGAACACCAGCCCAGCATTCCACAAGGTGGCAGAAGAAATGTCATCCACCAGCTGCTCAGGATGAAAAATGCTTCTAATAAATCCTAATAACCTTTAAAGATCAAACCCAGCTGGGAGAGGCAACTTCAGAATTGCTGATTGGATTTATCTCTGTTGAGTTTTATGGCCATACAGCTGTACAAGCCTCACAAAACACAAGGAAAATATTAAATTCTGCAGAGGAATCTTAGTAGATCTTAAAGTTAATCCATGAGACTTGCAAACCTGGATAATCAAGGGGGCAATCTTGAACTCCTTGAGCAGAGAACAGTTTGCTTTCAAAAAGTCATCTGCTTACTTGTAGCCTACTTCAGGGTTCTGGTGGCTCAAAACAGCAAGTGTTGAGGCTGTAATTTTATCACAGAAATAGGTGTGAAGCTGGATTTTTTACACAGCAATCCCCTTGGCCAGTTGGTCAGTTTTTCCTTCTGACTGAAGTTTGAGAGTTCAGTGTACACAGCTCTCATCAGAGCTGCTCCCTCAGTTTGAAGTAGAAAGCACCTAAGAACTGAACAGGCTACTTACTCCACAGATCCATCAAGTTTCTTTTTTTTTGCTTTCATAATTTTTTGTGTGTGTAAAGTGACTATCCTCAGGATATATTTGGATGAATAAACTCTTCTTCAGAATTTTGAAGCATATGGAGTACTTGAAAAGTGTTCATGAGTAAAAAAAGAAAGAAAAAAAAAAAGAAGGCATCTAAAGTAATCTGTCAGTAAAGCTCAAAACTTTGCATTAAATTTAAACCTGGAAGAGCTTCAGTGAGCCCAGAATCTCACCAGAACACCAGCTCTCTCTGAAGGGCATCTAGCTGGGGCATAAAGCACTTTGCAGATATTTTCATCTGGCTGAATTCACTTGTCATGAGGGTCTTGCTGTCAGGAATTCCAGCTGTTCTCTTTCCTGGCTGCCTTGCTCTTATAATGTTTTAAGATCAGTATTTTTTTTGTTGTTGTTGTTGTAATAATCCTCCTTAGATTTTTTTTGATTGATAGTAATAGTACTTGTGCAAAGTAGGTGGTGTTTTAAAATAATAAAGCAGCTCTTGGTAGTGGGAGGGTAATTCTTCCTAAGGTGCATAAAGAATGCTGGCATGCACAGAACTGCTAAACCCGACAGCCCAGCAATGATTTCCTGTGTTTCCTGATGCGGCCCTGCATCACAATTACCTGAAAACAGGGACTGAACCCCCTGAAGTCTTGCAGAGATATTTCACAGACATCTCAGAGTGGAGTGTTCCAGGTGAAGGTGGAATTAGACTCAGTTTTTTGTCCTGAATGCTCTGTGTTCCCCTATCAAATCCTAAACCACCACTCACTAGAAAGGAACCATCTTTTGCTCTTAGTTTTGCTGCATACAGTAATGCAGAGGGATTTCTTTCAATCTTGTGGTGGAGTTGCAGTTGGAAATCTTGGCCTTTCAGTAAAATATTTTATAGCAGGAAATTTCTGCTTGCCTCGCTGTGTTTTGCCTACTGCAACAGTGAGAGTTTTTTGGCTCTTTGCTTTCTTGAAAGCCAACTTAAACCCCATTGCATTTTTCATCTGAGGTGGTTTCCTCAGTCCTGTCCCTCTCAGGATATACAAACTTGGCAAAAGGGTGAGACATGACCAGGTCACTGATGCACCAGGGTGCTGTGCCTTCAGCTGCCCTGTCTGTGTGAGCATGGAGCGTGAGACAGCTGAGACAGCGCTTCAGTGAAACTCTGCTGACTTGCTTCTTTGCCTCTTCTGGGCACAATTAACATTAATTTACTGATGGAGAGTCATGAATTATGAGATCCAGGGGCTGAATGAAGCCTCTGACACGTGTGTCATTGGGAATCAAAAATTGAAAGTAGGGAAAAAATATTTCTTTGTGTGTGTGGGCACAGCTAACACTTGAGAGCTGTTGTTTGCACTGGTATCTGCTGCACTCCTGCTGATTGTATCAAGATCAAAACTCTTGCTTAAGTACTCTCAGCATGCCAGGGTAGGGCACTGCTGAACTGAGATTTTTGTCTCATCTTAGTGTGCCCTGGGGTTTGTAGTAGCTTATTGAGTTCCTCTGTATCATTTAATGACATCTGAACTCTCTAAACTGAGATTTTTCTTTTGCTCAGATCATTGTTGCTGTTGCATTGCCCAGGAACCCAATGACATTGTTTCTGTCAAAATGAAGGAGAAAGACACCTGTGCCCACCCATTGCTTTAAAGGTTGCAGGATTTAGGGATTTTTTTATTCCCTCTTCCCCCCCCCTCATGGGTAATGAATTTGTTTGGAATGCTCAAAGCTGACACTCATTCCAGTTACTGGCAAGCACTGTGAAAATTCTGAGTGCCTAAACCAGTAGGAAGAGATTGTGGAATAAACCATTGGAAGGCTTCCACATGTACAGTATGGTTATTGTAGAAATAACTGTAAAGTTTGAATAAATCCATGCATTTTGCAAATGGCAGGCAGGCTGCAGGGGCTTGCACTGGGTAGCTACTGAGGGAATATCTGTGCAGGGATTCTGCAGCTTGGATTGCCCAGATAAAATCATGGTTAGGGGAAAGGTGGAAATACAGACATGCTTTTATAACTGGAGAGTATTTTTGTGCTTGCTTAATTAAGATGATTTACTTACAAATCACCTGTTCCAGTGTAATTAGTTCTGCCTATGGAACAGAATGAGGCAGAATGAACAGAAAGTGGAATTTTGGGGCTGGCACACTGCAGCACTTAGAGAAATGTGGGCTGTGAAAGAGGCGAGTCCACAAAATCAAACAATTCAGAGTTATGAATTTCCAAGCCTTTGTTTTATACACAACACATCAAGAACAATAGAGAGCTTAAAATGTGATCTAAAATGGGATGAAATGGATATGTTTAGTCATGGCTTCCTTATGGCAGATATTTACAGCTCATTGCAGTCAGCTACCCATTAGTTACCATTTTGGGCATTTTCACAAAATAGGACAGCATTAGAAATTCGAGGTCTCATTAAACAATGCACAGACTGCACTGATTGAGGCTAATTCACTTTGGTGGTGCTCAGTAATGCTGTATTAGGGAATAACCTGAGTGTCTGTGATTTGCTCTGTCATATCTTGTCAGGCAAATTAAGGAGTTGCCTTCTGAAATCCATCCTGTGTCTGAAGTGGGAAAGGCTGCTTGGATTAACCCTTGAACCCTTGGATTAACCTGGCTGTGTTACCAGTCACTCTTCCTCTTGTGAAATCTGTTTCCAGTAACCTTCAGTGCACAGTCGAATATGCATTAAGACCCTCCTGCATTTCAGAATATCTTTAAATGCAGAGTGTGTGTGTGATCAGATCACCCACTGTCTTACAGAGATGGAGAAAGTGGTGTGGAAAGAAAGGCAGACTTCAAATTTACTCTGTCCAGCTCTATCAATAATGGATTCATGCATTTCCCTTTTTTTTTCCTTTTTGCAGGTACCACAAGAGCCAAGCTATTTACCTGGAGTCTAAGGAGAACACGAAGATCAGCTGTGTGATCAGTTCTGTGGGTGCCAACGAGGTTGTGGCTGCTTTTATTTGTCAGCAGAGGGGGGAAAGACATGGGTCTAGTAAGGGCTAAAGATAGATTCCTGTCTGGTGTGTAAAGAAGCTGAAGCCAAGATAAAACTGACTTGAGAAATTTCTTTTTGAGGTGGGAAGAGACTTGCTCTGTTTCTGAAGGATAATCCTGTGTTTTGCAAGCTCCTGCAGCAGATTCCAGACACTTCAGGGAAAGGAATAATAGATTTGAGTGCACTTCTCCTCAATCAGCCAATAAGGGAACTTTAATTTGTTGTGGCAGCTAAGGGAAAACACTTTATTTTCCTCAGAATGAGTTGCACGTGGGATCTGTTTGTGTCACAGCTGTTCCCTTGCAGGGGCAGTTGTGGCACTCAGTTGTTCAGATAAAAGCAGTGGTAGTGTGCTCATGGATGCATTAAAATTTGTTAGAAGTTATTACTTTAATTTAGCAAAACTAATGTATCATTCCATCATACTGTGGTAGAATATAAAATTGTATATGTTTGTTTCCTACAGTGGCTCAAAGTTAATGGCTTTTTGGGTTCTTTTGGCAAGCAAAACATACCAAATCCTTGGGAATGTTGCAGTTGGGAGATGATTATCAATGAATGTTGATTTTAATTTCTCTGAAGAAATAGTTGAAGTAGAAATCCAGGCAAATACTAAATTTATTTTATATGGAGGGGTCCTATATTATTTGATAATTAAAATAATATAGGTAAATCAATTAACTTCCCAAGCCTGTAGCTAATATATGGGGGAAAGAAAAAGTTTAGGGTAAATCACAGGCCAACATAACTTTATAATCCTTGCAGTAGGAAATATTGGACTTCCCTCCCTAAAATACTGCAGTAGTAAGGAGTGGATAATTCTTACTCAATGTATTTATTTAAATATGTGGAAATGTATTAGAAGGATATAATGCAGAGGAAATTGCTCAGACTTGGTTTTTAAAGTACAGGATTTTAGATCTAAACACCTTGAAGGTGATTTCAAAAGCTCTCTGGAGGGGCTGCCTTGGTGGCAGCAATTTGTCCTCTGGAACACGTGGTGTGAATCCTTCCATGCCAGTGTTTAAAAGAGAGGCCCTTTTATCTCCAGACACAATTTCTGTGCTTCAGGGAACAGAATCAGAATAAGCTTTTCATTTGACTAATAGTTCCTTGTCTGGGCAAATCCCAGGACAGATAATTTTATGATCTGTGGATCTCGAGAGACTCAGTCTTGATTAGGCAAAGCTCAGTGCCACGGTTCTGTTGCGAGCTGTCGCAGGAGGAGCCTGCTTTCCTGATGGTGCTTCAAAGAGTCATTTTTCTTGAGGACTGTTCTAAGCAGGAAGTTAAGGAGGGGAAGTTAGACACCTTATTTCATTTTCTACTCAGGTTGCAAATGCCTGGTGAGGAGGGAGAGGGGATGAACCTCATTGATCTGTGCCCCCTGAGGAGTTCAGCTCCGACACTGAGACACCGAGTTCATTTGTCTGTGTGTTGCTTGCTGCGAGTTTTCCCTTTTTCTCCCCTGATTCATCTCCCTGCCCCATTCTTTTTGCCCTTCCTCTCCTGCAGATCTGGGTGAGGAAAACCAGCGACAGCACCAAGATGAGGATCTACCTGGGGCAGCTGCAGCGAGGCGTGTTCGTGATCCGCCGGCGCTCGGCCACCTGACTCTGCTCTGCCTGTCCTGGTTTTTATCGGATCACCAAACCTCTGCCAGGGGGTCCCAGGCTGCTCACTCCTCCCAGCAGCAGGGAACAGTCCTGACCTCTGATGAGACACTTTGTGGCTGGCCACATAATCCCCAGTAGTCCTTAAACCTTTAGTGATGCCCAAGCACTGCCCTGGACTATTTCTGGATTTTGCATCAAGCTTCTGTACGCTCTCTTTGTATTTTGGGTGACTGTTTGAGATGCCTTTGCATCATCCTCCTTTTCATTGTTGTTTCGTGGTGCACAGATGGGACTTGTGTGTCAAAAACATCATCATCATGTTTCTGTTGGGAGTCAGACCAGTGGAAGAGGCTTTGCTTGTCAAGACCTGAGGTTATTTGTGCTTTCTGGCCTTGTTTTCCTGCAAGGATTTTGGGCAAAAGATGAATCCTGCCAGGTTTCAGCTGCAGCTGAGAGATGCCTCCAGAATATCTGGTGCACAACACCAGCTTTATTGGACGGACTGTTGAAAGACTGGAGACTTTTTTAGGATGGTGTGAACAGCTCAGAAACTGCTGAAAATACAGTGATTTTAATGTAGCTCAGAGTCACGTGTGGTTAGTCAGAAGCTTCCATTTCTCTTCACATTAAAAAGCCCTTCAATGAACAAGCAGAGTATGTCTGTTTGCTGGTATAATTACCTGGGATAGGTGGATGACTAAATTAAAGGAATAATTACCTGGATTTTGCAGATAGCAAGGCTGTATGAACTCTGTGTGTGTCTATAATCACTCACAGATGTAGAGAGGCAAAAAATCAATTTCTCTTTTTCCACTGATGCTCAGAATCACAGGTTAAGGTGGGATCCTGCTGACAGGAGATACTGGATCTGTGGTATCCTCCCAGGAGCCTGGTACAGAGTAGAGCCTTGACATGCTGTTAGCTGCAACCTTCATTCCCTGAAATGTTCTGCGAAGAGCTCCTCTTGAGGGCTGTTTTAATTGCTGGAGGTAACACGTGGTTTTACACTTGCCCTCCTGAAGCACAAGTGAAAATCCCCAAATAATGATATTAAGATGCTCCCTGGGTGTTCAAAGATCTGACTCTGGCATTCCTTTATTATTGCCAGTCATTTGCTGATGGCTGGAAGCAGCAGTGCCATGTGTGACTGCCTTGGCAGGAGCCACGTGGTGCCCTGGCAGTGCTGTCACATCTCTGCTCCTCTGCACAACAACTTTGTGCTCCTTTTGATTACTACTCAAAAAGTTGTAAATACTGTCTCTCTCAGTATCTGTCACTTTGAGGCATCTTCTGGTTTTGCTTTTGAGCTGCTGCCTTGTTAAGATCCACCCGGCCTTTCTCTGGTGTCTGGATAAATGTGTCCAGGGAGGGGAGTTGCAGTGGCTGTGCCCATTCCTTTCCTGCAGTTGGGTGGCAGTCACACCCCAAAAACCGATTCCTGTACGTGGGTCTGGAGTGGAGTGTGATGGCTGAGTTCCTGATGTGACTGACGCACCTGCCTTGGTTTTTGCTGTGTTTGGAGCTCTTGAGTGGATCTGGAGCTGGCAGGGAAGGAGAGGGTGTTTCCCACCCCTTGACAATGTGCCATCTCTGCTGCAGCTCAGGCAGAGCACAGCACAGCAGGCTGGATTCTGTCAAGTTAACAGCTTACTTAATATAACTTAACATTCTCTGCACATGTCACAGGTTTTTGATAAGGTGATGATGTACCAGACAGGATTTGTCACTGAGTCTTTAAATGAACAGCGTTCTAATAATAAAAAGTGCTAAGGAAATAGCAGGATTTATTTCCTGTCTGTATCACTTGATCAGTCCATGGGTTTGTGGGAATAGCTGGAGACTGCTCAGTTTTGGGGAGATATTTTGCCAGCAAAATGTGCTGCTGTGGTGTTCCCTGTTGTGGGGTAATTTGGGGAGTTGACAGAAGTGTGGCTGGGATGTGGCTGGGATGTCAGTGAGTGTTGGACAGGAAGAGGGGCTCCATGAACCCTTGCTGAATCAGGGCACTGCCTCCTCATGGAAGTTGATCTCAAACTCTTCCACACCAATCTTACACCTCCAGGAAGGATGTGGGAGCTTTGTACAACTTCCTTCTGCCAGAATTCCGTGCCAGTTTTCCCCAGTGCCCCTGGGTCAGCCTTTGAACTGGTAATTTCTGCTTTTGGCAGCCCTGAGTAGGGGTTGTACTGCTGTAAATGGCTCAAACTTAACTGCTACACTGGAAGAATTTTGTTTATAGGCTACTTCATCCTCAGTTCCTTAATGAAATGGAAGTCTGCCTTGCCTCTCTCGATCACCATAAAGAGTAGATGTGTCTCACAGAGTACATGAATATTGTATCCAGGTTTTTTTATCCTGGCAGGCTGTTCTGTAATGGCCTGAGCCATTTGTGAGGCTGGAAGAGATAAAGTGCAGTGCCTTGCTGTGCACTCAGGGAAGCAAGTGCATTTTTATTTTTTTTTAATCCTGAAAGGATGCACAAGTAGTTCTGTGGTGAGGATGAGGCATGTGGAGATCAAGAGTGGAGACATCGGCTGCAGAATTGAAGATTTCCTGCCACGGGTTGGAAAAAATAGAGACAAGTTACTCAAGGAGATGGACAAGGTCTTGCTTGAATTCCAGGAGAAAATTGGCTTTTCTGTCAGCTCTCTGCCTGCTTATCATCAGTCTTGAAGGATCCCAACCCTCTGAACAGAAACAGCTTTGCTGCAGGTATGAAACAATTTAATCCTCATTATGAACAGCATTCAAAGTAAATTTAGGAAATGGCTTTAACTCGTCGTTACAGTAATTTTAAAGAAAGGTGAACCTTCTGCCAAAAATAGACTTTTATTGAGGGTTAAATTGCAACTGGCTGAGTCATATTAAGAATTTTTTTATTGCCTTGAGAAATGGACTGTGATGTTGATATGTGTAAAATAAAAAGGACATTCCCCCCCAGCCGTTAGATGTTCCAATGGAAGGAAGCCAGATCAAGGAGCCAGCTTCCAGGGGGTTTTTTACATCATTCTCAACAGAAAGGCTTTTCCCAAGGACACATGCTAATGCACGAAATTGCCTTTTTTAGTTTATATGCTCTGCCTGGAATTTTGTAAAGAGACAGAAGGATTTAATGACAGAAACCTTAATTGTTTGCTTTATTTTTTGTAAATTTCTGGGGAACTTAAAGAAGCCTAAAAGAGCAAGAAATAGCTTTGTGAATAACTGAGGATCTTCCTCCTTCAGAAAAAGAAGAAGCAACATTTGCATTCTTGTTCCACAGAAGCAAACACTGAAATGTTCAGAAAATCTGAATGGGTGTCTAAGGTTTGCTGTTACTATTTTTAGTTTACCCAATTCTAAAACTAATAATTTAATATACAGTGAAGTATTTAGCAAACAAATGCATGTTTTTCTATGATATATTGAAAACCTGTTGTCACTGAAGCTTCACATTTCATACAGTTAAAGAAGTACACTATTGTAATGCTTGCTGAACGTGGAAAACCCCTTTAATATTTAACATCAACTCAAACTTTGGGGATGCCAAAACATCTTGTAATACTTAAGTACCTGTCACTTTACAGGAGTAATTCTGTTTACTTAGATTCCTCCTTTTAAAGCAAGAATGCTTTTCTGTAAAATACTGATTTTAACTTTTAAATAGGCATGAGTAACAGCTTGGTTTTATAAAATCAACCCCCCACCCCCAAAATATTAGGGATTTTTTCCCCTCCACTGTGATTCTAATAAATAAGCAGAAGGAGGAGAGTGGCTCAAAGAAGCCTTGGGACCAACATTTAAATAACATTTAGGTGACAAAAGAAATGCAAAATATTCTCCGTGGTGTATATCTAAACAGGATGGGTGTCTGAAGTGTCCTCACATCATTAAAATGCTGAACAGCAGCACAGGAAGAGTTACTTAAGCCTTTGGTTCTAAAATAGCAATGCTCTGAGCAAAGGCAGGCATTTGTAGGGCTTTGGAAGCGAGAGCTGTAACCCACGGGAAGCAGCTGCTGATTTATTCCATCAGTCTCACATTTGAAAGCTATCAGTTCTCTGGATGCCTCAGGTAGCTTTGTCATTTTTCATTTAGTTCTAATTTGCATCCCCATGTTCTGCCCCGAATCTTGAGAGATGGGGGGGAAAGGCAGAATAGTGATGAAATGTACATTTTTTATTTCACTTTATTCATGCTCCTTATTGAGTTTAGGATTCTTTGCAGGGTGCAGATCTCTGCAGGTTTAATGGCCAGCCCAGGTCATGAGAGATAACAAGCTTTAACAAAAAATAGATACAAATGCAAATCCAGGGGGAAAATTGGTGTCTTCTGTTTGATGGTTTCAGTCCTGTTTGGAATTGGTGACTGGAGGGGTTTTAAGTGCACAGACTCGGGACATGTGGATGGAGCTCCATGTCTGCTTCCATCATTAAATGGGGAGGTAAGTCAAGATTTTTGTTTGTTTTGGGCTTTTTTTCTTTCTTTTTTTTTTCCAGGGTGTTTAATAAACGATTGATTTCTGTCACACAGTTGAAGGCAGCTGCTGATCATGTCAAGTTCCTGTTAACACTGAAAAATTACTCATTTTGGAGAAGAAATAACCTTTTGCCCATGATCTAAAATTTAGTAACACTGCCTAATAGCAACAGGAATATTTTTTTTCCTGATGTGATTAGAGAAGAAACATTCCAAACCTCACACATCATGAGGCATCACATAATGGGGAAGGCTCTGAATACTGATGATACTAAATCATGTAAAGCAGATGCACAAAATGAGTATAAAAGCAGGAGGCAAAGATTGTGTTGGAAAGGATTTCTGGGGTGATGAAAATCTCATCACTGAGATTGGGAACTGATAAAACAATTGGCTCAAGACTGCCTGGAAAACTGAGACATGAAGGAGAGTTGAACCTGGGACCCAGGGATGCTCAGTCTGTAATGGGATCTCAGCACTAGAATATTGATTTGGTCTCATTTTGGACCAAGATTGGAGTTTTACTGTTCAGCAAAGGGAAATAAAACATGGCAGGGTTGTTACCAGCCCTGCCTCTGCCTCTTGGTCTTGGTCTCCCCTGAGAGAATTCAAAACTATTGATTTGTTCCCTCTTTCACTGAAATAACAATTTTGGGAAGAGTTTTGAAAGTCTGAGTGAAATACAGAAATGCAGTGTCTGTCCCCTGCAGATGGATAAACCCCTGTTTGTTCCAAGGAAGGGACAATTGGTGGCAATCCAGTGAGTGACTCTGCCTCAGCAGGGCTCTGCTCCTGGAGGATTTCATACATCTGAGGAGCCACAGGTGCTTGTCTGCCATTTCCAGGTGCTGTGCAGTGTTTAGCAGGTATTTTGGGCTGCAGAGCTGCAGTGCTGGTGCTCTCAGACCTGGGCTGCCTGTGAGGTGTGGCTGGGCCAGGGGAGGTGGGTGTGGAAGGCAGGTCCTGAACTGTCCTTGCAGGGAATCGTGGAGTGGTTTGAGCTGGAAGGGACCTTAAAGATCATCTTCCACCTCCTGCCATGGGCAGGGACACCTTCTGCTGTCCCAGCTGCTCCCAGCCTTGGGCACTGCCACGATCCAGGGTCAGCCACAGCTGCTCTGGGCACTCAGTGAGTGCAGTGAGGAGTCTCTGGAGCACTGAGCAGGGCTGGACACCTCCCCTGAGGGTTTTGTTTGCTCTGAAATCCCACAAGGGCCAAAGGGAGCATGAAGGATGGAGCAGGATGTGCTGGGCTGGCTGTGCCAGCMCTGAGGGAACCTCATCCAGTGCCTTGCAGTGGTGTGAGCAGCCTCAAACACTGGCTGTGGCCATCCTGCAGTGCCTCTCTGTCCTGTCACCCAAGCAAAGGTATCAATACCAGCACAGCTTCTGAACAGGGGCTCTCCCCATCCATCCTGCTGGCAGGTGCTCCATCTCCATTATGCCTCAGCTCTGCTCCATCTGTCACGTTCCTGGGCTCAATGGCACAGCAGGAAGGGGCTGCTGCTGGGAGCATTTCCTCCCTGCCTAATGGGGGGGTAATTAATGGATGCAACCAGCCAAGCAGAGGCACGAGCCCTCTCCTTCAGCCACCCAAGCATGCCGTGTTCCACACCCTGCTCAGTGCTGGTGTTGCACATCCACTTAAATCCTGAGGCATTGCCACATTTCATTAATGTATTATAGCCAACCTTTTCACTGCTTCTGCAGCCTTTTATTGCCACGTGCCTGCTTGGATCGATGTGGTGTCTCAGATGCAGAGGAATGTGGTTGTGAAAAACGAGGTTCACTCTCCTGGTAATATTTAAAAGTTTAATAAAGGACAATAGGAGAAAAGATAATAAAGCAAAGTTTAGTGGCCAGGTGCTTGGCATTCAGCCAAGAGCACACTTGCTATTTTGGAGACACCCTTTACATACCTTTTCTATTGCATCAGCCTACTGCATATTCATAAACAATTATGCATATTTAAACTTTTCCAAAACTAGTTTACATGTTTCAAGAACTGTTTAGCATGGCTTCTCCTCGGGTTTGCCTTTTCAGAGCGTGCACATTTCTTGGCTGTGGTTTTAGTCCATTCTTATTATCACCTCCAGCTTGGGCTTTGGTTCATACTTTTTACAGATGGTAGGTGCTGATAGTAGCAGGGGTTTTCATCATATGTTCATTGGATGTTATCTCAACCAAGCAGGCAGTTCAATTACCACAAGCACGACTATATCAGTTATTTCACTACACTGAGTTTAGTTAATAGCAGAAATAAAACTAAATCTTTATAGCAAAGTTACTTTACCATTATAGACATAGCATCTATTTTAATATTTGCAAAAAGCCACTATTATAACATGTATTTATAACGTGGTGCAGGGCCAGGCAGGCTCTGGGTATGTGTTTTGTCCCTGGGGTCATGGCTCTGAGCCGGGAGGTGTCCCTGTCCCTGGTTGTCACCTGTTCCCTTGGAGAGCTGAGTGTGCTGCTCAGGGACTGCAGGACAGTCACAGAAATGGGGTTTTCAAAGAGCTGCTTGGGCTCTGCTTCCCCCACCATCTCCTTTAGGATGAGTGTCCCCAGTTCCTGCTGGAAGGGCCAGCAGGCACTGAGGGCGTTTTACTGCTGAGTGTTTAACCCAGCCCTCATCATCATCATCCTCCTCATCATCCTCAGAGCACACAGAGAGCTCGCTGTTCATTGAAAAGGGGATTTTTACCTGCTATGGTTTTTGGGATATGCTGCCCACTCTGACCCCTGGCACAGCTCCTGTGCACTCTGTGGTGTCCCTTGGTGCTCCAGCCAAATTCTCGAGTCCTTGGGGCGTTGTTACAAATGAGATTCGGCAGCACGGTGTCAGTGCTGCTCCTGCACCATTAACTGCTTTAATGAGCCTCTCACATCGTTTTGGGGCGGAACACAGGCTCCTGCTCGACCTCCCTGCCCCTGCTGCCATCTGGCTGCACAACTGGGCTGACAAAGGGGCTGGAACTGCAGCGCTGGGGTCTCGGTTTGGGAAGGCAGATCTCTGAGCTCAACCCTGCGGTGGGGTTTGGGGACAGAGGGGGTGAGCAGCACAGCTGGGTGTGCATTGGTGACAGCTGAGTGTGCACTGGTGACAGCTGAGTGTGCACTGGTGACAGCTCGGTGTGCATTGGTGCCAGCTCAGTGTGCATTGGTGACACGTTCCCCAGCGCTGGGACTCCCTGCCCCACACCTGGCTCCGGTGTTCCATCCCCTGCCCCAGCCAAACTCCCCTCTCTTTTCCAGTTTCACCCCGACCTGCTCTCGCCGTTCATAACCAAACTCTGTGTTCACGCTCTCGAGCGCAGCCGAGTTTTCCTGCAGACGCTTCTGTGCCGCCTCCCGTTGCTGTGGCAATCCCGGGCAGAGCTGGAGGAGCCAGCCCAGCATCAGTGCCGAGCATCCTCCCTTCCCGCTTGGCCACTGCTGTGAAGGGCAGCCGGTGCCTGCTGCTGCCCGTCTCGCCACTCATTTTGCCCCCGTGGTGGTTCTGAAATACAAATCTCCAAGGTTTCTACAGAGAGAAGTAAATGAGAACAAAGTTGATGACTCAGTCAGGGAGGCTGAGGCACAGGAGAGCAGTGATCAGCTCAAGGCTGAGAGCTGGCTCTCTAACTTGGCTGGAAATTGCTTTCTCCTTCATCAACTTAGCTCTCACTCTGGCCTCGAGGGCAAATTAACCTTCCTTGGGGCTCTGCTGTAGGGTTTTGGCAATGTCAAGCTTCACCTACACCTCATCATCTCCTCAGTGTCACAGCCTTGTCCCTTCTCCATCCAGCTGGACACACCAAGGGTCACTCTGGAGAAATCACTGACTGATTTCTGCATCACCAGCTACTCTTGGTTGTGAGAAGCTGGTTGCACAAACCATTGCAAGAGAGCAGGTTTCCCTTGGCAGTGGGCGGAGATCAGGGCATGTTCTGTTAATCAGATCCGTCCTGACAGATGGCAGCTCCCTGGGGATAATTAATCATTTGTCTGTCCAGGATGTGGAGTGGGGAATGGCAATGTCCATACAGATTCTTGGTTAAGCTCACAGAAGACCTGTGGCCATTGGAAAGGGAGGATCTCACTCTCCAAGGTGGAACTCATTAGCTAAAGACAATAAAATCCATCCTGAAGGGATCCTGGGCTTTGTCCCTGCTGGCTTTGGCTCCCCCAGGGCACCAGGCAGCTCAAGGATTGCAAAAGGAGAGGAAGAGAAACTGTCTGACATCTGTTGGCTCTGATCTGCTGTGCAAGATTTCTCCCCTCAGCCTGGGGGGAGAGGGGAATGTATTCAAACCAGAAAGTAGATGCTTGTAGATCAGGGTGGAAGGAGCAACACCCTCAGTCGAATTTTTCCTGGGGAATGAGCAGAGCAGAGTGCCAAAGCTGTGCTGGTCACTGTCCCTGGGGAGCTGAGCATCCACTGCAGGGGAACGGGGGCACAGGTGCCATGTGCAGACACCTCCAGCCCCAGAAGGGAGGGGAGAGCTCAGGCAACCTCTCTGGCATCTTTTTGTTTTGTTTTTGTTTTCTTCTTCCAAATGCTCCTGTCCAAGGCAGCTGTCTCAGCAAGGAGGTGGAAGCACAGGCAGGATGGGATGATCCATGAGGGGAACCCTTGTTCTGAACTCTGAGGCCTCTGTGTGCAATTTAAAGTGGGGAAAGAAAGACATCTGTACCAAGGATTTGTCAGGCTTGTTCCTGGCAGATAAGCTGGTTTTACCGAGAGCATTGACATGTCATTCCACACAGTGTGTAGATGTTTGTCTTCTGTTTACTTACAGGAAGAGATTTTCTATCAATCCTAAAAAAATTAACCTTGTGTAATGGTTCATTTCCTCGGTGAAAAAGAGTGTGAAGATCTGTCAAAATGTCTGGCGTGCCTGGAATGAGGGTCCTGCAGAAGACAAGTGGCATTAATGTCTTTGAAGATGTTTCATTTAGGAGTAATTGAGTCCCCAGGCTTTTGGGGGCCCCATTAATGGAACTGAGGAGGTTATAAAGCCTAGAAGGGAAATGCTGTTCAGAGCTGGACAGGCAGAGGCACTCTCAGAGGGAGAGGTCAGATAGGTTATTTCCACTCTAAAACAGCATCAGAAGGATGTGAAGAATTGTTCCTAAATTACAGTCTGTCTGGATAATTTTAGGGAGGTCACTAAGACTTGGAGGGGAGAAAAGGGCTTGGGTCTGAGTTTTAGTTTAATGGTGTTCATGGAAAGAAACACAACCCCCTCTGCTCCCTGAATCATCAGGCACGTTTGCAGGACCCCAGAAATAATAATAATAATAATAATAATAATAATAATAATAATAATAATAACAATAATAACAATAATAACAATAATAACAATAGGAAACTTGTTGAAGCTTCCATATTTGTAATGCTGCAAGTCAGCGCAGAGTGTCTCCTCTCTGAGGAATAACTCATGTTCAGAAAGTGCCTCCTTTCAGAACCTGAAAATGGATCCTTTACAATGTGTGTTTTTCCTACCAGGGACAGTGTTTGGATGGAGATGTTTTTTCTGCCTGAGACACTGAGCAGAGTGTTCCTCTTGACAACTTCATGTTGGCTTTAAAATGTGGGTTTTTTTTTTTCTCTTCTGAAGGCTCCCAAGCTTTTACAAAAGTGGAGAAATTACACTGTGAGGAAACAGGCAGGAGCTGAGGTGCCTGCACTGCTGGCAGGTTCTCGCTCTTT
Source organism: Turdus rufiventris (assembly GCA_013186435.1). Classification (NCBI taxonomy): domain Eukaryota; kingdom Metazoa; phylum Chordata; class Aves; order Passeriformes; family Turdidae; genus Turdus; species Turdus rufiventris. The sequence goes on along the minus strand of PYHW01010723.1, from coordinate 1,258,163 downwards.
GCCCCAACTTGCCAATAACCAAATAAAACAACATCTGTTAATTGCCCTTTCTTTGCAAAATCCATTTATTCCATAAGCACCAGGGACTAGGAGGTCAGTCTGTGTTGCTCCCGCTGAGGTTTGACCTTGCAAACCCAGGTTTCTTGCTGGAGATCTGCTGCTGGTGTCAGGGATCAGCAAGAACAGTGTTTGGAGTTTGCTGTGTCATGGGAGGGGCTTTGTGTTGTCGGAGATGTTGTTTTGGCCTTGGACACCTCCTCTTGACAAGCTCTTTGTCCTCCTCCAGGGAAAATTTCAAACTAGCCGGAGGTTCTGAATTGGCTCTGAATAAAAAGTGTCTGGCCCAAGGGCTCTCCAGCAATCCAAACAGGCAGCACACAAAGCCATCACACCTCAAGTGCCTGGCCATGATTACCTGGAGGGTTTGCAGCTGAGTCCTGCAGGAACCAGCTCTGTCTGAAAAACCACCCTAGGCAGGTGGGAAAAGTCCAGGTAGGTCTGGCTGATCCCTCAGGGTGGGTGGTTTAATCCTTCAGCACAGCACAAGGTGAGTGGGAACATGCAGAAATGATATTAGGGAGATGTTTGAAAGGGAATTCTGTGCTTGCCCTCTCTGCTGAGGCACTGTCTCCCTGCAGGGTGGGTGTGAGCTGGACTTCCAGCTCCCATGGCCCTGCTGTCCTGTATTCCCAAAACAGAGACACTGCCTGGAGGAGCCAGACCTGACCTCCTCAGGTCCATTTGCAGAGTGAAATCCAATCCCAGAAGTGCAGCTCCTCTGCTGCCTCAGGGCTCCTCCATCTCCTGGCAGCTCTTCCATAGGAACTCAGAGCTTTTATGTTACCTCCTGGTACCTCACCAGCTGGAGCAGCTTCATCCAGGGGGGGGAGTCCCCTGTGCACGCTCTGCTGAGCCAGGAGACTGCTTGGAGTTGAACATGCACTTCCCTCCTGTGGCTTAGAAGGCTCTATCTACATTTTTAGGGATTTTTTTTCCCCTCCAACTTACTGAGGTACGAAGGGAAGATTATGGCACTTGATGATTTAATCAGCGTAATCTCTAGATAAAACATGCTTGTGTTATACTACTGGGAGATATTAATTTATGCTGGTTTGCATCTCCAAAGGTAAATTAAATCATTAGTTTTAAGACTGGATTAGTTGCACATGTGCCCTGCCTCTTAAAAAGGCAGTTTAGGAGTTCTTAAAAGCTTCTTGGCTTGGCATTTCTCAGGAGTCATCGAGTGCAGGGGCCATGAAAAGTGGAACTGTGGTGCAGCTAAAGGTGGGACACAGGACCTGCTCCTGCCCCGTGCCCCCTCCTTGCCCAGAAGCAGCATTTTACCAGCTCACTAATTCACAGAGAAGGCTTTGGGAAAAGCCAGAAATGCTCTGGGAAACCAGAAATGCTCCTTAGATCCAACCTGTGCCGAGCACTTGAGCTGGTGCAGTGTGTGTTGGAGCAGTGTCCCCATCCTCCTCTGGGGACAGTGGGACACACAGGCTGTACCAGGTGCCCAGGACAGGCTGCGTGGGGCTTGGAGGCACCTGCTCTGGGGGAAGGTGTCTCTCCCAACCCAAACCATGCTGGGGTTCTGTGTAGATGTGCTTGGGAGACCTTGGAAATTCAGCCAGCACCTCTGAACTGCCTGGAAATCCCCCCCAAGTGTATCGCTGAAGCTCCGAGAGGGCAGAACAAGAATTAAGAGCAGGAGATGCTCACCGAGGTGGGTGGAAGGTGCCACAGCTCTTCCCTACAGGCAGGGACACTGAGGCACAGGCTGGCTATGCTCTGAGGGCAGGAGCAGCCTTAGCACTGAAATCTGGGTGCTTGATGCCAGCGGCTCTTGCCGAGTCCCTGGGTTTGGGGCAGATGTGCTGAGCTGAGCCCGCATCCTTCCCTTGGGAATGCCAGGGTGTGCAGTGCTGGCTCCAAGCCTGACAGTGACATCCCCGACACAGGGGGACAGAGCTGCCGGGGCCCTGCAGCGATCTCAGGGCTATTAAGGATGTGCTAATGATTTTCTGCATCGTTTTGCAGCTCTTCAGTCCCCCGGCTCTGCCCATGCATTAACACCTCCATCCCGGGAGGACCAAACACTCCAGCGGAGCTGTAACTCCATTTCTCATGGATCTGGACATCAGCAGGGCTGGGGAAGCTGTAGGGGCTGAGCAGAGGATTTCTCTCAGCTCTCCATCAACACAGAGAACAAAGCACCTCAAAGAAGCAATTGCTGATCCCCTAGACCTGGGGGAAAACCTCACTGAATTAATGAGCTGGTGAAATGCTGCTGTGGGTGAAGGGAGAGGCAGAAAGTGCTGCTGCAGGATGCTCCCATCCATCTCCGGGCTCTGTGCTTGTGGAGGATCCTGTGTGGGATGCTCTGTGCTCCCAGTAAAGGCCACATCCATATGCTGTTTGCCAGGCCTCCCTGGAGTGTTTTCCCCGGTACAGTCAGTCCTTGGGGCTGGCTGTGCACAGCACATCTCTGGGGTGGAGGGTGGGATCTTCCCCTGCTCTGCTGCATCCCAGACCATCTGCTCCTGCCTGGGGTGGGAGTGCTCCAAATGTGGGGCTTTGGCTCTGGCACAGCCAGCACTGCTGTTCCCTACGGGACAGAGCCAGAGCAGGGGGAAAGAAACTTCCAGATCTCCACGGAGGTCAGGACAGGGATGAATTCACGAGGTTTTACATCCCATGAGGGGTGGGAAGCAAGCGTGGAGCTGCCCTGAAGCTTTTCCTGCTGTAGCTGTTCTTGTTGAGCTGCTGGACGTGGGTGCTGTGCAGAGACACACAAAGAGCCCGTCCTTGCTTCACCACCTCATCTCTCCCATCTGAATATTCAGAGGCTTTTTATTTTTGCTTGACTATTCAGAGGCATCTCCTTCTGTGCATGGTATTTATTTGTGATGCTCCGGGATTAAATGTTGAGGCAGGAGGGCTCAGTCTGCTCTGAACTGGGCACCTCCTGGAGCTCCAGAGGCGCTTTGGGAATGAAATCAGCTCATATGGTCCTTTGCCAGCCTATGGATGTGCCTGGTGGTGCGTTCAGCTCTTCTCCAGCTCCCCCAGCCACAGATGCCCCCTTGAGAAGCATCCCTGGGGCTGAGCTCTTGCCCTTCAGAGGACCCTCTGCTCCTGTGTGTGTCCAGCTCCTCAGGGGCTGAGTTCTGGGGCTGTGCCTTCCCCTGGGTGCTGCCCAGGCAGAGAATGCCCCGCACAAGGTGGAGATCACCTCCCTGCTGCCACGTGGGTGGCTGTCTTACCAGGAGAGGAGATGGAAAGGTGCCCAGCTGGTACTTGTCACTTGTGACTGCAGGCGTCAAGGATGTGTCACTGGCAGAGCAAAAGAGGAATAATGTTATTTTTGGCTGGATCAGGCTGTTTTCTCTCTCCAAGTACCACGAGGTGCTGCTGAACACTCACTCTGGTTTATCTTCGCCCTGGTAAGCAAGGGGGGAAAGTATTTTTTTAAATTATAAAAAAAAGTATTTGTAGTTTTTCATGCTGGCAGAGCTTTGGTAACAAAGCTGGTGTGCAAGGTATATTTTGACTTTGTTTTAATGTCCTTTTCAGGCATCTCCCATCCAGCCATCCCAGAGCTGTCCTGCAGCCACAGAGGGTCCAGCTCAGTGTTTGGGGGCAGGGGCTGTGCTGCCACAGGGATCTCCACACTCCATCCTCGCTCTGCAGCCTGGCAGACACAGAGCCAAGGCAGGGGGGTGTGGAAGAGCAGGAGAGTGGGAATTCCTGCTGCCAGGAGGGCAGGCACAGGGCAGAGCAGTGGGAGAGGGGGAGCCATGGGTGCCTCTGCCTAGCACAGAGAGATCCCAACCGAGACAGCAGCATTATTAATTGAGGTGTTTGTTTGAAGTTGAACGGACAGGAATCACATCTCAAAACTGTAAAGAATGAGCTTTTTAGCCCTTTTGCTTTCCACAAAACAGCAGCAACATCTCGGCAGGGATGTCAGGGCGAATCTGTTTCACTGACAACAAGATTGTTCTGTCTAGACGGGGAAGCGCCGCCAAACCGCGGGAGGCTGCGGAATAATTTAAAGCAAAAATACTTTACAGACTTTAAATTTAAAAATAAAAGCTGGCTTGACACAGAGGATGGTTGATGGATAGCTGGTGTGAGGGTGGCTGGCTCTGACACAGCGTGGTGGCAGGGATTGGCAGGTGTCACTCGGGGTGACCCAGGGGCTGTGACCTGTCGCCTTTCCCGGATAAGTTTCCACCAGAACTGGTCCATGGAGGTGTCTCAGTGGCCTGTGGGGCTCAGTGCAGGGATTCTCTGCAAGATCTTGAATTCTGGAGCTCTGAGGCAGCTGCCCAGCATCCTCCCTGCCCCCTCAGTGCCACCTCCTGACTGGCACCAGGGAATGTCATTGCAGGAAGGCTTGGGTGGGTGGAAGATGAGCCTTGCACTCCCTGTCTGCCTGGAGGGGCTGGCAGCCAGGGCTGTCTGAGGCTCAGGGGTGTGCTGGGGAGGTTGCAGCCCAGACAGCATAAGGAATTTCCTTTCTTCTGGCAGAAAAAGAAAGATGAAATATTAAAAGCATGGCTCAAAGGCTGCTGTATATACATACACACATATATATATAAAATCTTTTTTCCCTTCTGCTCAGCACTGCTTTGGTGTTGCTCAGAGGCAGCAGCCAGTCAGAGCAGGAGGGATGCCAGACTTCAGGAGAGAGCAGGGAGTGGGGCTGTAGCAAGGGAGAGAGAGGAGGATTGCCTCAGGTGGGTTGATTTCAGGGCTCAGGGTGAATCCTGACACTTCAACCCCACCACAGCCTTCAGGACTTCAGTTTTCTGTTAGCATCAGGAAACAAAACCTGCTTTTTTTGTCTCTGCTCTCTACAGAGCAGTGCCTCTGGAGCAGGACACCTCCTTGGATGAGGGAGGATGGGAGGAGAAGAGAGCCAAGGCTCTGCCAGCTCCCTCTGGAGAAGCCCTGCAGGCTCCCATTTGTGCCATCCTGGTGAGTTCAGGGGTGTGAAGTTCATGGGAGGTTTCTCCCAGGGCCAAGCTGTTCCCTTTGCTTCCAGTGATGACTTTGGGATCGGCTGTGGGGCAGCAAGGCTGTGCCCTACACACAGGAGCTGGGGCGCTCACCCAGCAGGACCAGCATTCCAAAGGATCTTCAGGGAGTGCAGGGAGGGCAGAGCTCAGTGAGGGCTGTGTCTGCCCAGGGAGGAGTTGGAGAGATCCAGTTCAGGGTGTTTAAAGCTGTTCCTTCCTCGTCTGCTCCTCTGTCAGCAGGACTTGATCCTTGGATGTGGGAAGGGGAAGGTGCAGGGAGTGGGCTTGGGGCAGGATTGACTTCACACCTCTGCAGGCACTGGCAGCTTTACTGGCTGTTTGCTGATCAAGGATGTGCCCAAACGAAGCAGGCTGGGGACAGTCACTCACTGGAGCTCACAAACTGGGAGGAGAACTGAGCTTGACCTCAACTCCAGCTCCAGCTGCTGCCTCAGCTCCTGTGTCACATCTGGCAGGAGAATGGGACCTGATGTCCCTTTTCCCACAGCCTTGTGCATTCCCCTGCCTCCTGCTGCCTGTAAAACACCCTGTGATTAATTGCACCATTCTGCAGCCACCGAAAATTTATTTAGAGTTGTGTTTGCTGCTGCTGATGCCAGTTACACAGTGGCAAATGTGCCTGGCTGTTAATGGGTCAGCGGAGGGGATCACACCATTGGAGCTTGGAGCAGGGAGAGGGAACACTGCCAGCAAGGTGAGACAGATCTGTTCTAGCAGAATGGCCTGTGGTGCTTGCAGGAAATTGCTTGCTTCCCTGATAGCATCCAACCACTTTAATAAATCAATTTTTCCACTAGTTTGTTTAGCTTAAGCTTTCTCCTCCCTGCATCCTCAAAATTAGTTTAATAGGACTTTTTTTTTTATCTCTGAGAGGTTTGGAAATTATTTTCCTCCAAGGATTTCACTTTCCTTGGGGTGCTCGGAAAAAGAGGGGCTGAGGGAGTTGTCAGCTCAGAAAAAGCCTGCCTAAAAATGCTCCCAAAGGCAAGCAGAAATCGGCCCAACCTGAACCAGCTGACAGCCCTGCTATTGAATTTTAATGTTTCTGTGGGGCTGGTTTGTGTGAACTGAAGCAGGTTGTGTTTATTCTATAGATCTCTGTGGGTATCTTGCACTGCATGTCACTCCCCCAGTGCACTGAGAGCAATTCAGCTCGAGGAACCATCACCAACACTGTTATCTTTCCTGCCAGTCCTGCCTGATAAATCTGCTCCCTCCAGGAGGCTGAGCCCAGTGAGTAGCCCAGACCTGTGTGTGTGCTCAGGAGAAAGCAAAGCTCGTGCTCGGGAGCTGCTTGCTGGGACCAGCAGCAGGTGCTTCCCACCACCCCAAGGGCTGCTTTAAAAACACGGAATTTGCACAAGCAGTCCCTGGGTTTTTCCAGCACACTGGGATTCAGGTGGTTCTCAGCTTGGAGGGCAGAAATGTGCTGTAATTCCATGAGCCCTGGCCCTTCCCAAAATTACCCTGCAAATTCATTGCAAAACTCAGCATGGAGTCAGTGCCTGGTGCTGGCCTTTGGCTCTCTGAGCCCAGGGTTGCTGAGCTGTGTCCCGTGTGGGCAGATGTTCTGCTGTTTGATGTCCTGCACGCACATTCCTGCCATTCCCTGCCACAGGGTGAAGCTGGGCTGGGAGCCTTGGTGGCAATTTCCCTGGATCTCAGGTGGCTGTGGGAGCCAGGAGCTCTTGTCTCACCCCTGTGAGCTCTTGTCTCTTCCTGGCTGTGGCAAGCAGCCATTCCCCTCCCTCCTGCTGAACTGGTACCACTTTTTTCCCCTCCATTTCATCCTCACAGGGACACTCCCAGCTCTGGGAACCCCTGGAGGAGAAGCCAGTCAGGTCCAATGAGTGCCCTGCTGTGTTGGCTCTTGCTGAGGGATGGAAACACTTGGGGAAGGTCCCTCTCTGTCCCTGTCTCTGGGCAGAAGGGGCAGAGGAGCTCTCTGGGGAGCAGGGCTGTCTCTGAGCTCCTGGCCTTGGGATGTGCTGCCAGCCTGGAGCTGCAGGGAGGGGCAGTGCCCTGGCACTGTGGGTGATGGAGGGACACAGGACAGGCACTTGCAGGCTCAGAGCTGCCTCCCTGCTGCCTTCTGAGGCCACGGGATGTGGCAGAGAAAGTGACTTTTACAGAAATAAAGGAGACTTCCTTTTGGGTCAAGTGCTGTGGAAGGGAACGATTTTGAGATGAAAGGCTTTTTGCTCTGGTAATACAGATTCACATTGCCTGGAGGGAAGTCTGCCTTATGCTGGGGTGTTTTTCCCTCTGGGGGCATTGGGATTGCAATTGAAGATGAATTTTCAACATCCAAAAGAGAAGAAGAAAGCTGAGAGAAGGTTTTAAAACATATCAGGGGTTCTCGTGGTCTGTTTTAATTTGTCAGCTTGTCTGTCTCGCTTGTAACATCCCTGTTGGGTGCAGGGACTGTTCCTGCTCTTCCCTTTGTGACTTGCTCCTTCCCTCTGGCATCCTCATCAATCTCAGGCTCTGCTTTTAATATTTTTCATATTATTTATTTTTTTTTCCCTTTTTTGCACCCAGGGCTGGTTGACAGAGCAGCAGGAGCTCCTGTGTGCTGCCCTGGGCTGGAAGAGATCAGGGAATCACAGGATGGTTGGGAGGGACCTTAAAGGCCATTTAGTTCCAACCCCCTGCCATGGGCAGGAATGTCAGCCATGGATCAGGGTCTTGGTTAGCAGGGGGTGAGGAGAAACCAGCCCAAAGGTCTGGCATGGACCCTTTCCCTGTCAGTTTATGATCTGAAGGATCTCTTGTGAAAACACGTTACTTTTGGCTTTGGTGAGGCCATGGGAAGCATCAGAGGGTTTAATTTCTCTGCTTTCTGCTGGTTTCTCCCCCCTGCCCTGCAGGGATGAGGCCAGGCTGGGCTCTGCTGCTGCTTAGTGTGAAGTGCTGTAAAACCCCAGCATTGATTTCTCAATCAAAGGTGTCTGTTTGCTCCTCGCTCTGTGCTTTAATGCCTGAAAATCCATTTTTCACTCCCCAACAGTTTGCTGTAAGGTTTTTAAATCAACTGCTGTGCTTCAGAGCTCTGGGAAGGGGATGGATTCAGCTGAGCTGGCTCACCAGTGAGTTTTGAACCAGACAGAAAACAGCCAGAGCCTGTGGGGGCTCTCCAGTCCCAGGTGAAACCTCTGCCTGTGCATCACTGTGGCTGGTGCAGCACAACAGTTCTTATTCAGCTGCCTCTCTTTGGAAAGCTGTGGGTCTCCCTCCTGCCCCCACAGTGACCCTGGTCCAGCAGCTCTGTGCTCCCCAGGCTTTGGGGATTGCAGGCTGAAGTTTTGGGGTGTCCTGATAACAGATGCCAGGAAAACCTGCAGACTTTTATATTCCTTTAGAAAGGAACACCATGTTCCCACCTGCACTTCCCATATTTCCTTGGCAGTCCCAGCGTTTGCTCGCTGTTTCAGGGCACTGCTGCTCTTCAGGGGCTGTTCAGCTGCCCCAAGCCTTGCTGAAATGCAGCTGCCTTTGGGGAGGAACAGAGTGGCCTGGGCCAGCAAGGGATGCTGTGCTCCTGCAGGAATTGCAGCTGGAGACTGAGTGGGAAAGCTGCAGCAGCTCCTGCCTTGGCCTCTGCCCCCTCCATCAGCTCTCCTTCATTACAGTAGCACAGTAATGACGTTTAACCCATCTTTCCCCTTGCTAGAGGAGGGAAATGCCGTGGAAAATCCTTCCCAGAGGTGGGATGGCGTTGCTGTGCAGCCCTGGGAGGTGCTGGTGGGGCTGGAGTGAGGGGAAGGCTGGAGAAATGCAGGTGACTCCTGGTGCTAATTGTATGCAGCAGATTTATCTGGAAGGAGCTGAAGGATGTGCATCAAGGATGTCTCAGCTATTCAAGTGAGAAATCAAATTAAAGTTTGCATCAAACAGTGGAGCTGCTCTGTGCTGGGAGTTGTGCTGGATGCATTAAGGTTTCTCTGGGCTAGGCCCCCAGGAGTTAGTGGAGAGGAAAGCCAGTGCTCAGTGCCAGGGGCTGTGTTTGTTTGCTGCTCACCTGGGTGTGTGAAGGATGTGGGCAGGAGAAAAGGGGGTTAGGGCTTTAACCTTCAGGATACCTGTGTGAGGAGTGGGGAGGGGACAGTGGCTCCACAGCTATGCCTGAGGCATCCTCAGGGATCACCCCAGGGAGTGGGGGTCTGGAAAACACCCTTGTCCCAGTAATAAACTGGGAGCCCCTTGGGAACCCTGGGGTGTTGGGGAGGCAGCAGGGAGGAATTTGGAGGGAAGCAAAACTATCAGCATCACACAGAAGTGCTTCTCATCAGGGACAAGTCCACGTGTGCTGCGGGCAGGGGAAAGATCTGGACAGCACATTGCTCCCTGCACAAGGACAGACTGCTCCAGGCTGGATGGAGCAGACTTGGCATGGGAGAGGTGGCAGCCTGGAGGCAGCTGCCAGCCTGGTGCCAGGGGAATCGTCTGCTGGGTAGCTGTGCAGGATTTTGGCTGCTGAGTGATTTCCCCAGAGGCTGGGAGTGCTCCCAGGTAACCAAAGCTCAGCCAGCTCTCACCATGGTGATGGTGAGAGGACCAAAGAGCTGTCAGGAGGAGGAGGAGGAGCACTGAGCTTCCTCCAGTGCAAGTGCTGAATGTCTCTGCCTCGTGTTCAAGGGCCCAGCTTGGCTGCTGCTCTCTGCTTTGGTCTCCCTTCATCCCTGATGCTCTGCCTTGGAAACTCTAGCTTGGTTTAAAAGCCATTTGCAGCACTGCTGCTCTGCTGCCAGGAGTAAAGCTGGTGTGAGCCTGGGATGTACAGCCAGATCCTGGTGCTGGAGCACAACAACCCCGTGACAGGCAGGGCTGAGTCTCCTTGGGCGTCCTGCCTACTGCTAGGGCTGGATTACAGCTCTCCAGCCAAGTAAGTATCTTCCCTTCTTCCTTTTCTGTCATCTTACAAGGATTTTCAGGAATTTAAGATGCTAAACCCCAATTAGGCAGCACTTATTAATTTCCGAGCTGTAATTTATTTACAGAGTGTTGCCATTCGCAGCAGCAAGAGCCGGTAATTGCTGCAGTTTGCTTTCCAGGCTGGGATCTGAGAGGCTTCAGAAGCCTGAGACTGGCAGCAGGGGCTGGCTCTGGGGGGATCCTGCCTCCCAGGGATACAAGGAGCTGAGGAAGGAAGATGATTCTCAGCCAGACACCCCAGCTTTTGCTCAAGGCATGGAAACGACCAGGGGCAGGAATGCCATCCTCTTCTCCTGGCTGTGGTACCCACAGTGCTTCTGCTGTCTCAGTTGCTCCCTTCTGTTTGTCCCGGAAGGATATGTGTGTCCTCATCCTGTCCAGAGTTCCTGCAGGGCTGGACAAGCCCCCTCACTGCAGATCTGAGGGCAGAGCTGCAGGGGATCAATGAGGCCAAATGAGCCCCTACACGCTCGTCCTTCAGGCTGCCAGCACCAGGGATGGCATCTGTGCCGTGTGATGGCTTCAGGCTGAGCTTTTCCCTTCCCTCCTGGCACAGAGCTGCAGAGATGCTGCACCCAGGCTCTGCTGATGTGCAGCCCTGTGAGCAATTCCTCCAAGCTGGCTGAGCTCTTTGCCTGGCACACCAGCTCCTCCAGGCTGAGCTGGGCTGTGGGGCAGAGCCCTCCAGCCCCATCCAATTTTATCTCCATTTTATCTCCAGCTGGGGGGCTGAGAGAAGGGAGCAGCCTCCTGTGTTTTGGGGTGGAGAAGCTCTCCCTTCTCCTTCACGGACCACTGGGCTGTGCCTTGCCACTCCAGCAACACCTTCAGGAGAGCCTCCCCAATGGCTCTTCAGGAGAATGAGCTGGAGGTTCATCGAGGTGCCTTCACCTTGTTATGCTTCCAAGGACCACTGGAAAATGGGGAAACAGAGCAGATCCCCTCCCATGGGATGGGGTCTGCTGGGGGTGAGTGTTTGTGTAGGACAGTGAGGGCCTGCTTCTGGTTTGGCTCCAGAGGTGCTGCCAAAACTCCCATGTTTCCTGCAGACTTTGACAAATAATTGCAGAATATTCTGTTTTTTCCTTGTAGCAGCCTCCTGAGAGGCTCCTCCTCCTCCTCAGCCCTGCTGAGCCTGCCAAGGAAGCAGTTGTACCCAGCCACCATCTCCAGTTGATCCCCAGTTCCTGTTTGTGGGCTCAGGAAGTGTTCCAGGCTCCCAGGAGCAGCTCGGGATGGAAGCCTGGATGGATTGGCCATCTGGAATGCTGCTGGGCCATTTGGTACGGAGGATCTGGGAGGACGAGCCTCGTGCTGCAGGCAGCTCTGTGCTGTTGGGATCATTTCTGGGAGCTTGTGCAGGCAAGTCCTGGCTGCTGAAATGCCTGGAACCAGTGAGTTTGGACCACTGCCTGCTGCTGTGATGATCCTCTTTGATATCCTTGTCCAAGTATCCATGGAGAAGCGGGACCTGCTTCTCCCCAGGCTGAGCAGGCCAGGATGCTGCCAGAGGGTTTCTGGGTTTGTTTCTTGATCCTCACCTCTTCCTTGTGCACTGGGTGATGCCTCGCAGTGTGGGGAGCAGGGGCTGCAGGGAGCATGTCTTCTCTCTCCATGGCTGACCTGCAGAGCAGGAATCTGGCCCTGGAGCATCCCCTGCCCTTTGTAGGGCTCGAGTTCAGCAGTCCCCAAATTTAAAATGCAAATGAGATGGAAATGTGAGGGACAAAGGGGCTGCTGACTCCTTCAGTGCTGGGTCCTGCTGCCTGCAGGAGAAGAGCGTTGCTTGTGTTCTCCTTCCCCAGCTGGCCTGGGCAAGGCACTGGCATGATAAAGGAAGGCAATTTCCTCAGCTGAGATCTTATTTTGCATTTCCATTAAGCCAGAGGAGAGGAGGGAGCAACCCAAGCTTTCTGGAGCTGTGGCACTGTGGAGCTGTGCAGCACCAGAGCCCTGCCAGCCCTGGGGGAGGCTGGAGGGGCTGAGGAAGGGTTACCCAGCCACAAGGAATCAGGTTAATGTCCTGGAGCCGGGATCTTGGCTCTCTGCCGGCTCCCAGAGCGTGCAGGCAGCTGAGGAGCAGGGCTGTGCATGCAGATGGGTTGGTGGGGAGATCAGCTCAGACAGGGTCTGCACAGGGGTGCAGAGCAGGGTGTTTTCCTCCTTGTCCCTCTTGTGCCTGGTCTGAGCTGTTTTCTGTGTGCCTGACCAGGGCAGGGTCTCCTGAGAAGGGTGGCGGTGGGAGGTGATGAAGGTGGATGCTCCCAAGGGCTGACAGGGGAAAATGTCAGTGCTCCCATGCTCCAAAGGTGTTTTCAGAGAGCCTTGGAGGTGGCTGGGTAAGGTCTGTGCCGTCCCTTGGGTAGGGATTGACCAGCAGTCCCTCTCCATCACCCCTGCTGAGCTGGTTTTGGGCTCTAGAATCCTCTGGAATCATGCAGGAGTGACTTCAGCCAGGAGCTGGTTGCTGGCTGAGGGTTGTGCTGCCTGTTCCAGTGAGGGGATATTTCCCTGGCAAAGGGCTGATCACGGAGCATGGATTTGCTGCTCTGTGCTGTGGTGGTTTGGAGCTCGGCTTTAAATGTGGGTCACTCATGAAAAAGCTCTTCTGCAGCTCATTGCACTTTACAGGAACAGATGTCTGTGCTGCTGGGGTGGCTTTTGCAGCCTCTGACCACTGTGTTCTTCAGCAGCGTAAGCCACACACGATAAACCCCTGAAATGGAATCGGGCTCTCAGGATGACAGGGAAGTGTGAGGGTGGAATAGACTGAAATGGGAGAAGCCAGGGACTGGTTCCTCCCAGTGCTGCCAGTGTGGTTCTTTCCCCAGGCTGATGGGCTGGTGGGAGTTCTTGGCTTGGCTAAAGACTGAGGGCTGGGGTTGGGGTGATCAGTGTTTTACAGCTGCCTCCCTGTGACCTTATGGTCAGTGGGAATGTCAGCCTGGTCCAAAATGATTGCAGCTGGCCAGAAACCATCAGCACTGGCCACGCCATGAGGACAAGCCCATCATTTCTGCTGTGGGCACACAGATGCATGAGGCAGAGGCTCCATGGATGCTGCCTGGCCCCCCCAGTGCCCATCTCCCTTTGCACTGTGCTGCAGAGCTGTTCACTGCCTGGCAGACCCATGGAGACATTCCTGGCCTTCAGCAAGGCATGGGCAGGCGAGGCAGATCCTTCCCATGGCACATCCCTGGCACATCCCTGGCATGGATGGCCCTGGATATTTCTTTCTCCTGTGCACTAATCCCACTCACACCTTGTCCTGCACTGCTCCCCTCAAGGCTGGCAGAGAGTGACTGCTCCATTTGGGGCTGCCTGGATTAACCTGGCCCTCGGGAGCAGAGGCTCAGCTTGCTCTGGGGATAAAGGATGCTGTGTCCTCCCAGCTCCTCATCTGCAGGGCTGGGATTGCCCCCAGCCCATCCAGGCTGGTAACCAAGCACCTGCAAGCACCAGGAATGGAGAAAACATGGGATTTTTGCAAGCAAGCAGTTGTGTTGTGCTACACAGAGAACGCTGGCCTTTTTTTCTCTTGTGTGATGCCTCTTAGAGCTCTGAGGCATCTCCTGTGGAATGTGTTGGGCTTGCAGCCAGAGGTGTTGCTGTGACTCCAGTACCATGTACTGTTCATGCAGCTCTGGGCACGAGCACAGCTGGACTCTGGGACTGCTGCTAGAGCTGACAATTTCTAAATTTGCTCAGCTCCTGCTTCTTTGTCTGCTGCTGGTGGTTCTCTGCAGCTCACCCCTGATGTCATGCAGCAGATCCTGTGGTCAGCAGTGGGATGGGACCTGTCAGAGGGTTAAAAAAGGGCTTAACACCGAGAAAAGGAAATCCTGCTCTGCCAGAGACCTGGTTGGGTCTTACCTAATCTTAACCTTATCTAATTAACCTCGGAGGTGATTGCTCAGAGTGTTGTTGTGTGCCAGCAAAGAGCCCAGAACTGTGTCCATCGGGTGTCTCTCCCCCTGGAAATCCTGTCCAGACCTGCAGACAGGGGCTGAGCAGAGCAAGGCTCTGGGGGCATTGCCCATCCAGATGTTTGACTCGCACTGCAGGGATATTGTTGCATGGCTCCAGGTCCCTTTCCTGAGTTGGCAAAACTCCCTCCAAGTGCTTCTTCAGTGGATCCAAGTGCCTCGGCCTCTCCAGAGCCCTGCTCTCTGCCCTCTGTGGTTTGTGTGGGGGTCTGGCTGGCTCCTCTTGCAGTGATCCCCGCTGTGCTGGCTCTGGCAGCTCTTTCTGTCCCAGTAGGCAGGGCTGTGGTGAGCATCTGCAGCAGCCAGGGACAGTCCTGCTGTGTCCCAGCCCATGCAGGAGAGCTGTGCTGCACACCCCGCACCTGGCTGAGCCCAGCGAGGGCACTGCTGCCACATTCCTCCCTCCCCACAAAGTGCCTTCCCAGCCCCTGGGAGCAGGGCTCTCCTCTGCACAGCTCAATGGAAACACCCAACCTCAAGGATTTCTCGAGGGAAAATCATCTTGGCTCATGATAAGGCTTTTTTTTCTTCTGAGGTGTAGCAATACATTAAATAAGAAGCTGTCATTGCAATGCCTTGTCCTGCCTTCTGACAAGCTGCTCTTCTCGGGAGCTTAGGTGAAAAAACCACGTACATCAGATGTGCTTTTCCTCCTGTTTGCATTCCTTGACTCACCTGTAAGGAAGCTCCAGGTCCATCCCATTGCTGAGGTGCCCTGAGCTCCCCTGGAGCTGTCAGTCCCCAGGTGTGTCCCCCCTTTGCACACACCCTCGGATGGCTTCTGCAGGGAAACACTTCTGATTAAATCTTGCTTGTCCAGGGAGAAAACCAGGCAGAAAGAGGTTGGGAAGGCTGTTCTGTTAGAGAAGGGAATGGCATTCTGAGGCTGCTGCTCTGCTCCGTGGGAGGAAAGGCTTCAAACAGCAATTAGCCTGCACTGCCATTTCCAGGGAAACAGCTCTTGGTGTGCTGGACAATGGGCTGCAGGAGGCAGGCAGGTTAAAAGCTCTAATTCTGGGAGGATATATTTAGGTGGGCTTTTTTCCTTTCAAAGGAAGGTAGGTTAGAAAGGCTCTCACTCCTTTAAATAGTCGCTCCCTCCATAACCAGCTCGGAGCTGTCGGGCACTGGCTGTTCCCTTCCAGCTGGGGTGTCTGGGAACAGCCCTGGGGTTCAGAGCAGAGAGAATGAAGGAAAAGGGTCTGGGTTCCTTGGCAGCTGTCACAGGAAGAGGGTCTCTGCTGCCAGCTTGTTATTTATTCTGTTAGCAGGAAAAGAGCGGTGTAAATGATAATTTAATCTGGGTGAGCGCAGCACAGTGCAAAGCTGAGCACCAAGGCAGAGCTGTGTTCTCCTGCCACCACCCCTGAATGTCCCTGACCCCTCTGGTGGCCTGTGCTGGGGTTTGGAGCAGCTGCAGAGGGGAGCTCCTGGCAATAGGCCAGGTCTCTGTTTCACCAAGGGGGCTTCCTGAGGGATGCACAGATTGCTGAGTGGGGAGCTGGGCAGTGCAGAAGGAGCAGGGCTGCTCTGCAATGCTCAGCAGCACAAGTTCTCTCCAGCTGCAGGGCTGTTGTGGTCTGGGAGGTGTCCTGGCGGTGTTTGAGCTGCTGACACACTTTGCTGGCTGCTTGGGTGAGTGGTGCTTTCCCAGAAATGTGTTGTTCCCCGTGTGGCTGGGCAGGCTGTGATCCCAGACAAGGAGCTCCCAGGCTGGTGTTCACAGAGGGTGAGAGGAGCTGGCAGAAGCTTCTTCCCATCCTTTGCTTTGGCATACCTGGGCCTGCTCATGTCCCCAAATATTGCTGCTCTTGGTTAACTTGTGGTGTCCCTGCTTGGGACAGGAGGGTTGGAAGTAGATGATCCTTAAGATCCCTTCCCAGCCAACCCATTCTGTGGTTCTGTGAACTCCTGGCAGCTGTTTCTGTCTCCCTGAAGTGCTCCTTCCTCCAAACTCCTTCCACTGACCTGTGTGCATTCCCTGCTGCTGTGCCTGGCCTGTTCTGCTCCCTCAGGTGTCTCAGCTCAGCCATCCTCTCCCACAGCTCTCCTGGCCAGCACAGCTCATTCCCAAGCTGGGCAGAACCCCCTCGGTGGGCAGAGGGTGAGCTGGGAGGTGGCACCAGGGACTGCCGTGAGCTGGCACAGCCTGTGCTCCTGGTGAGGAGCTGCACCCTCTCTGCCTTGCCAGGAGGGCTCAGAGCAGGATCCTGCACACCTGCCCTCCCTCCTGAAGGATGGGCAGAATTTTTTGAGGCTATTCACCCGGTGTTTGTGGTGTTTAGTCTGACAAGAAGACTGCTGTCACTGTTTGGCTGTTGTTTGCTCCTGTCTGTGCCCATCAGCGAGGTTCTTGCTGCCCTCCAGAACCCCTTTGCCAAACTGCTGCAGGGACAAAGTGAGCTTTGCCCTGGCACAAAGGAGCCTCTGGCACGGCTCCTTTCCCCATGGCTGCTCTTGGCCGTGTCCAGCACGAGTGGTGTTTCTTGGCAGGGATCCCTCCCTGCGCTGCCTCGTGCTTGAGAGGAACCAGCAGCACATGGTGGTTCCAGAGACAAACCAGCAGCCCCGCTTTGTCCCTGCCCCACAGCAGAGCCCTCCCTGCCCACCCTGCTCATCCTGCCCACCCTGCTCTCCCTGCCCACCCTTCTCACTTGCCTTGCCCACTCTGGTGGAGGATGAAGTCAGGGATATTTCTGGGCAGCAATAGGATCTCACCAGCCAGCTCTCCTTTAATAAGAGAGGTCCCAGGCACTGGAGGTGCCCTGTTCCCTTATCTCCCCTCTGCACATGGGCAGTGCTCCTCTCCCTCCAGACCGGGAGGAAGCTGCCAAATCACTGCCACAACCCCTTCTCTACCTGTAAATAAAAGGGGAGGTTGGATGCCAAAGCAAGGCATGAACTGCCCAGGTTTCTGTGGCTCCCAGGGCTTTCTGGAAGCTGTCTGGTGACAAAGGAATGTCCCTAGCCAGGGAAGTGAGTGCCAGAGCATGTCTCCTGGCCAGAGTGGCCACCGTGAGCCAAAAATGTGAAAAAATAGGTAGAAAGTGGGTAAGGAAAGCACCTCATCCAGTACAGAGCCTGGTAAATGCAGAAATTATCAAGGAAAGGGAACAATGGGAAGAGAAACTTCAGTGGAATTACTAGCAGTGCAGAGGAGGAATTGATTTTTAGCATACGAAAAGAAAAAGGAGGGGGAAAGGAAAAAGCTCTCAGCAATGCTACTGGACTTGGAAAAGCTGAGTGTGTGGTGTTCTCTTCGGAGAAGGGATGATGCCTGCAGCTCATCTGACAGTGACCCTGTGGGAATCCATCCCTGCTCCTGCCAGGCCCAGGGCAGCAGCATTTGGGAACATGGGGGGCTCGGGGCAGGCAGGTCCCCCAGCTCCTGCCCAGGGCTGCAGAGCAGCCAGGAGCAGCTCTCTGGATGAGCCCTGGGCTGCTCGGCAGGCTGGGTTCCTGGGAAGCACTTGATGCAGGTTTAGTGTGAGGTTCTGCAGTGATTGACCTGACAGGAGCAGGTCTGGCTGAGGCAGGGAGCCAGCTCTGCTGCCAGCCGGGTCAAGCTGTGCTGCTGATCCCATCAGTGCTTAGAAATGGAGAGTTTCCTTTGATCAGAAAGTCCTGAACGTGGCACCCTGCTGTGGAAATTGGTCTGGGTGGAAGCTCTGTGCTTGCCCAGGGGCATCCCCACTGCTGGAACACCTACAGGGCTTGCAAAGCCACTTGGGGTCTGTGTGTGAACCAGAGGAGCCCCTTGTCCCCAGGTCCCAGCCCACAGCTAATTGCTGTGAGAATTCCCTGTTGCTATGGCGACTCCCCAGCGTGATGCTCTCGGTGCTGGCTCCACTGCCAGGTCTCACATCCCAGCAGAGAGCTGCGTGTGCACCCCAGGACTCCACGTGCTCCATCCAGCCTTCAGAGGTGCTCCATAATCCCCTTGGAGCCTGAGCAGAATCTCTGCTGAGCTGAGAAGGGTTTAGTGCAAGGTCTGATAAGAAGGTTAAGGAGAGGCCAGCAGTGCTCACCCCACTGCCAGAGCTCCACAGCTAAACTTAGCCCCTGAGTCACTCATGAGTCAGCAATTCGGGGGCAGGCAATCTGAACTTCTCTTTTCTTCCTTTTTTCTTTTCCTTTTTAACAATGATGCACCCAAGGTAGGCTCCAGATTGGATCGATTTTGTTCCTAATGCAGCACATTACCTGCCTGCAATCCTTTCCCTGGAGCATCCCCTGCTCCAAAGAGTGAGCTCTGTCCTCTGATGGGTGCCATGGCCAGCACCTCTCTGCAGCTCAGCAGCCTCCTTGCTATCATCAGTGGCCCAAGATGTGGAAAGCTCTGCCTGGCCAGTAAGGTCTCATGCTGGGAAAGCGCTGGCACAGGCTGTGGGCAAGTGGAGCACCCCTGGAGCTGCTTGGAAACACAAGGAGTGAGATCCATCCAGATGCTCTCATCCCAGCGTGGTGCACGAGGGCTGCAGCACTGCCAACAGCAGCAGAAGTGCTTTGAAAAACCCACGTGAGGGTTAAACCAGGAGCACTGGAGATGCAGATGTGTAGAGCCTCTGGAGCTGCTCTGTGTGATGCTCCAGCCTCCTGCAGCCAGCCACAGGAGCTCCCTGGGGGCTGTGATGGAGCAGAGCTCTGTGCTCTACACCCTTTCCCAGGACGGAGCAGGCTGGCCAGGCAGCTTCTCCCAGTGCCCAGAAAGGAAATCCTGGGAGCAGAGTCCCCACTGTCAGTGGCTGTATCCATTTGTTTGAGATCCCACTGAGTGTGTTTTGCATAATTTGTTTCCCAGAATGAAGTGTTTTACAAGTGCAGCGTTTAATCACCTTGCAGAAAAAGGGATAAAAAGCATCCCTGTGCCTGGGGCTGGGAAATCGCTGGAGAGGGATCTGGAAAAGGGGCCATGTGCTCACCCCACCGTGCCAGGCAGGCTGGGGAGCCCAGGGGAGCAGGTGGGTGATGGCTGGGGCTGGGCAGGGCAGCTGCAAACACCAGGCATGGACACACCTGCAAGGAGCCAAGCCCCAGCATCCTGCCCACGAGCTGGGTGTGCTGGATGTCCCAAAACTTGGCAACTCAGGTATCCTCGCAGCTGAGCATGAGCACTTGTGGCAACAAGGTGAATCCAAGCAAGGCTGGCAACACCTGAGCCAGGAAACCCCTTCTGGTTCCTGCACAGAGCCTGGCCCTTCCTCAAGGCAGAGGTACCTCTGTTTTGATTCAGGCTTGCTGGCCACTTCCTTATTTTTGGCACCTGGGGATGAATCAGTGGCTTGTTGGACCATGCAGGGCACAGTGAGCAATGGGTGCTCCTGGCCCTGCCCTGGGGTGACAGTGGCTGTGGGGTGCTGCCACTCTCACTGTCATTTTTTTTTAATTCACAGCAGGTGAAGGATGAAAAAATCAAAGTAATGACCAAAGATCCAGCATCCACTTCACTTCTCTTGCCCATGGCAGAGTGATAAATCCAGTTAAGGCATTGCAGCAGGCAAGACCAGCCTGAAGCCCACACGCTCCAGGAGCAGAGGATGATGCTGGCCCAGCAGCCTCAAGGTGTGCTGGCCCTACCTGTCCCTTGATCTGTTGCCGGTGGGGATTGGTTCAGCCAGAGCATCGTGAGTGATGAGCTGTGGCTGCTGCTGCCTGCACCGGGCTCTGAGCCCTGCTGATAAACTGAGAGCCTTCCCTGCTGCAGCCTGGCTCCTGTTCTCTCTTAGCCAAAGGATCTCTGCTCTGAGCACTGCTCCTGCCTCTTGCACAGCAAACCAACTCTGAGGGCTGGTGCTGCTGCTGGGGGTGTGAGCTGGGGGTGGCTCTGAGTGTGGTGGTCCCTGTGCTGAGCCCTGAGCAGGGCAGTGGGCTCCAGCAGGCTCCTGGAGCTGCTCCTGCATGGGGTTGTTCCTGCATGGGGCTGTTCCTGCAATATCTCCTGCATTGGGGCCATTCCTGCATGGGGCTGTTCCTGCATGGAGCTGTTCCTGCAATATCTATCTCCTGCATGGGGCTGCTCCTGCATGGGGCTGCTCCTGCATGGAGCTGTTCCTGCAATATCTCCTGCACAGAGCTGTTCCTGCAATATCTATTTCCTGCATGGAGCTGCTCCTGCATGGGGCTGTTCCTGTGGAACATGCAGCCAGCTGGCAGAGGGTGGCAGTGAGCAGCTCTGCAGGGGGACAGGCCAGCACACAAACCCCCAGGACACGCAGGGATGAGGCTGATGTGTGTGGCCCACTCGTGGGTGGAAGCCTGAGCAGGCACTGACAAGCTGGACATCAAACCTGGGTCAGCCAGGAGACATAAATCCTGGTGCTTGGGATTAGTGCAGGTAATTTGTTTTAAAGACAGACAAATCCCTTTCCTGGAGGTGCCTGCTTGTCAATGGGGACGTTCCTTGTCTCCAGAAGAGTTCCTCCAGTTGAACAGCTCCTGTTCTTTCAAGAGAAATGGAATCTGGAGTTGCTAATCACTGGGCTGGAGGATTCTTTCCCTTAACACTTGTTGGTGATTGCTTCCTCCTCCTCCCTTTTGTGTTTCTGCAACACTCCAGGCTTGGGAAGAACCATCTGCTGATTTGATTAATGGCCCTTTTCTGAAAAAGCAACAGAGACAAATGTCCTCCTGAACATGGCAGAGAGAAACGGAGAAACACGTTGGCTAATTTTCAGCCATTACTTTGGAATCCAAATTCCTTCCCAGTATCAATTTAGCTATTATTTCAAAAACTAATTAATCTTCACTCAGGCAGCTCCAAGAGACCTCAGTTTAGATAATTAACAGCCCATAGATTATGAAAATTCCTGCTTTTGGATCCCACTGCAATGCTTGCCTTCAACAACACTCCCGCTATCGTCCTGCTTACCAACTCCTTTCATCAATCCATCACTTTTTTTGACAATCAGGAGTAAATAATTAGCTATGATGGATTTTGCTTGCTTTCTTGCAGCTCCATTCATTTTTTTAAAGTCTTTTTAGACCTTAAATGTTCTTCAACCGATTTTTGAGGTGATTTTGTGGCTAATTACAGCCAAGCAGAGCAAAGTACTGCTGCTGCCTGGAAGAGCTGGAGAAAGGTTGCATTTGGCTTACTGAAAAGCTGGGAGATAAGGGGTG
Organism: Turdus rufiventris; assembly: GCA_013186435.1. NCBI lineage: Eukaryota > Metazoa > Chordata > Aves > Passeriformes > Turdidae > Turdus > Turdus rufiventris. The sequence continues at coordinate 1,237,075 of PYHW01010723.1, read as the reverse complement.
AGAAAGGAGATCCTAGAAAGTTAAGGATGGGATTGGTTTTTTCCCTTTTTCAGTCTTGCATGATGTAACCTGAATTTAAAACATGAATCGCTGTGCTGGGGCTGGGCTTGTCTCCCATCCTGGCCTCTCTCTTGCTGTCACAGCTCTGATCCTCTTGGGCACGCAGTCCTTGTGAGACTGCTCTCACCTTTCCAGGGTAAGAGGGATTATTTCCCTGGAGGTGTGCCACGGGGAGAGGCTTTGGGTGTGGGAAGGGCACAGAGGTGCTGGTGCAGCCAGGCTGTGAGCTGGGGATGCTTCTCCCTCACCATCCGGGGTTTATCTCTCCAGATACCGGGTTTAACCAGTCCCTGCCTAGGGAAGCTCACTGACGATTTCATTTCCATGTGCTGTGCATTAGGAGACAGCCTGTACAGCAATGTCGAGCAGAACAGGCTCAGCTAATTACTGTCCCCGTGTCCCCCCAGTGCCAGCGCTGCTGCCCGGTGCTAATTGCTCCCTGTCCTGATTGCATTTCACCGGTGCTCCATGCACAGCTCTTGCCTGGCTCTCAGCGGCAGCTGCTGCTCTCTCTGCCTCCCCCACCTCTGCCGAGTTTATTAATGAAAACCTTATCTGTCTGTGCAGATAATGCCGGGAATAATTAGTACTCAGTGAGCTCTGTCGGGCTCCTCAGCTCTCCCACCCCCCTGCCCTCTTCTCCTTCCTATTCGCAGTTTCCCGGGTGCTCGGTTAGTGCTGGGGATGTTTTGGTTGTTATTTTGGGGGGGAGGAGGGGTTTGGATCTTCCTCACCCTGTGCAGTTTTCAATCTTCCTGGCTGCATCCACAATCCCTGCTTAAAATCTGTGACAGTGGGATCGGTGTCTGTGCTCTCCACCCAGGGCTTTAAGCAAAAGCTGTGCCATGGTGGGCTGGAATGAGATGATCCTTAAGGTCCTTCCCAACCCATTCTGTGATTTGGGAAAGTCAGCTGAGTTTTCCTTGCTCAGGGCCAGGTGGGGTGGATGGGTTCAGCCCCAAGAGATCTGGCAGGGTCCCAGCTGCCCCCAGGTCCCATCCCTGCAGGGAAACAAGGGATGGCACCTCTGCTCCAGGGACCTGTCCCAGCTCTGCTCGAGCTCCTCCTTTTTTTTTTTATTATTGTGTTTATATTCGTTGTTTCTTGGCTCAAATCTTTCAGCCTGATAAAGGATGACAGCACTTCTCGAGTGCCTAGGATGGCATAAATAATTCTGGTGCTGAGAGCGAGATTTACAGTGATATAAATGTCAGGAGTGAGCCCACTTGGTATTAATGGCCTTATTAGTTATGTTGCTGTAAAATACTGATACTCCAGTTGTTAAGCAGCCATGGCTTTGCTCTGCAGCATTAATTCAATAAATTGGACCTTTTTGATATAAATCTTAGAGTCTGCTGAGCCCCATTAGAAAATTCTTCATGACGTGTTGGATGGCTTTGGCTGAGGCACACCTGGCAATAAAAAAGCTGCTTGGTGTGAAGGTGTGGGGTGAAGACGCTGAATTGTGTGCCTGGGTCACAGCTCAGCATCTCCTGCGGGCACAGGGTGTCACACAGGGTGTCACACAGGGCAGCCCCGGGGGTTTGCAGCCCCCAGCTCCATCTCCATCCCAGAGGTCAGGGCTGGGTGTCTCCTGTCAGCCAAAGGTTGGCTCAGCCAGGCATGGAGAGCAGGGCCCTGGAGGAGAGGGAAGTGACACTGGAGGGAGGGTTTGCCCCTAGCACTGCTCTCATCCCTCTCTGTGTCCCTGTCACCACCTCTGCTCTGCTCGCTGCTGTCACCTCCTCCCACGTTAATCCGGAGGTGAGGTGGCAGCCGGGACACCTCTCCTTGCCTGACCCGAGCTCTCCCTCCCTGCCAGGGCTGTCCCATCCCGTCTGTGCCTGCTCTGCAGCTGCCGCTCCTGCCAAGGCTCTTCTGGAACTCTGCAAACTTCCCACCAGCGCAGGGAGGGGGGAAAGCACCGTGATAATTGAAAATAAATGATGCATTCTCTGAAATAAATGTTCTGGTGCAGCCAGCTTGCTGCAGAGGGGTATCTATCTATCTGTCTATCTATCTATCTATCTAGTTAGTTGTTCTTCCTAGAGTTCAGAGGTGCCTGGGAAAAGGGGCTTGGTAGGAAAGGAATGGCACTCCCAGGCTGGTGAGGATTTGGTTTCCTGTGATTTGGGCTGTACCCTGCAGTGGTGGCTTCTGGAGTGGGATGTGAGCATTAGGTGGGAGTCCAGAGCAGGAAAAGCATCGTTCTGAGCCATGGCAGAGGTGTCTGGGCTCAGTGCCCACATCAGGATGAGGGAATGGCAGTCCTTTCTCCTCCTGCCACTGCTGGCATGTGAGGATGTCCCAGGTCTGACAGTGTCCCTCTATTTAATGTCCATCCTCAGGCCATGGCCATGCTTCTGCTGAGCCTCCTGCCCCAGGACCTGCCTGACCCTGCAGCTCTGACCCACCAGAATCTGTCCTCCAACCCACTGGTGAACATTTAGGCTGGCCCACAGTGACCAGAGCTCTGCTGCTGCCCTGCCTGAGGTTAACACAGATGGAGCAAAGAGCCCCTGTGCCCCAGGTGAGTTTGCTTTGAAATGCTCCTCTGGTGAGGATTGACTCTTGACATAGGTATTTGTTATGGGAAGAGGCTGCATTTTCCTGGGAGATATTTGATTTAACCAGGAACATGAAACTTTCTCCTGCCTTGGATCCTGTACATCACTGGCTGACCATATTGTGGTTCTTATGCCTTGGTAAGTCTTATCCTGGATTATTATTTAGCTGCTAATTAATCTTGAGAGTGATGTAAAGGCTTTGAACTGCTGTTTGAAGATTTGAGTGGATGGTTTTTGCTCTTGTCAGAGAAGGAGGGATTTGGAGGTGAGATCCCAGCTCTGAATGACGTTAAGTTGCTGTGCCCTGACAGGTCGGAACAGCTCCTGACTCCCTCTCCTGCCAGCACCTGCAGGGGCCCTGCAGGACAAATCCCCTTGGGAATCAGGAGCACAGTGGAGCTTGGGGAGGGGTGCCAGGCAGGGTGACACTGCCTGGGGATGGGACACTCCCTGTCCCAAGAGTCAGGCACCAACAGGAGTCTCTGGCTGAGGTTGGGAGTTCCAGCCCGGCCCATTTCTTCTCCCACAGGCATTTTCCCTGTTATCTCCTGGTGCTGAAGGACAGCTCAGATCTCTCATTAATCACTGCTGATGATGGAGCTGTGGCACTGAGGTCCCGATGGCTGCTGCTTCTCCAGACAGGGATATTTTGCCAATGCTGTTCCCTGAAAACTCCAACTAAAAACTGGGGGAAAAGCTGTGTCCTTCTGTCAGAATTGCAACTTATGGAAGATGCTCCTTCTCTATTCCAGCCTCTCACTGCTGCCCACGGGGCACACCATGAGTTGTGCCTTTGCAAACCTGCATCTTTTTAAAATACATTTTTCCTTTCTCCACGCTTATCAGGACTGAGGTCAGCTCCATGGTGAGCTGAGCTGCTGCTGCATCGATCTGGAAAAGGCTGCGGGTGAAAACCTCACAGCCTCCAGACAAGGCCGTAGAACCTTCAGGATGCAGCTTTCCCAAACTCTGTCCATCACAAAGCGAACAAACACCCCCAGCCTGGAGGCAGCTGGCTCAGGGGTGAGCACGGATCACTGGGTGAGACCCAGGCAGAACCCCAGCAGTGTCAGGAGGCAGCTCCAGCCCTCCCAGCTTCCAATCAGGGGGCTGGGAAGGAAACTCAGCCTGCTTAGGAATCAATCATTTGACATCTGCTGTCAGGCTTCTGACACCCAGCCCCTCTGGTGAGGACCCCAGTGGGAAGCCTGGTGGATCTCAGCTTGTTTTGGTCTTAATCTGACCTGGTTTTGTGATAATGTCATCATCCATCACTGCCTGGGGTTGTGGGGAGGGGAGGTTAAACTCCTCCCTCACACTCCACTGCTCCCCTGCCACTGCTTTATCTCTGCAGAAGCTGCATTCGAGTGCCATTCACTTTGTTATTAATTTCTTTTACACAGAGGCTTTTCAAGTGCCTGGGAGCGGGGCTGGTGTCACGGCAAGGCTGCTGCAGTGCTGGAGTGCAGTTTGAACAGGCAGCTCCTCCAGGGGCAGCAGGCACAGAGCTGAGAGCCTGCTGGGGCAGCCCCCTCATGCTGCAAGCTGAAACAGCCCCGTGGAGATGGCTCTGGACTGCAGGACTGTCCTGAGCAGCTGCCAGGGCTGCATCAGCGATGGGACAGCATCACCCTCGCAGCCCATGGAGATCTGCTGCCCCAGGGACTCGGTGCACCCTGCTCCAGCTCAGTGCCAGGGCACAGCAGGGCTGGGTGGCCGTGGCCCCTGGGTGTCCCCTCAGCAGGAGATGTGTCTTGGTGAGCCCAGTGCTCGAGGAACATCTGCAGTGCTGCTCTGGCCCTTCCCATTTGCATGGATCCCCGTGCCTGCAGTCCCCAGGGAATCCACCCACACAGCATTCCCAGCTGGAGAAGAGCTGGGGGAGGGGGTCCTGAGGTACCCCAGGGTACCACTGTCCCCCACCAGCCCATCCTGCCATGGCTTGTGCTGGCTCTGGAGACTGGGAGTGCTGGGATCCTTCCTGTGGGTTTTATGTGTTTAATCTGGTAGTGAAACTACATTGCAAAATGTAATAAATGAGAGGTTTAATCAAACCCAGCCAGCCAGCACTGATGGAAACTTGGTGGTGGAAGAAAATATTGCATTTTTGTTTATCTCCCCCTGCGTTCCTGGGGCGATGTCTTGACTCTCATGGGGGGCTCCTCATGCTTGGTGGCACTGGGGGCACATCTGGATGTGGGGACACTGCAGTGGGGTCACTGCCAGCCCCCAGCTCCCAGCCCCATGCAGTGGGATCCTCCTCCTGCCACTGTTGTCAGCCCCTTTCTCTTCAGGAAGAGGGTCTCACATGGTACCCCCATTCCAGAGCTGATGTGGGGTTCAAGCCTTCCATCCCACATTTCCATCACCCATGATGGCACCAGGATCTGGTCTGGGGCTGTCTCCAGGTCTTGTATGCCTAAATCTTAAGCATCATGTGGGAAGATTGAGCATTTCCCCAGGCTGGGAACAGCCCTGCCAAGGCTGGGAGTGAGATAAACCCACCAGGTTTCGCTGGCTCTGAATTAGGGGCAAAGCATCCCAATATCCAGCCAGTTCATGTGCCAGGGAATGAGAGACTCCACATTTTCCGTGTGCATCAAAGCCCTGGGAGCCCGCCGGAGCCCGGAGCCACGGCTCCGCTGCCGCCTCTCTCCAGATGGCTTTTCTCAATGAAGCCTCTCCCAGAAATAGCTGTGCACTCGGCTCTGCGAATAGCTCCTCTCCCGAGCAGAGGAGGCAGCGCGGTGGGAGCAGCATCCCCTGTGTCCCTTCCACCCTCCTGAGCACCCTGGCACTGACCGCGCTCCTCCTGCGGCACCTCTGCCCCAGGAGATGGGGATGTGCTGGCATCCCTGGCACTCACCCAGCCCCGGGACCCCACAGCCCCGGCTGGTGGCTTCCAGGCCAGGACAGGTGGCCCAGGGGACACAGCACATGGCTCCTGTGCCACGGTGGGCAGGCATCACCACCCGCAGCTGCTGTGCCGCCTTATGGCCCTTTTCATTTGCTTTTGTGCCATCGTGAAATGGGCGAATACAATCCTCTCTGTAGGTTTAACCAATTTATTAATAGTCTGTGATGTCAGTAATAGCTCATCCATAAATCTGATCTTAAGAATTTATGGGGCAAATATTCCGGCGCCGTATTAAAGACACAATTCATAAATGCCGGTAAGTACCAGTAGAAGAGAATTTTCCTGGGGGAGGGAAAGGTGGGGAGCTCAGCCCACACGGAGCCTCCACAATCTTTGGGGAAGCAGATAATGCGAGGGACTGTCCCCTCCAGCAGGGAGGTGCCTGTGGCCCCCGAGGGTCCCATCCCCGCAGACCCCACAATCTGCCACCCCTTCGTGCCCAGCCCAGGGTGATGTATTTACCACTGAAGTGCGCCGGGTGTAATTGCTAATCAGATCCAGGCAATCAATCCACGCTGCCGTCGCTGGGGAGGGGCTGCTTCCCTGCTGAAGGTGACTCCTGCGGGAATTCAGATTTAAAAATAAAGGCGATAGTCATCAGCAGTTCATTAAACTGGCATCAGGCTCATTTGCACTCAGTGAGGGGATGAGGCAGAGGTGGCTCTGCCGCCTCTCCTGCCCTCTCTCCGGGGTGTCCGCAGGAGATGCTCCCAGTGCTGGGAGGCTCCTGGGAGCCCTCCCCGATTCATTCCTCCTGTCCCGGCGCTGCTGCAGTCATGAGTCAAGAGTGCGGAGCATTTCAATGCAAACCACCATGATCCGTCATTAAAAGCTCTGTCACCACCCGGACTGCACGGACAGACTGACGGGGCTCTCCGGGGCAGGTGACATCCGATTGTCCCTTGTGGTGGCCCCAGAGCTGGGAGGGGAGGTGCAGGAAAGCAGGGCTGGAGCACAGGGGACAGGAGAGATGCAGGGACAGGAGAGATGCAGGGACAGGCATCACAGTGCCAAGGGTGCTCGAGGGCGGGCTGAGATCCCGGAGCTGGTGGGGGCTGCAGGGCCTTCGTGGACTCACAACCCTTCATCCCCAAAGACGGACTGTCACAGCGGGGCCCAGGTGCTGTTTCCAGCAGGGTTTCCCATCCCTGAGAGTGGGAACTCTTCTGAGTGATCCCTCTCCAGCTGCCCCAAGTCTTCCATCACCTGCTAGGGACAGAAGTGGCTGCAAAATCATCCCACAGCCTCGCTCCCTGCTCCACACCTGGGCCTGGCTGTTCATGTTTCCTCTCCATGAGCCCAGTAGGATGCAGCCTCTGTGCTCCTCATCAAATCCCAGCACGAGCAGAGCTCCTGTTTTCCTGTCACTCGTGGCAATTCTTCTTGGAGGAGGGAAACGAGTGAGGCACAGCAGCTTTGGTAATGGTGTTGATTCACGGCTGGTAATTTAATTAAGAGAGAAACCAGATCAAAAGTGGACAGCATTAAAACATACATCAGGTGAAGGGAGTGGAGTTCCTTCCTTTAATTACAGCGTGGATTTGTAACGGAGAGGAACTCAATCACAAAGGAAAGAAAAGGTGTCAACTGGGGAGAGCCCTTCATTACGGCTAATGGGGAGGGGCTGGCTGGGTGTTGGTGAGCTGGAAACCTCCGACCTCCGTGATGCTGGCGGTGCCTGCTGGGTGTGCAGCCCAGGATCCTCGGGATGCTGGGCAGTGAAATGGGCTGAGAGCTGTGGGGACAAACAGCTCCGGGCCGGGCCAGTCCTGCCTGGGGCAGCGCTGACCACGGGCTGTGCCATCAGGGGCCGGGGCCGGGCTGGCAGCAGCCCGAGCCGTGCAACAATTAATTCTCCTTTGATCATCTGCTGTGTAAATCATCAGTGGCCAGGAGTTAATCATGCATATGAAATGCATCCTTCTCCTGCCTTAATGAGCGCTGAATCGTGACCGGCATCTGTTTACTCCTGACACTTTCATCTCTTTGACAGTCCGAACAATCAGTTGTTTCCAATAATCTCCTTTTTATTCTATTAAATATACATATATACACGTCTGAGAGCAAGCAGCCTTTTACTTCGTACTCCTGCTCCCAGCGTCGTCCCCCTGATCTTTGTGTTTTTAGTCTCAGGCACGGATTTGTTTCTGGGAGCGGTGCGAGGGCTCTGCAGGCACCCAGCTCCTGGCTGTCCCACCGAGGATGATGCTGGTGGCAGGACTCCTTCTTCCCCAGCTGCTTGGAGGCTGGGCTTTGCACAGCTCCCAGCAAACAAGAAGCCTCTCTGAGCGTTTCCGCCTCCATCTACCTGGAACAAACCGCAATTAATCCACCGGTTGCGCCGCCAACGCAGTGTTGTAATTGGATTAATTAGAACGGAGCTGGCGGCCGCACTGGGGAGGTTTGGCCCTGGCTGCAGCTTCCTGCAGTGCTGGGATCCAGGGGATCCGTGCCTGGATCTGCTGCACCGGGGGATGAGCTGCTGGGGGCTCAGGGAATGATCTACCCGCTAATTGGAGTTGATGAGGCATGGCCTGATTAACAGGGCTCGTGAGAGGCAGCAGGAGCAGAGGGGCTGCGGGTGGGCTCTGCTGTCAGCCCAGGGGAACAGCCGGGTGGGTGTTAGGGCAGGGGGGGGGCATGGAGTCCCTTTCCCCATCACCCCTGGCTGTGAATAGTGGTGCCTCTGCCCCAGGTTTGTGAGTCCTGCAGCAAGGCTGAGCAGGGCAGTGCTGGCCATGCTGGACCCTGCCATGCTGCTCCTGTGCCAAACCTGGTGCCCATCAGCCTGGGGACAGATCTGCACGGATGTGGTGCCCCTACGAGCATCCCTGAAGGCAGTGGGAGGATGTCCCTGAGCTGAATTTGGTCTAACCTGGCTCAGCTGGAAACCAGTAGCCACAGGGGATTTACAGCAATTGCCTAAATCAACTGGAAAAGCCCTTGGGAGAGGCAGCAGTTCCTGTGCCGGGGGCTGCAGGAGCCTGCTGGTGCTTTTGAAACCCTTGGAGCAATCCTCACTGGAGCAGGGCCTTCCTCAGCTAAGCAGAGCAGTAAAAACCACCCCCAAACTGCTGAGAACAGGCTGTGCACCCTAAACCATGCAGGATCCATGGCTGCAGGACTCCATCCCTGCTGAGGGGAGCCAGAACCCAGCAGGGCAGCACCAGCCCAGCTCAGGAGGTGACACCAGCACGTAGACACAGCCTCTAGGTATTCTATTCCTCTCTTTACCCAAAAGGAAGAACAAAATCCCACCAGCTCCTTCATTCTCCAGAAAAATTAGGGTTTTTTATTATTATTTTTCTGAGATGAATCAGCCTCCCCAGGAGGCAGCTGGAGTGAGATGTGGGATGCACCTTCAGCATTCACCAGGTAATTGGGGGCTGACATGTCCCAGGAAGGGCACCAGGGCTGCTGCAAGGGGAGTGGGGCTCTCTGGCCAAGCAGGAAGAGTTTGCCACAACCCTGGGCTCATCCAAGCTCCCAACAACAGAGAACAGGACCTTCCCCAGATCCAGGCACACCCAGATATCCCCAACACCCATGGGATGTGTGGGGCCTTTGCCCCACCCTGGCTGGAAGATCCCATCGTGCTCAGGGATCTGCTGTGACCTTTGGGTGAGCTCCAGGAGCTGTCAGCCTTGCAAACCAGCCTGAATGGTGACAGCAAGGTCAGCAAGATTTGGGGCCCCTGGACACGTCCCTTGTCACATCAGTTCCTGCGGCGTACTTGGCTGTAATTTAGCCTGGTTTAATTGTGCTTAAATTAGCCACAAATGGAACAGCACTGCAGCTGCTCTCAAAAATATATAAAATTACAGCACACTAAAACATTTTCACGTTTCATTAGTGCATCTTAATGGGAAGTGTCTGCTCCCCAAACTCTCTGTTTACTCTCCAGAGCAGTAAAAGTTTACACATTAGCAGTTGTGCTGCCCATTAACACTGCAAAGCGCTCCCTGTGTTTGCAGGGGCAGCGCTGCTCCCCACACGGCTGGGGAGCTTAAAATTTAGGGGAGTGGGTTCTCTCCTGAGGCTGCACGGGTGGGAGTGAGCTGAGTGAGGAGAGCCTTGAATCCCTGGTGGGAGCAATCCTACATGGCAGGAGAAGCACCAGAGCCCCTCTCCCGGGCTGCTGCTGCCTGACCCCCGGCTTTATCCGAGCTCCAGCTTTCCCTTCCAATCCAAATCAGGAAGCTTTTGCAGTGGAAGCAGCATTTTAGCAGAAGCCTATTTAACGCTTAGGCTGACGCCCTCGAGTGCTTTATTTTAAAGCATTTTTGTTCTTCTCCATTATCAGTAATAGTCTATAAAAGCCAAAATGCAGCACTTTGCTCCCTCCTGCTCCATCCCCCCTGTGGTGTGGGCAGACCTGCATGGCAGTGGCTGAGGAGAGTCCTCTGTCCACTGCTCCCTCTGCCCCAGCATGATAATCCAGAGGGGGGAAAATCCAGGGGGAAAAAGCGAGAGGTGACTGCATGGGGTCAAACCACTTGTCCCATCAGCGCTCCCCAGGCAGATTTGGTCTTGGGCAGCATCTTAATGGGGGCTCATGTCGTGAAATGAGTTTTGAGATCTGAATCCAAAGTGAAAGGGTGGGGATTGTCCCTTGTCCCTCCCCCACCTCATCCAGGTCTCAGCTTCCCCAGGGAGATGGATTTTTGTGCCGGGGTGGCCAGGGAGGGGTGAAGGGTGAGCTCGAGCAGTTTGGGGGATTCAGACCTTCTCCTGCCCCTGCCTTGGCTCGTGGGTTCAGCGCAGGGAGGTGCTGGAGGAAGGGAAGCAGGAGCTGGGCTGTCACTGGGAGCTGGGGTGAGCCAGGAATGGAGACATCTCAGCGCTGGCTTGGAGGAGGACATGCATCCTGAGTGTGACCCCTTCCCCCTCTCCCAAGCTGGAGGCAAAGCCCGCTGCGTCCCCGCTCTGCAGCCCCAACCCGTGCTGAGCATCCCCAGCCGCGTCCAGCCGGCCCCGAGCTGGGGCTCTCAGTAATTCCCCGAACAGCAGTGCCCCGGAGCAGCTCTGCAGAGCCGGCCCTGTCTCCTCTGCTCGGACACGTGTGGCTGCGGGCTCTGTCCCCCTGTCCCCTGTGCCAGCCGTGTGTGACCTATCGGCGGTGGCACTTTGCCGCATGGTCCCCGGGGGCCGGCTCGCTTCCCCGGCCGCTGCCGCTCAGAGGGAAAAATTCATATTTTCAGCTCCAACCCTCCATCCCCCTTTCCAGTCTGGAGCTTTTTTAGAGCCAAAGGGAAGGAAAGGACATGGCCTGGCTTCCCTGCCTCGCTCTGTTCTTTCACTCCGCTCTTCCCGGCGGCTGCCAATGGCTTTGTCTGGGAACGCTCACAGTCTCTGTCCCTGCGCCTTTTTTCTTGTGCTGCCTAAATATCCGGGCCTGGCGGCTTCAGTGGGTGAGCAGGGAGGGAAAAAGGCTTTTGTTGAGAGCTGCAGAGCCCCCTCCTGCCCACAGAAAGGCGGGGTGGGACACACCTTGTCCTGGGGAGGGGGATACAGGCTTGGCAGGTCCCTGATGTCCGTCTGGAGATGATGGAGATGCATCCAGTATCCATCTGGAGATGATGGAGAGGCATCCAGTATCCGTCTGGAGATGATGGAGA